>VXBU01004737.1:75873-123135 GCA_013400315.1 Bombycilla garrulus | reverse complement strand
AAAAAAAAAAAAAACAGGTAAAAACCACAAGATAACATTATCTCCAGTCCGACACCCACCTCACATGGGTGATCCCCCAAATTAATGCCCCTGCCAGAAGGAAACTGTCTCACCTCTGGTCCTGAGAGCAAGAGAGAGTGAGGGCGAAGCCCAGCCCCCTGACACCCCAGCCAAAATCTCCAGGTATCTCTGCACTTCCCAAGAGAAATTCCCCCAGCTAAGAGACTGCAGCCAACTGCACCCCTTCCCCCCATCTTGGCCACACTCTTTGTTTCTCTTAAGTATTCATTGTTCTGATCTCTTAGGAAACAAATGGCAGAAAAATTCCCAAAGATAAAGAAAAAAAAGAACAAATACTAACCTCCAACACTCATTCACCTGTTTTCGTTTTTCTCAATGCAGAACTCAGGAACTGTGAAAGTGATGTGCCCAACATTTTCAAGCTATGCAGAAATGTGTTATGCACAACATGTGTCAAGCTGCAGACATTTGCAGACATTCTCTTGTCTCTTTGTACAGAGTATCTGATTATTGATGACAACTGACAGTTTTTTATCATAAGGTCAACAGTCTGAAAACATTCACCATTACTTAGGGAATTTATCTTGATAAAAGGACACTGGTAGGCTGAGTCTGGCTTTGTCATTTAAAAACAAATGTGTTGAAAAAGAGAGGGATGAGAGTGGAGGGGGAAAGGGGAATAAAAGGCCTGTTTACCTTGTAGGCAGTTTTGTTGTTTTGCTGACCACATTGCTACTTGCAGCTGATCATCAAGGTAGACAGGCTTCTTCCAGAGCAAGAAAGCTGCTTCTGCAAAATTTTTGAATGCTCTTTTCAAAAAAATTTTCATGGAGAGAGGATATGAAAAGCTGTCATTGTGCAACCTTGGAAAGTTATTTTCCATAATTTCAGATGTGTGATTTTACAGATAGTAGTGCTATGTGCCCGGAAACCCACTAATATTTCAGATATCCTGCTTGATTCAGTATTCAATATTTGGTTTACATAGCCTCTGTTTTCAATTAAACTTTTTTTTGATAATTACATACTATCTTTGAAATATGATATATCCCCATAATCTAAATCACACAAAGATTAAATTAGCATTAATTTAAAAATGTGTTTTATGGGGTTTCATTAATTCATGAGGAGGCAAAGGTTATGCTAAGAATGAATAATATTTGCATAATAACAACCACTTGGTTCCTGTTCTTGCAGTCATTCAAATATGCCCTCTCCAGGACAGAGTATTACCATCTCCAGCCTGAAAGTTTGACTTTTCAATCCATTTTTCTCAGTCCATTGTGAGACTGGTATACATGTGCAGAATACACAAAAGTTCAGGTATATTTTTGCATCCAGAATTTATACAAGTGGAGGAAGAATAGATGTATTTCATACATGTGAAGAAGGGACAGTGAAAGAAGAAATTCTGAAAGAAATTGTAATCTGAAAATAATTTATGTAGAACAGGATGGAATTAATATGGCCTCATTGAGTTTTTGTGTAATACTCAGAGCAAATCAGTTTGCATATGGATGGAGCAGAGCAGGAAGATGGAAGGAATAACCACTTGTTTTGGTCCTACTCTTTAAATATCTTGGAAATGACCAGCAGTCTGACAGTCTGAGCTGTGTCACTCAGCTGCTAGGACCTTTGCTCACAATATGGCAGACTGTTTTCCATGCCACTGCACTGCTGAGCTTTGTCACATTGTCCGACTATAAAACACAATGTTCCCCACTCATTTCAGAGGAACTTGTTTGGTTATTAAACAAGACTTAGGTTGCCAAGAAAGTCACAGGATTCAGCAACAAGTGAGATGAGCACACGTGAATACAACATTTTGAGGCAAAGGAAATCCAAAGGGAGTGTCATAAAAGCATCTCCAGATGATGACCAGTGCCAGATACTTCTGACTGGTAGATTGCTTTAGTTCAAAAACACAAGGTAAGCTGTCTACCAAAGTAACTATAGCTGTGTAAAAAACCCGAAATTACCGGTACTCATATGCATGACTATCTTTGAAACAGCACTGTTTTAATTGAGTACTATATACACAAATAAGTTTTAAAATTTTCTTCTAGTTTGTTACCAAACTGTGGAAACTCCTAGTCAGCTGAACTTCCAAACTTAGACAGAGACAACTTGACAGCAGGTTTTAGAAATCACAGTCCTTAGACACTCTTAAGGGACTTTTCCGTAACCTGGAGGCAAAATCTACTATATGTTGAGATGGATAAAACTTTTCCTGTTGGTTAAAAAAAAAGATAAGAAGGGCAGAGGTTTCCAGAGGCAAAGACAGATGTCTATTTTGATTTCTCTCTTCCTTACTGCTAGAGGACTTGCACCAATTTTCCACTGAGCAACAAGAATTAGTAATAGCTGGACTCCAGAGGCTGACATTGACAGAAGCTGGGATGAGTAATCTAAGAGTCACTTACTGTCCCTGAAGAATGGAGACACCAGCTACAGGCACTAAAAGTTTGTACCACATTCTGTGCTCATATGCAGCAGAGGTTGTGTTTGATGGAGTATTCAGACTTAAGTAAGATACAGTTTTACATTGTCTCAGACAGAAAAGACAACGAGTAGATACTATAAATTCAATGTACCTACGCTCCCTTTTATGTATGTAAGTGCTGAGACAACTTAGTTTTTGTGGGATTTCTTTTCAGTGAATAATCAGAAGACATCACTTTTACTTTCACTAGCTTTAAAAAAGGTATGACGATTTTTTTGTTTAGAAACCAATTCCTTAATTGTTCTCAGGGAATATTTATTTCAGAGAATGTCCTCATATGAAGTAATTTAAGAAACATTTGATTATGGAACCTGAGCAGACTTGAAACAAACTTATGGCAGATAGGATATAATCACTGGCCTGCAAAACCTTCCTAAGGTTCTTAAGGAGCAGATAACAGAGCAGCACTGCAGAGATGTGGTGATTTTTGCTGCTGAAATGTAAGTTAGATGTGGGTACTGCTTCATCAGTAGCTACAAGTACTTTTTAAGAATCTAAATGCCACTTACTTTATTTTCTTCTTTCTGCCTAGATCCGGATAGGTTTTAATTCTCAGGAAGGAAAAGTTTATAGCTTCCCTAATGAGTTGTGACAAGCTCTGTTCATCTTCCTGCTCCCTTTTTTCTAGTATGCTGAAGCCCAATGGTTTATATTTATTATATTGAAAAAATACAGCAAGACCTTAAAATCTACTACACAAGAACGATCTCTCATCATCGTTTGTCCATTTATGCCTTGCACACAAGCTTTTCAAAAGGTAGAAGGGCTAATGGACACTGAATTCTCCTTGCAACTCTGGTGCTGACTTGCTCCCTATGCAGTTCACTTATTCTTTTGTTCATCTTCAGGGCAAATGAAGATGGCTGTCAAAGAGATAAGATGCTCTAACTTCTTACTTTTCACTATGCCTTTTCAAAGAAGATACCTTTCCCTTAGTCAAAAATTTATATTAAAATTGGTCTATGGTACCAAATTTCTATGCATTGTTCTCTCACAAAGAGTTTTGTACAAGCTTAACTTCCTTCCCTATGAAAATTCAGTTAATTTTGGCAACATTTCAAGAGAAAACAGTTCCATTTCTACCTGAAATTAATTTAAAGTTTTTTTCTAGAATATCTCCTATTGCTTAGTTTACAAAGAAATAGTCAATCTTTGTGGATTTCCAGCATCATATGACATTTTCATTAAAAAAAATATGCAACAATTTGATATTTTGAAAAGAGAACTGATCTAAATAAAAATATTTGTAAAAAATGCAAAATAAAGTGACAATTTGATCTTGTTCATTAATGCTATTTACACAGAATCATGTAGACAAGACTGTAATTGTGCTTCAGGGAAAATACTTCCTCTGCATGGCGGCAAAACTAGGCAAACTATAGAGAGAACACACCCAACTCACTAGTTGCTGAGAAGTAGAGAGCTGTTTATCTAGGGAATATTTTATTCTATTTATACTGAAAAAACTTGCCTCTATTTTACTGATAATTATGTGCCAAGCCACAGAAATGCAATTCTAATGGGCACTGTTATGAATTCTGCCTTAATTTGCCACCCATCTTTTAATTTTTACAATATACTTAAAGCATCCAACGACACAGGAAATGTTAATAGACTTACATCTATTACTTTTCATGTTGTTACTGGAAATCTGCTCACCTGACAAAGGAAACATGAGAGATTCTAAGTGCAATATAGAAGGTAATGAGAGAAACAACCCAAATTAAAATAATAAAGTCCAACAAAGTTTCAATGACTTTAATGAAATAGGCATTCACCTTATGTCTGGACAGATTTAAATTATGTATATTTCTAACTGGAACATTTAGCTGATTTCACATGTTTTTGATGATCATTCTATGAAACGTGATAGATCTCTAGATTTTCTTTGAGTTTACTGTTTGAAGGGTTGTTGAGGATGATATAAGTTTGCCTCCTTAAGGCAGCAGGATTAGAAGAAAGTAAAGGTTCTTGGGGTTTTTTTTAGGATTTTTTTGGTTTGGTTTGGTTGTGTTAATTGTTCTTTAGTGGCATCTTTTGCAGCGTGGAAGGTAATGATTCCTCTTTTATAGTTTAAAAAAAGTGGAATTAAAAAAATAGGGATGTAGAATAGGCTGAAACATTAAAGATCATTTCGAATTCTGTACTTTTATAATTAGCAGCAAAAGTGGTCTTTTACATAAACTCAAGTTTCCTACATACAACTCTGAAGCAAATCTGGAATTTTCAGTTGCATCCATCTCATTAAGAAATTAATCTAGTAAGCCTCATTTTCAGAAGGGATGTTATCAGCTCCACTCTTTATGCACTTTGATATCTCCTTCTCCCAAGCAGATCAGGTTTCAGTAGAATTTGGAGCAATTGTGCAGCCTGACCTTATCTCGCTCTCCAGACACCATGTGCATTTGAAAAGGGATTTCTGTCATGCACAAATAGGTAGAGAAGCAGATTTGCAAGGAACTTCAAACTCATTTAACAGCCACTACAGCAGATATCTAAGATCACATATTGTGAGCAATAGTATTGACTCAGTATTGCCTTATATTCATTCTCCCCTCACTCACTTCTACTTTATACTGCTATAGTCCAGTTTTCAAAGTTTCTAGAAATGCCTTTGGCCTGAATTAAGATGCAAACAAGACCATATGCCAAAGTCAATAGCATGGGATTTATTTGATAGTAAATATGAGAGAGAGAGAGAGTGAGAGAGAGAGAGAAAAAAAAGAAGAAAGAGAAAGAAATAGAAAATAGATGGGGGACAAAATGAGAGTGACAGAGACAGAATAAAGAAAATATCACCACTCCATGGATCCCACCAATGTCCCAGTGATCCTCTCCAGTTGGTCTCCTTGGTGGTGAAGGTCATTCTAGGGTGAAGCATAAAATGGATTAATACGCTGTTAGTCAGGACAGGTAGGAATGCCCAGGTACCTCCCTTGGGCTGCGCAGTTTGACACAGTCTCTTGCAGCAGACTCAGGTTCTGTTGCATCACTTTGCATCATGTGCAGAGCTGTGGTGCAAGGCCTCTAGGGAGCATTTTCACGAGCACTTTGGGGGATCTTTGATAGATTATAGCACCTCCTCAGCTGCCTCTCACAGGAATGTCCCGTGCATGTGGTCTGTGGGGTTTCACAGCTGGGCTGATTTGTGTGAGGGAGGATGGATGTTCACTGCCTCTGACCAGAGGTTACGCCACACAACTGAAACCTCTTGCCCCTTCCTAATTTTGGGGCTGTCTATGTAAACCTGGTCTCTGTGGGCTGTGGTCTCCCTCATCCCAAACCCAGCCAGGGATGATTCTCTGCTGTGTTTGGCTTTCTTGTGGATACATTCCTTTACCTCAGCCTTGTTTGTTTCTCCCTAGACTTGAGATGATTGAACAACAGTGTCACCTTTATCTTATTTCGGTGGCTTAACTCACAGTGCAAAGTTCCAGCCAAGCATCTTCAAGATCTTCTGTAGTTGTGGCTACATATTGTTATATGTTATATGTTATATGTTATATGTTATATGTTATATGTTATATGTTATATGTTATATGTTATATGTTATATGTTATATGTTATATGTTATATGTTATATGTTATATGTTATATGTTATATGTTATATGTTATATGTTATATGTTATATTTTTCTGTCTTGTGTTTCAATAATGTTAATTATGGATGTAAATATAATCTTCGAGTGAGCTGTAGGCTGCTTTTTACCGTTTAAATGTTATCTGCTTCAAAATGTTGTGCTGGAATGGAACTGTACATTTGTCCCCTTGTACTTGGTGTTGGAACCAATATTGAAGGGAAGGGAGTTGCAAGGGTGTAAAAAGATTGATGCTTTCCTTTGAGATTTGGGGCATCTAAATTTTAAAAGACAGTACAGACAAATTTCCAGAGCTCTCATGTCTATCCCATTCTTCTGAGATGTTGTTTGATTATAGCATGTGATAGGGAGAGGACACTGGCTGCAAACAATAAGCCGAGCAAACATACACCTAGATAAATTTCCTAAATAATTTATCTGTGAGACTCCCACAAGGCTTCAAAATAAAAATCAGTCTCAGACTGTAGACTTAGACAAAGACATATCTTCTTCCTCGTGGTTCCATTACTGACATCACTTTAATGATTCCGAGGTAGGACATTTCTTTCCATAACAGCACCTTTTGGTACCCTAGTAAGCAATAAGATGCCTTTGCTGTTGCTTGAAATGAAAAAGGAGGAAATTTTAAAAGAACGGATATGTTGCAAAACACAGGTATCAGAATTTGAAAAAGTGAATAGAGTTAGAAGCAGAGACTCCAATATAAATACAACACCTAAATATTCTCTTACTCAAACATAATATATCAGATAAGTTCTCTGTTAAAAAAGTCTGCCTAAATTAAATTGCATTCTAACAACTTCCTAAAAAAGATCTTTTATCAATAGCTAATGTTGTGATAACTCTCTTTCAAAATAATATTACAGCTTTCCATCTTGATTCTATTTCAGTTTATCCACATGTGAACTCTTGTGCTGTTTACCTATATATAAAAAACTACCTACACTTATTCAAATTCTCTTTAATAGCCATAACATCCAGGAATAGATGTACTTTTACTATTAGACAAATACCCAGTTACAGGTCTTTTTACTGCTCTTATTTATTTTGGCTTCACAGTCCTCAGTTACAAGATGCAGGATACACAACTCTTCTGTGCTAGTACTGTATTCAGAATGCAAAAATGACCTAGTAACTGTTCCTTCTAGTGAAAGCTGCCAAATTTTGTATAAGAGTATGAGGTAGGTACTGATATAAAAGTGAAACTTTTGAGCCTTTACATTCTCAAAGGAACCTTTATCTTAAGTTTTGTCTGAAACAAGATAGCATAGAAAAATCTGATAACCACAGCTGTGCCTTTATATGCAGTAATAGAACATGATGAACTTTGGGAAGAAAAACAACATGCCAAGATCTGGAGTTAGGAAACTGTATACAAGAAACTAGTCTAAAATCTATATCATATAAATATTCCAATCATACTGACTTGAAATGTATGTATTTAGAGTGCTGTGAGCTAAGTTCAGATTTTTTTATTACTACTTGAAATACAGCTTCAAATATTTTACCCACTCCTCCCAAAAAGAAGAGAAAAAAGAAAAAAAAAAAAGGAATAAATTATATTTCCAGCTCTTATTTCAAATCAGAAGAGCTAGAGGGAAAGGCATTAGCTGTGTTTTTTTTAAATTGTTACTTGAATTCTTTGCCCCTCTAAATTGCAGGACATAGCAGCAAAAATGGAAAGAGGTAGGGAAGGGAAAGAATATCACACCTGCTTGCTGTTGGTACAGGTGCACCCTGCTTCACCCACCATCTGTACTGCAATATTCTAACAGTCACAGGCTCTCAGCTCTTCTAGAGTAAGCATCTTATTCCATTACACTACTCTTCTGGAAATACACTTCTTTAATCTGTAAAAAAAAAACCTTTCTCATCTCATTAGCTATAGGGAAGCACCTCTTTTGTTCAGGTAGGTAAATGTTTTCAATCTTCAGAAAATCCTGCTAGATGAAATCAGCATTGAGCTAATTTTAAAACTTTTTTTTCTTTTTAAAAGACAGGTGTGAATATTTCAGGTATCTGAATAGATAGATTACACTATAGATCAACAGGATAATCTTCCTAGTGCCATAAAATCATTAGGCCATCACAAGACTCAGTCATTCTATTGGTATAAGAAAAGGTCTCACTAACACCCCAAATATTAGCCACCCTAGGCACAATCAAATCTGAACTCAGGGGGCAGCTGTTAGTCTACAAGCTTAACAGACCAAGATGGGGAAAAGGTCTCTTTTCCAGAGAATATTGTTCCTACTTTCATCTTCCATAATAAGCTAAATGATGACCCCTGGAGCTGTGAGCAGGAGTTGGGATACAAAAGCATCTCTGGCTTTAAATCTCCTTTCAGCTGTAACACTCAATGAAACGGTCATACTGTATGAATTCACAGCAACACAGAAATCAATTGCAAAAGATTATTTCTTTAAAAGTTCTTATGTATTTACCATCCAAGCATTTTAAGTGGGGATTCTGCAAGGAAGTTTACAAAGCCTAATGGTATCAAATAATTTTTGTACTGCATTTAGAAAATGAATTTAAAAAAGCCTCGGTTACTGGGATGCTACAAATTGTAAGAATAGGCCAATAGTATATTTAATAAGCTGCTCTTATGGCAATAGAAATTGAAGGTCACACGTACAAGATGACAGTGTTTTGGAAAGTAATAACTTGAGAAAAAGCCTGAAATGCCACAAGAAAAAAAAAATAACTGAACATTAGTTCCACATAGAGTGCAGTGCTCACAAGCAGTAAGGCAGTCTGTGTATTTCCAACTCAAATTACAATGCTGTTTTTTCAAACTTCATCTTAATACATTCACAGCCTGGATAGATGAACTCCCAGCCCCAGACAAATGCATGGCGCTTTATTTTTGAGCTCTCTTGCTTTATGCACACTGCCTGAAGTATATACCTGGATTTAAATTTAACTTCAACATTAATATATCTTGTGCTATTTTGTCCTGTCTTGTCTAATGTAATCAACAGCATGGGTCTTTTATCACTGTCACTTTGTCTTGAGCATGCAGGAAGCGCTCAGCAAACAGGCTTCTGGAAACTTGCTTATTGTGTATCACCTCTGACTCTAGTTTCTCATAAAGCAGAGAGACAGTATAAATTTGAATTTTTTTATTTATTTATATATTTATCACAAAAAAAAAGTCAAAATCCCCATTGTATTCATGCTGCAATTTCCATACCTTCTGTGATTTACAGATTGAGATAAGCTCAAAGAATGACTCTTAAGAGAGATAACTAACACAAACATTTCTGTTTGTGTTGGATAAGATTCTATTGCTATATCAATCATCCATAGAAAAATTATACCCAAATACTATGGCTCACTGTCATCACTATAGAATATTAGAACAGAATCAGTTCCTTAGAATAAGGACAATAAAATACACTAAGAATGTATATCACATTACTTAAATATTTTGGATTAAACCCTGGACCCACTTAATGGCAAAACTCCCACTGACCTCAGAAGAAGTCAGATCCTGTCCTTTATTGCTGCCTATATTCATTTTTGTCAGCCATATGACAAATTATTAATAAAAGCACAGGATATTCCTGAGTCTCAGCAGAGATGGTAAGAACCAGAAAAGAAGGTTTTCAAATACATTATACATGAATCAAGCTGTTATCTTCTGAACAAATTGTTCAATGAGTTGGCATTCAACCAGATAGAGAGATGGTCAAATACTGCAAAAGACTATTCTTGAATAATTTATTTAATGAATAACAGCCACTTTGAGAGGATAATGTATTCTGTGAGTATATTTAGCAATTTACAGCCAAAAGTGTTTTATCCAGCATTAATTACTGTTGTTTTGTTTTGGGGAAGCACAGAAGCACTGTAAGGTTTTGTTTGTTTTGCTTTGATCTTCTATCATTTCACAGTTGCCAGCACTCATGCTAGAGTACACAAATAACAGCCACCTGACTTTTGTTAAATTTGGTTTCACATTGCTTCTGCATGTAGGATTTGTTAACTTTAATCTAGAGAATTGAAGTGACATTTTAACAGTCTGTGTATCACCTATTTAAGCAGTATGTTTTATGAGACTTAAAGAAAAAAATTATACAAAACAAAACAAAAACTAGGAAAAAGCCTCCAGCTTCCAAGCAGTTTGAATTTAGATAATATTGCCATGCTCATGCTTTCTTCAACAGCTGTCTATTGAGTCCATATTATGGTTTTCTAAAAACGTTGATTTCTTTTTTTAAACTGCAGTAACGAATTTACATCAACAGCTGTTTTGTTTAATTTCCAAACCTAGGAGAATTTCATTCTTGACACAAAGGCATGGAAATAAGCTGTGTGTAGTTTTAAGCACTATTTCCTCCTTTGGAGAATGCTCAAACAAATATTTAGATCTCTAAGTCAGTCTGTGCTGTTGGCAGTTCCTTAATATTGTAGCATCCATGCCCTTGAGATCTCTTCTCCACTGGACACAGGCAAGAATGTTGTGATTCCCATAACTGAGACGTATCCCAAGATATTCATTCCAGCCTTCTTTCTGATCCTCACAGTTAGCCTTAATGCACTTAGTTTCTTATACAATGACTCTAACATACTCTAACACGCTGTATGAATACTCTCAAAACACAAAGACTTCATCAAAACCATAAGGAAACTGCAGGGAAATGTGAAAAAGAAAAACAAAAGAAGAGTCTATATGGTTTGTTGTTCTGGTGTTTTTCAAGTAATTTGTGTATAGCANGGGGTTCCGCGAAGGGGTCCAGGAACGGCGTCTTCTACCGAATTGGGCAGAAGTAGGGGTTTTTATAGGATTAGGTAGGATTGGGATAACTAGCCAATAGTCTGAGGTCTTGGTGATTTGACCTATAGTCTTAGGACATCTGGAATGTAGCCAATAGTGTTACAGGGAGATAACAGAGGGTCTTAGGAAGTAGGGTTTAGTACATGACTATGCATTTTCTCTCCACGGAGGCCTTGCTAGAGGCTCAAAGATTGCAACAGATAACCATGTGTAATGAGATACTGGCATAACTTCTGTCACATTTTATATACGCAATACTTTCCAGGCTGAGAGTATATATCATATCCACTGGGCTCAGGCTGGAAACATAATATATGCCTGTCACTGTAGAGGTGACTCAGAGTCAATAAAGACTCCATACATCAGAAGGCAAAAGAAGCAGAAGAGTATTTCTTGGGAAAGAACCTGACTTTTATAGTTTGTTAGGTGCATTTGTATTGCTTAACAGGTTAGACATCCCTCAGCCCATTCATGAGAAGGAAGAACAACAACTTCTCAAAACATCTTGAGACAAACATCAAATGACGTGTACAAAAGTGGGTGCAGATTATTGTTTACAATTCTCTGCTCTTTCTCACAGCCTCCCAGGACAGTTTATCAGGAAGGAAAGCCTGGGAAACTGAGTTTCTTTCTCTATGACCAAGCTGTCAGCATCCACTTATGCCTGGTGAGGATCCTTATGGCCACAGAGAATACTACTTTTTTAATAAAAGATAATTTTTGATTTAGAAATGTTATCTCTCACTGTTTTGGTAGAAAGTTGAGTTTACTGTGGAGTGTCTCCAAATGAGAAAATCCACATGGAGGACCAGTGTCAATCTAACAAGTGCTGTCTCTGTCCCACCTGGGTGTGCAGCCACTTCTTCTTTGCTGAGGAGAGGGAAATACAGGAGCTGCTGCTTTCCCTCATGAGAAAGTTACCTCATCCAGCTGTTCTTTAAATGAACCACAGAATCACAGCCCATCACTACATCCCTGCACCCTCCCTGCTGCAGCCAAAGATGGTCCATCTTCCCTCTGCTCCTGGTAGGCAAGCTGTGGTTTCAGCTGTGATGTTCAGCACCACTGGGCATCTACAGCTTGAGCCTGGGAGGGAGGAAAGGAAGAAAACAATCAGCAAGTCATGAGCTGAGACGGTGTCTCACTTCCCCTGCCACTGCTCAGGTCAAATGAAGCTTGCAGCACAACAAATAGACTTCCAGCTGCAGAGTTGGGGTGAATCTGGCAGTGTTACTCTGCAGCTGAAATTTTTTTCAGGGCAAAACTGTGGTATTTTTTCACAGAATTGATTCACCCTTTATTTATTTATTTTTAAACAATAAGTTTTCTTGTAATGAATTTGGGAAAAAAATCATCTTTCTAGTTACTCTAACAGACTTGTTTTTTTAACGAGGAATTAAATTTTTTAGCTTGGAATCAACAATAGAAGAAATTATTTATTTATCATCCTGCTACAGAAAGCAGTTTTAAAGTTTTTTTTTCTGTGAGTATTGAAAAACACCACAAGTTAAAAAAAATAAAAAAAGGAAAAAGGGAGAAAAAAATCCACAACACTCTATGGGATAGAGTGATATACCAATAATAACAGTAAGAGAACATTCTCTCTATTATAAGCAGAACTAATTATGTGCATTCTAGTTTATGAAAGTATCATCAAGTGGTGCTTACAAGTTTCTTTTATCAAAGATTCTGGTCAATACTTTATAGCTTCTCTGAGCTTATTTGCTCTGATCTAATACGGAATATAAAAGATTAAAGTCTTCTACTAATTACATGCCTGAAGGCACATTAACAACGTAAGTGTCAAACCTCTGCCGAAAATTCATTTCACATTTTTAATAAAAACTGATAGCGAGGTTTTGAATGCATCTAACTGGAAAGAAGTAATTTTTGTTTCAGCAGCCTCTTTATGAGGAGAGTGTAGAAGCCCAGAAACTTCTCAAACACAAGGGTATAAGCAATTTGTGTTCTGAAAACTGAGTCCTAGAAATCTTCCTGTCAAACAACTCACAGTGAGTTTCTCCTTAATATTCTTGATGGTACCAAAAAAAGAACTGAGCACTGGAAATCAACATTAAATTTTTGATCAAAACTATCAATTTCATAACTTCAAACAATCAAATATTTAAAATGTTGCTCTTAGCTGTACGGAACAAAACACAACTACTACCAATTTGAAATTTGTAGATCTTTTTTATCCCCTGAAGTTCTCTCTTGGGTTTTACAGTATTCTTTTGGATACATATCTTCTTTCCTCCTGTAGTAGCCAGTAATTTCCTTAACTGCACCAAGTGAAAACATTAAATAAAAGCATTTTATAAAAATCCTGAAAACCTATGTAGTGTAATAGGTTCCTGTGGAACTTGGACATCTGAAGGTTAGCATATTGCAAAGATCTTTTGTCATAGCTCTTACTTATTGTGATTTCCTATCAACCTGTGCTGTGTTTTTAGGGAACTGGGATCACTGGACTTTGCCATCAATGAAAAGCAAGCCTTTTGTCTCAAACTCAGCCCTGCCAGGGATACCAGCTCCATATTCTCTCTGAGCTTGGAGCAAAGAAGCCGGCAAGGTGTAAGTCATGATACAAACCATGATACTGCTTGTGGATCCAAGTGTACTACAGAAGGGGGCTAATTTCCATCATTTGCCAAAGACAATCCTGAAAAATTAAGCCATGTTAGAGAAGAGGTGACATAAAACCTCTTACATTTCCAGTTAGCTCTATCTGAACTGCATTTTTAAATAATTAAATGACTGGAGTAAATCTGACGTTTTGAATCAGAAATACAGTCCTTTGGGGTACACAGTAAGTCAAATCTTGATTTTCCTAGATTATTAATATTTTAGCACGTTTTTCCATCAGTATTTTTTATCTGGATGTGAATGCATTACTCCCAAGTGACTTGAGATAATTTGCTTCTTTGACTTTAACAAGACTTTATTCCAAACATATTAATGTTAGTTTGAGAGGTAATTGTGTGACCTCTAAACATGACAGTTTATGAGTGAAAATCATCAAGAATAGTAATTTACAAGAAATTATGTTTTGTGTGCTTGTAATGGATGTCCAGGCGAGACCTTAGAATTTCTCATATATCACACAGAAGAATAAACATCTTAATTAATTTGCCTTGTGAACACTCCTGACAAAAGCAAGAAAATATAAAAAAAAATTGAAAGAAAGAAATAAAAAGCTAGCAAGTGGTGCAGTTATGTGGACTACTTTCAATTCTGTGATGATTTTCTGACCTATCTGCCTCTGTAATGAATCTCAACAGTTTAACATTTTTTAAAAAATATTTACTCTTTTGTTCTAGAGGGAAAATAGAATTATTTTCAATTGTCTCTACGTCTTGCATTTTGAAAGATAGAAGAAGAGAATGCAGAAAAGCAGTATGAAAAACAGCAGATGTTTTCTTAGTTAAGAATTATGTACTAAAAACGTCCCTTAAGGGAATTGCCGGCTCTACCAGTTTTGTCAAGCACTGTCACAGAGCCAAAGTGCACCTCAACATGTCTAATCAGCCTGCAGCCTAGGAAACTGAGAAAATCACTTTACACTTTCCTTCCNGGGGGTACAGAGTAGTGGGGGGTGGTGAAGCCACAAGAAAAAAACCAAGATAATGACTTTCTCTTTAAGTCATCACATACACATGCTCTATCTTCAGATAAATTAAGAAGAATTCTAAATAAATGTATTTCATATTGTAGCAAACCCTGAAAATGTCAAGCCTGACAAAACTTTTGAAACATAAAATTGTATAGAAGAAACCATTTTGTAGATTGTGTGAAGAAAATCCTACATGTAACATCCCTTCCCATGCAACGCTCAGGGGAAGAACAGAGGGCCTAATGACACTGCAGTTTCCCCTTTGACTACAAAAAAATCCAAAATCTAGATTCTCCTATAGAGCTATAAAACACAGTAATAAATACCTGTCATGATGACCCAAGATATCCCCGTGGCTGATGCTTTGCCGGGAGTGTGTATCTAAATTACAGTTTCTGGTAAAAAAAATACAAACAAAATTGTTAAATAACAGTTCAGCTTTCTTGAGCATTGCCCAGAGGTTTATCATCAACCTTTTCTTTTCCTGTTAGGTCAAACTGTGGTATCAACATATATCATTCTATTTACTTCAAATGACAAAGACTACGGTAAGTAGCAAATAGAAGTTGAGGTATTCAGGATCTAGAATATGTGTTTTCTTTCATCTGATTATTTGACTTTTTTGACATTGAGGATGAGAATATTAAGGAAAGATTTCTCTGTCTAACAAAGTACAGTTGAGGCATTGTTTCATGCTTCCTACACCACTGACAATGTGTTTACTCAGGTGACTCAAGCTGCCAGTGAACAAGAGACAGATCATCTGCCCTTGCAGTGTGACATAGCCAGCATGGCATACAGTGCCATTGGCTGGCTACAACTCATCTCACATGAAATATTGCTGGAAAATTACTAGGAAAATGCTAACATTTGTATTTCTGGTAAAATATTTGTGAAGAGAATGTTAATGAGGGAAGATACCATGAAGAAACCACAGGCAGACAGACTCATGGCACAAAATGAAGTTGGTTTTAATGAAGGGCTATAAATGAGGATCTCTGGTCAGGACAAGCAATAACATTGTCCTATGCAACTATTCATGTTTTCACAGGCAGGATAACTCTCCAGTAGCACATTCTGCTCATGTCCCCATGCTGGGGTGTGATGTTCTGCAGCCTAATTAGACACTGAGGTTCAGGAAGGAGATAATTCACTGAAAGATACATTGTCAAATTTTATCCCTATCTAGTTATAAAATTCCTGGTTTCTGTAGAATGCAGGAAACATCAATTAAAAGTATATTCTCAATCTAGTAAATTTTAAGGGGACAAAATTTAAATAATTTAGGGTTATCCTTCAAGTTCCCAATCTCCATTTCCCTTTTAACTCTCAGTATTGTGAAGTCTTCATGAACCTCACAAAGTCTCTATCTTACAATTGTAAAATGAAAAAAAAATTAAATCCTTGCCTCTTTTTTGTGGAAGTATCATGCTTAGGATGTAAAATGCGCTGACAATAACAGCTCCAGTAGGATTTATTTGGGATAATAATTTTGCAACTAAAATGAGAAAATAAAGACAGCATCTTAGTCTAATAACTCAGATGTTCAATCCATACATTTCTCTGGCTATCCAAGCAAGTTTGGGGCAAAATATTATGAGACAAGCTTTGAATTGTGCTCTACATCTGTGTGAACTCCTGCACTGATATTTCTGCTAATTTGCATACTGCTAAAGTTTTAGTTTCAGAACAAGAAGAGGGTTTTTTTTAATAAGTTATAACAATTATGTGCAGACTGCAAAAATAAAGATGACTATGAATGAATATATCCATTTACATTTCCTAATTCTTCTGGTCTTCTTTTATTTAAAAACTGATCACATAACTGAAGTTGGTTTTGGAATCACTGAAGTGAAATTACCACGGCAGCAGTTTGCAGAGGCCCTGGAACCAACAAAAAGGTTTTTCTGCACATATTAAAGCTCAAGACGAGCAGTAGCAATAACAATCATATCTGCAAATTATCTGTTCAATCATCCTGTCTATCTGGTTTGGAAATAGCATCTCCATAGAGAAGCTTCCCTGGAGGTTCTGCCTGCCCTGTATAATTTTAGACAAAATTAGACAAATCTTGAGTGTTATTTTGAACATGGGTCAATAGGACAATGACTCATCCCATCCAGCTGGCACTAGTCCATTAAGATACATCAGCTGGGAAGGTATACAAGAAGTATCTGTTTTAAACATTAATAGCAACACTACATTATTCAAAGAAGAGAAAAGTGCTTTAAATATGCCAGCTAAGTGGTTCACTATAAAACACTCCGCAAGAACACTGAATATACTCTCAAACTGTTTATTTTAATTCAATTCCCCAGAAGATCCCTGGTGTCTGAATAAAAAGATTGCTCATTTTCTGTTACATAATTTGCCCTTTTCTTTAAAAAACGATGCTGTAGAAACTGTAAACTCCTTGTTCAGGCTGTAACTGACTGCTGGCCATGCTGGCACCTTCTTCGAGATAGAATGAAGCCAGAATACACAAGCCAGGCCAAGCTCCAAACTGAGTATATTTACCAAAATGAAAAAAAAAAAAAAACCAAAAAAACCCAATAAATCTGAGGCACTCTCTAGGGCTAAATGGAACAAACGATTCATTTTCTGGAATGTCTATTGTATGAGGACCCCAGGTGGTCAGGGCAGAGGGATGTTTCCACCACTGTCCACTCTGGAAAAGAGAAGGAAGGCAGCACAGGAGTCAGGCCCCTCTACCATCTGTCATTGTAGAAACTGCTTCACTTTCCTGTAACTAGCTCATCATCATTTCACAAGTTTCAGGACCAGTGATGTGATCTCAAGGGACAGTTCATGAAGCCCAAGACAAAGGATGAATTGTGATGAAAGCTGCACCTAGTCTCCCTGTTGACTGCACATTATGTTCTCTTGAAAGGTGGGATGAGACGGTCTGTCTGCCTTTCCCAGGCTGCTGCATTCTGAGCCTGATGCACCCTCTGGTAGCAGGGTTTCCTATTAAGTAGATACAGGCTGGGTCTGAAAATCTCACCAGTTCTTATTACCAAGATTTGCCCATGTCTAAAAAGAGACTCTTTGGTAAAATCTGTTTCATATATTTTCAGTGGTGTATTATCTCCCATCTGATTGAAGGTTTCTTAAATTACTTATTTGCTACACAATAACCCATTCCTTGCTTTTCAAAGTAGCTCTGGAACTAGGTTGGAAATAGTGGACAATGTAAAAGGTGTTTCAGAAGAAAATTACTCTTGCTATTAACATAATATTAGTGAAAATATGGGAGACACTCTTATTTCTGTAAATTATTGAAAGATAACACTATATATATCTTCAAAATTTTAATTGCCTTCTCACATATCAGTAATCAAAATTTATTATAAATAATTCAGAATTTGGGGAAGGGGGGAGGGTGTTTATTAAAGGAAACCATTTAAAATCAGTTTTCCTACTCTGTCAAAGGAGCTGCATAACTAACAGGACAGACTGAGTGGAGGTATGTCAGCCACCACAGTACTACAATAATTTTGTTGAAAGCTCTTAAAATCTTCATCTGTTGGAACTTACGGATGATCGCTGCAGATTGCTTGCTGATGTTCCTTAGTGTTTACAAAGATGAGGATGGTGGGAAAAAAAAACTATTCCTGATTACTCCTTTGCTTTTATCTCCCTGAGAAGTAATAGTCTACAATGTTATTTGAAAGAGATCCCTGCAAAGCAAAAATATAGGGAAAGGTTGTCATGAGGAGTTGTAAGTTAATTCTCAAAACTCTTGCATCATTATAAAAGAAAATAACCTTACGTTGCAATCTTCATGAAAAAATAGATTTTTTTAATAAATCATATGCATTACTTTTATCTACTTTCTCCACATATTTGTGTTATATAATTCTATATAATCAAGGATCAGTGGAGGAATCATCATAGAATTTTCCCTCTAAAGTTCCTGTACTCTGAGCATTTTGAATTAATTATGACAGACATTATGTCAGACCTTATCGTCCAAATGAAATTAGCATTTTCATTCAGTAAATAGATTTGGAGCTTTTTATTATTTTAATTTTTTCATTTATTTCATTTTTTAATATGAGAGATACAAAAATTAGCTTAGTAAAATGTAGGTACATATTTATGAGTAATTTTTAAAAAAAAATCACTTACACTGAAAAGCTTTTTTTTAACATAAACGGAAACTAAGGATGTCTGACTTGTACAAGTGCACAAGTCAGTAGCAACATATACTTCAGAAAAAACATAATGTTTTCCTTTGAAATCTTTAAATCATTGCCATTCATTAAAAAAGGACAAGACTTTCTCCCACAGCAGTGAGGTCAGGCAACATGAAAAGGATCATTTTTGCTTCCAAAATACATAAAACTTTTACAATATACCACTTTGAAATTTCAAATATTTCAATAGCAATCATCTAATACCATTCATATCTCTAAAAGATACAACTCCATCCTGGTACATTTTTACATGTCACTCAGCTAGCTCTATTCTTAGTTATTAAGTTTTAGCAGAAAGAAAACCCAGCATAATTTTTCTATTAGCAGGTTTTATAGTGTTGTTTCAACTTGTTTCTCATAATGATAATGATAATAATTTACAATCAAAAACATCCTCCACTATATTTGCAGAAGACATTAACAGTGTATTTTGTATTTATTTATTTATTTATTATTGTATATTTTCCAGTAACACAGCCACACTATGGTTACCTTCATAAACATCTGTAGAAAGCAAGTAAGTGGCTGGAATTCTTGAAAAAAATATTTCCACTTTTTATATGTCATTTTTGAAGGATATGGAAAATTTCTTCTCTTTTCTTTCCTTTCCTTTCTATGTTGTGCAAAAGTGACCTACCAAAGTGTAAGGTTTGGAAATGGGCTTCTTCCCTGTCTTAAATGTTCCCATAGGTATTCCCTGCCTTGGAAACCTTCAGAAAGATCTTTGATAACATCCTTTTGCCATACTGTTTTAAAGTATCTTGTCCTGATTTAAAGAAAAAAAGAAGCAAAAAATACTCAAAGGTTGAGTGGAATTCTTTAGCTTGTTTCATGCAAGGTTATGGCATTGCTTTGCATTATCGCTACAAGAGCTTTTCACTCAGCTTGTAAATCCAGTGACATTTTTCCCCAAGAAAGGAGTCAGGCCACAAGGCATTTCTCTACGGAAAGTCTCAAACTCCTAGGCACAGCATCCACCTTTACAGCCTCCATAAAAAGTTGGAGGAAACCAGACCCTTCAAAAGACAGCAGCAAACTCTGCTCAGTTCCTTTGAAGAATGAAGCTGCCCTGTGCTGGAATAGGTAACTCTGAATGGGGGATCCTCCTTATCTTGCAGTCTAAGCCCTGCCAAGACTGAGGCACAGATGCAGCTATTGCCTGGTCCTTGACCCCCAGTGCACCCTTTTGCTGTTTCTTGTCTCCAGGCAGTGAAACTTTGTAACTTGAGAGTTTTCTCAACAATTTTTCTGTTAAGCATTTGGATGGTAATAGGAGAGCTAAAACGCACACTTGACTTACCTGTTTTTTTGGGGGGGTTTTTTTGGTTTTTTTTTTTTTTTTTCTTGGATCCAAATTAAAGACTAAAAAAATTGAGACAAACTGTTCTATTATAAAGCTATTGTCCACCCTCCTATGAGTCAGAATATTTACCATTTTGAATTATGAGAATATTTGTTCACGCCATAAGGCTCACACCAAGCAATACTCTTGAATTCTGCAGTCTTTGTTCTTTCACGCTTGGAGCTCTTTGATTCTCTGCTGCAGGATCATGACATGACATTTTAACACACATAGTCTGCTTCCGGCATTTTAATTGGTTTAAAACTGTTGGTAGAATCTTTTACTGTATTAATTTATTGCTTCAGTGTTAGTCAACTGAAACCTTTGCCAGATGGCAGTACAGCCCCAGAATACTAATGAGGAGAAAGAAAATATTTATATGATGCAAATGTTTGCTCATTCATTAAGTACTCATGAATTTTTTAAGAGTTTGTTTTTTTGGGGGTTTTTTCTCCCTTTTTCTTCCAGTTGCAATGCAAAAGGAAGTTAAGGTTCAAATTTGCATCTCATGGTGGCATAATTATTAATCATCTAGCTCTCTATTATCTGCCTAAAAAAATAGGGAAAAAAATATTTGAAAATTTAACACAATTTTCTTTTACTACTGTGGATAGGAAAACAAGTGAAATATTTTGAAACTTCCAGAAATGTTATTGTGCAACCCCCTCCCTTTCCAGTGCCAAAAGAACAACAAGGAAGAATAAGCAGAGATGACCTTTTCCATCCACTTCCAAGTATGGCCTTCTCCACAGAACTCTTTAATACTACTTCCCAAAACCACAGGGAGCACTAAAATTTGATGCTTAAGTATGTTATCTCAGGAAATTTGCTCCCTCCACTACTGACGGGTCCTTCTGGAAGTCACCTGCATCTAGCTCTATTTCTAATCATAACATCATCTATAGTGTTCAGAAATCACTTGAGTTATCTGCCAAACATATCCATTTCTCCCTGTTTCTGGTAAAAGCTGCAAGAGAATTAAATACAAAAACAGGAAAGGAATTTGGGATATGCTATGACTTACACTGATCACAGCTGAAAGTACCTTTGTTGGTCCAGTGATTTCCTGCTTTGACCATTAATTTTCTGGCTGTCTTACTAAAAAAATAAATAAAAATCTTCTCCTTATTCTGTGGTATATAACTTGATAAAACAGTCTGAATTCAGGCATTCTCTTGGCTCTGAACATTTGAAACCCATGACATTTTGCTGCAGCTATTTGATAATCACAGCGTGTCAGAGCTACAATACCTGGCAAAATGTACCTTTGGTTGTCCGATCCTCAGTCTTGACTAAGCTTCCACAGAAAGTACAACCCTACGAACTAAAGTAATAACCTCCTGACTAGGAGGTTCCCATCCTCTCTGGAGCAGGGCCTTTGGGTTTAAAGCCTTTCAGTCTTCAGATTAAGAGTGGGATTGCACAGATCTGCCTCTAAAGCTTGCTTGTCTCACCTGTCACTTATTGTACAATATACATTGGTGTGCAATGCTCTCAGTTGACTCTTCCTGCCAGGACATTTCAAGCATATGGTTATTTCATGGTATCAGTTCTTAAATCCTTCTACTCAAATATTTTTAAACTAATTTATAATTAAATTAATAATTTAATACATTAATTTTACACAGTCTTTATGGTCCAATAGGTGTAACCTCCTGTGCCACTGGGTTCTGGCCATCCTCTTTAGTGCTTTGCTGGATTGCCTGGAGCCTCCCAGATGCAAAGGTAACAAAGCATGTGGATGGACTTCATCTCTGGTTCCACAGTGCCATCTGTGCTGCACTCAGGAATGTGTATGTTGTGTTGTTTCGCTGCCACCAGTAGTGACATTCCTAGGCAGAGCTTGATTTTCACATCACAGGCTGAAGTCTAAATAAAGCATGCTGTGATTGTGAGGATTCAATCAGAACTGGTTGCTTCATGGTATCAATACCTTGGATCCAGGCTCTTATATTCAGTTTGTGCCAAAAGATGTGCCAATCAATGCTCACTTCCAAAATCCCACTGCCAGCAGCTCATTCTCTCTGAGTACATGCCACTCCTGCCCCCGCTGGAAAGCACTGTGAGACGCTGGGGTTTGCTCCTGTGCTCTCATGCTGTGGACTTTGCTTTATGGAGCACCAAACTGCTTTAAATCAGGCTCATTTATGGTTTATAATTGCTTGTTTAAGAGGCTCTGGCCAAACCAATCCTGCAAACTCCTGTTTTTCAAAAGAATCAAGAGTTGATCATCTTTTTACATTGCCAACTTTCTTCTGGATTACTTGCTCTAGGAACATGCTTGAAGGCTCTCAGGCTCCAAACACAAATCAGAGATCAAAGCTAGATGTTTTTTTTGTTTCAACAGGTCCAAATAAATCTCATTATTTGTGGAGTTGTCATAATTTGCTGGACTGAATCTTGGCACATAAAGATGTTGTCACCACCAACATCAAAGATGCATCTTACCTGGTACCTCAGCAAGTATTTGTATTTTTTTGCTTCATCACACTGCCACTTTTCTATCTAGATAGATATCCTATCTTTTCTATCTAGACCAATGAAGATGACACCATAGAGACATGAAAACCAAGACATTCAAAGCCTAACTTTGAGATTCACAAAGACCAAATCTCTCAAGCTGTATCACCAAAAGAAAACCTTGGATTTGATAGCACCTGATTCTGAATATACTATGAACTATAAAGTTCCCACTATAGATATGAACTATAAATATTTCACGCATTTGAAGATACTACAAAGCCAATGACACTCTGATGAAATTCTTCAGAGGTATGAATGAATATATTCTTCTGCACAACTGAATCTAAGCAAAAAAAAATTTACAAGACACAATTTTAACAGAGTTGAATTAAAAATATTAGCAAGGTAGATCTGTATGAATTTTTTTTTTATTTACAGTAGTCAAGTATTTAGTAGGGAATAAGCATTTAACATTTGCTTTAGGAATTAATGCATAAACTATTTGGAGATTATTCTGAAATCTACCTACTCGCTACACTTGGCCTGTGCCTTGAAATGGGCATATTCTTGAGGCTGGAATTCATATGAATTTACTATCAGCTGATTTCATCTTGTCATTATATTCTTTGCTATAATTATTTTATAACATCTGTTTTCTGGGTGTTATAATTGTAGTTAATCAACTGACCAAATCTGGTTTGGTAATTGTATTGTCTGATATATTTCAGTTCAACAAAAACTGGAATAGGGCTGTTTCTTCTCATGTTTGTTTGTTCTCCTTTATGTTCTTCCTTCAAAATGCAAATAATAAAATAAAAAAAATTCTATTAATGATTTTTTCAGGAACTCATGCCACCAAAGTGTAAATTGATATAAATCTGCATACTAATCATATGAAGTAGGAATATGGCAGAAAGTATACTCCTACCTCTTATTTGCAATAACTTATAGTACAAATATTACAGATGTATCAGATTATATTGTCTCACCAGGCTAAGTTCATGTCATATTGAACAATATACAAACTAGTTTTTCTAAATATCATGTAAAGTTCTTTGGAATGTATGGTTTTATTTTCTTTCTTTTTTTCTCCCTTTTATGGATATCTCAATGTAGATAAATGAAGGGATATTTTTTCCATTTTATACATAAGATATCAGATCTCAAAGTAATTTGAGAAATAATTTATATTTTAAATTAACATCATTCATATACTTTTGCTGCTAGTTACAATAATTGCCATGCTGTATGTTACTATTGGGACATCCAGTTACTCTCCTGATCAGTGTAGCTTTTACCCATTTACCTAGGTAGGATGTGAATCTTAAATGTTACTGCAGTATAACATGAGTTATATTCTTGCACAGCCAGAATTTTTGTTGCAACTCATTGGAGACAAACAGAAGGAGTTGCTTTACATAAAGACCAGAAAATTCTCTAAATCACACATAGAGCACCTATATATTCTGTACATGAGAGCCACACCTCTGCCAAATCATAATCATCAAAATGTACAAAACAGGACAAGCAGGAAAATAGACATTTATATAACAGAAATATCACAATGTATAGGTTGGCAAAAATTAAAGAGAGTAGTACAAAACCACTACCACATCCCATGGCATCTCAGCTATCCTTACACTCATTTAAAGGAACGGAAAGCTAGGTATTTATTTTGTCTTCAGGAAAAAAAACAAGTTCCTTGTGGCAAACAGAATTCTTGTAGTATTTTTTTTCCAGAAAAAAAAACATGGAGGGGGGATGTGTGTTCTTTCTTGTAGGTCTTTTGTTAGATTGTTGTTTGTTTGTTTGATTGATTGATTGATTGACTGATTGATTGAATTTAAGGAAAATTCCTCATAATGTAATGGAGGTTTGGACTCTTCTCACAGTGATAAAAAACCTACCAGTGTATTGGGTTGAAAGACATGTATATCTGCTAGAGAAGGCAGAAGCCTCCCTTGGAAAACCCCCTCCCTCCAAATTATTATAATTTTGAAATTAAGAGGCTCTCAAGCAAAGATATGGGGATAAGAATAACAGCTCTTTGCTAGTATGTATAACAAGATAAACAAACAACAATAACTATGGCATTAACAACAAACAGAATCAGGGACCCCGTGACAGGGACATGAGAGGATGGAGGGGAGGCTTTGCTTCACAAACCCCTGTGGGCAGTGGATCCCGGGTGCCCCGGCAGGACTCTGAGGAACCCCGAGCTGGAAGGGCAGGAATGAGCAGAGATCCTGGGGCAGGGGATGGACGAGATGTGTCAGCAGCTCCGCGGCGGTGGCTGCACTGCAGGACGGCCCGGCAGGGCAGGGGGTGCCGAGGGACCCACAGGAGAAGGAGAAGCAGCAGCAGCAGCAGCAGCAGAAGCAGCAGCTCCGTCTGGGTTATGTTGAACTCCTTTCCCCTAGCAGCAAAAGCTCCGAGTGTGTCCTCCTCTCAGGCTGAAGAGCGAGATGAGCCAGCAGCTGCCCCCTAGCCTCCCTTTACCTGTCCCCTCCTCATTTCCCTCTCGGCCCAGCCAAACACTTTGTCTCCTCAAGCACCCATCAGTACCGGCAGTCAGGTTTCCCCACAACTAATGGGGGAAAATACTATAGGTAAGAAGGAACAAAAGGAAGGACACCTAACCCCCAACAACCACCTAGGACTCTTCCTGGCTGTTTATCTCCTGATAGCACGTACCCTGATCTTTACCTTTTCATGTATCAGATTAAATAATTTTTCTTCAGTTTATCTACTTTAATTTACTTTCGACTTTAAGATTTGCTAAATTGAATGATGCCAGTAAAGGTATATTCCACAGATTTTAGCATTGTTTCACAAAGTTTATTTTTATTATCTTTTCCATTATTATTAATGCATTCAAAAATATGTGGTTTAGATAAGCTAGTTCGGAGGTCTTTAGAAATATCTAGATGTGCTTGACACAGAAATCTTCAATGGTCACATCTTTAGGCAGTTCTAGTACAGATGCCTCCCTTTATCCACTATAATTCTATAGCTCTGCCAATTTTATTTGATGTCCAGCTCCAGAATGCCAAGATAATACAGCTGTTGCTAATGCCTGCAAACACTTTCCTGTCTTTTTCTGACAAATTGCTGGAAAAGTATGTCCATGTCCTTTCAGAGTAGCAGCCAGCAATGGTGCTCACTCTTTCTCTGTCCAAAGGTTCATTTGGCTTATTATTTCAAACCAAGCATAATAAATTTTCCAAAATGATTTTTCTTCAAAGCTTTCTGCTCTCTGACTTGGTCAATTTAACAAATCATCTGTGTAAGCATTTGTCTTGTGTTACCATAGCAAGAAAAGTGATGCTGGATTCCACACTCACAGAGAGAATTGTCATTCTTTTCTATCCCAGGCTTTTTATTCATTGCTGAAGATAGAATTATGTTGTTAAGGATAAAGTGTGTTATTTATGTTATAGTTACAATTCTTCCACACACATCAATTTGCTAGCTAAACTAAGCTGAAAAATTTCTGTTCATCCATATCTCTTAGAAGAATGCATATTATGACACCTAAGAAGAAAAATGCTACTAAATGATGGCTTTTAGTTAGCTAGGTAATATGTTGCTTCTGCACCTAAATTTTGTCATTCCCTCCATGTGCTCACTTACTCCATGCTACCACCTGAGGTCTACAATCAGCAATCCCAGGTTAGATTATCTAGAAAACAGGGATATACCTCCAAAAATATATCTATGGGTAGACTTCAAAACAACAGATGAAATGGTAATGAAAGCTTTTCCTATCACATTTCCATCATAATCTCTTTACATTCTACATTTCTCTTTTACATTTCTGGAGGCTTTCCTTCCAAAGGCAATCACACACAAATAAAATTGTAAAAGAGCTAACATTTACAAAATTAGTTTCATCCACCTTAAATTTTCCAACCCCTATAACACTACCTCACCATTACAGGTGCATTTGGCTTTCATAACAATTGTATAGACCTTTCATAGGAGATTGATTTTTTCTTTTTTCAAAAGTTTTCAAAATATTTTCTTAGAAGAATAATTTCTTCTCAAATATTTTGTAAAATGTTTCATTTTTTCTCCATGTAATGATTAGGGAAATCTTACCATCTTTGCAGATTTAGTTTAGTACTTTTCTATGTTAGTTTTCATCTGCTAATTTTCCTTATATTTGCTAGTTTTTGCTTTCCACAGATATTGAGTCAATGATATAGTGATGACAGCAATCTCAAAAAAATCCACATCTCTAAAATCCCTCTTCAACCTATGAATTCCTATTGTGGGGGAAAAAATGTTTGAAGTTTCCACATACTTCCTGGGCAACTTTGTATNTATCATTTTTAATACAACATTCTTGATGTCTGTATCAGTTAATCTATTGAAATAGATCTAAATCTATCACCAGTGGGCAAATTCCACTATTAATATGATTACATTTTTGGAAGTTTTTCCTCCTTTTATTAATTGCAAATGTATTTCATTCAGGAAAGAGAACAAAACCTCCAGACCTGTTCAGGTGTTGCTAAGAATTTATTTTCTTGAGATGGCCATATTAAAAATTTATCTTAATCCTAGTGACACTGCCTGTTGAAGTAAAGCCTTTACTTTGCAGCTTTGGAGGGTGTTAGTCCAATTTAGTTTATTTTAGCTGTTTTCAGAGATTCTAGTGAAACGGACAACTTCATATTTGAAAAATCTTAGTATATATTAGATTTCCATGCAACAAAAACTGCAGAATCCTCATCTATTCTTGAAAGCAGAGGCTTAAAAAATGCTACGAGACAGACTGCAGGGTTAAAAAGCTAAAATTATTTCTCTAAAAATATGAAATTAAATTTTAAAAAAAAAGTTCTGTAAAGGATGATTTGACGTGTATAATCCATTACAGATAAAGCAATCACATGGTTAGATACCTCCATACTCCTACAACTCATAAAACCGGTCCCTCAGGGTGAGTATTTAACAATGATGTTATACTTTGAAATAGGTAATTCCTACTTAAATTTTTTTACACTCATACTCTTTCCATGTAAGTTGGATTAAGACAAATTAATTTTCACACTAATCTATCACACTAGAATGTCTCATTAAGATTTTCCAGCTTCAGACAATTTACAAAACTAGTGAAAGTATTTCCATAGTAGTTATAATGAGTTTACAGTGTAAGGTACTAATATGGCATTTTGCCTACAGAAATTTATGACAAGCATTTTAACCAAGAATAAAAATACTCACTAAAGAAATTATGATTAATTAGAATATTTTACCTGTGAAAATTTAATTTGAGCAGAATATCCTGAATATAATTCCAATTGTGTTTGTAAGGAGCAACTTTGTAGTCAATGGTCACACAGAAATGTAAAGACAGTATAGCTGTTTTGCACAAAAATTGTAGCTTTTGCAACGTCTTCATTATAGCCATCTAGTTCCAAATCTTTTGCACTAAACAAAGCAATTTCTGATATATGTAATTAATGAAATTTAAATTATCAGAGCTTCTAGAAAATAAATATCACTTTTGTATTGGAATTGAAATTAAAATTATGTACAACTGTCATTTGAAGTCAATGAAACATCTATATTCTTCACTCTAGCTTTTCTGCTGCTTCTCACTTTTCTTTCAAAATTCTGACAGAAATGTAGAACAGAAACAGGAGACATCAGAACTTTTCATTGGCATTAATTTACTACATAAGTCAATGAACCTATTGGAGCTAAAATAATAATCTGAACCAAAATAATAGAAAAGACTGTTAGAAGACAGTAGAATGATTAAGTCATTAACCCTCAAGGATAGAAAGAAAAAGCTAAATATTTATTTTAGAACACTGACGGCTTAGTTGGATGTTAGGTGTGAGGAAATTTGTCGTATGTCAGAAAACTAATACGTCTTCTGTGATTTGCAATTTGTTAATATTTTTTTAGATTTATGACTCCAAAGTCAGCTTCTGAAGGTAATTTGTTGTTTTCCCTTAGGAGTCAGGAATAAGGGAATGGAGGATGAGTGGTTTGGTAAGTAACGTTACTGATTACAAAATGCTTTTTTTCCTTTACTTATCTTGAGAAAGTGTTTTCTACTACTTCACATTTGAGTGCTTTTGCTCACAGAATTTCTCGTACAACATTTGGTTCCTTGGGTAAAATTAATTTCCTTCTGTTTGGATGTAGGCTACCTGTTCATGATGTTTGCCATTTATTGCACTGTTATTGGAGATTAATTGACAATATCAAATTTCTTATTTTGGCAAGAACTCCTGCCATGTCAGAAAGTACAGATGGCAGAAGATCAGAGAGTGGGAACAAATGTCTTAAGGTTAAGTCTTCTATCATTGATTTAAAGAGCCTTATTATTTTCCATACAGATTTCAATAAACGGGGATTATGACAGTAACACATATTTAATCAGTTTATATCTAAAATATAATTTAATAACTTCACATACTTTACTAGTTAACAGTTTGTAGCATATGATTTAGTTTGTATAAAGGCAAGCATTGCAATTTATAAAAAAATTTTCTTTAACAATTAAAATCTAAATTATTATCAGTTAAAATTTCTTTCCCCTTGGCTATTATGCTTACCATAAGCAAAAAGATTTTATTTGCTTTGTCATGTTTAAAATGTAGATAGTCACAATAAGCATATGCTAAGTGCTTACCTTACCTGAGATTAGACCAATTTTGTATCGCTCTCTTGATTTGTGATCCCAGTTACCTTTATGATCTTCATTACTCTTTATTAATTCTTTAAACCTGTGTGTTCAATGACTGAGTATATAGTACAGTCTGAAATCAAATCAGGGTTTTGGTGACACAATCAGGGAATAAAACAGAAAATACAAAAAGATCACTTAGGGGAGTTAGAGAGTTAAAGATTTACCCCGTGTTTCAAGTTCACATTAATAGCTCAGCCAGGAATGTAAATGAAGGACATGAAAAATTAACGCAACACTGGAACAGAACTCTATGGGACACAACAGATAAAAAGCTCAACTATGTATGAAAAAAATAATATAGATGGGGTTTTGCTATCAGCTGAAGAAAACCGGAAGTCCATTCACAATGTATTGCACTCACTGTGATTTAAATAAATATTTAAAAAGTCTAAGACCTAAATATCCCTTAAAGATCTGGAATGGCTAATACCCCTACAATCCAGTAGGTCAGATTCCACTGCCAAAGGGACTTGAAATTTTCCACATACATCCCTTACCATTTTTAAACTCTTCTTTCCAAATTGTCATTAAAAGCAAGAGTGGCACTGGTAACATTTAGACATATGTTGTAGATATGAAAAGACATATGGTGACCATCTGTCATCCAGCAGTCGTCTAAAGAATGCCTTGGAAACAAGGAAAAGGTGATGTGGGGTTTTTTTGAGAAAGAACATGGTATTACCTTCCTAGAAGCTAAAAAATTACCAAAATAATAAAATGAAAAAATAATGAACAACAATTAGTGCTGTTTACTTTAAGAATTACATTGAACTTATACAGTATAAGTTAATGAATTTATGGAATAAAATAGTAAATTAAAGTTTTAGCAGATAGGCATCTGATACAGCCCTCTTTTCAGCCCCAGCCAATCCCTGCATCCTTCAGATAAACTCCAGTTTTCAAAATTGTGAGTTGCTTTGTGTTGATACTCATTATATTTGTTTCTCACACAATTAAACACACATTTAAGACAATAAGCAGATCATATAAGCATTGCAACCTGTTACCATCTACACAGAAATAACTTCCTGATGGTTTTGGTACATTTTCAGATTGCTGCCAACTTGAACAATATTATATAACAGCATGTGGTTGTATTGCACATGTAAGATATCTGAGAACAGAGTACAAGATATTTTCAACTAAAAGAGGAAGAAAAATAAGCTTGATATTTGTGTTTGCCATCAATAAAAGACATTGCTAAATTTAACACCTTTGATAAAAGGAGAGCAAACCCTTGTATGTCAAGTCCTTCTTCACTAAAGAGTGTTACAATCCATAAAATATCTCAGAGGAAAAATAAGAAAATAGCATATTCAGAAAAATTTTCCAGGGGACAATGATTTTCCCTCATCCTTTTCCCCCCCCTTTTTCTTCTTAGAAATAAAATATTATGCAGGACAATTTTACTCAATTAAAGAAGATAAACAGGAGTTTACAATCTGAAGAGAAAGGAATGTAATGTTAAAGGAAGGAAATGAAATATACTTCAGTCTCTTTTCTGTCATGTCTATTTTAAACTGTTTCAATGCTGAAAGCAGTTTAACCTTGTTTGGACCAGAACTGCTCCATAAAAACAAGTTCTCCACTGCACTGAGAGAACTAAAGTAATACATTCCAAAAATCTTCAGTAGCAAAAAACATTTGAAATAAGGTAATTTCACTGTACTCTATTTAAGATTAATAGAAGCGTGTTTATAATCCCCAGCTATGCTGCCTCTTGAGGCTGCAGCACACATTTCAGTTCATCCCTTATACTACTCTTGTACAGACCAACATTTTGCAGCAGAAACTATCTGCATAACTTTGTAGGACTTTTATGAATGCCACGCTATCCTCACATAATTCCTTAGGCCAAAAAACAGCTTAGAAGTTAGTGTGCTTAATTATTTTCTTTTCTTTATCCATTTGGGAAATGGTTCTTGTCACCATTTTGGGTGCTACATAAAATTTACTCTCTCTCCAATTTGGTGCTGAGAGCCCACGGACAGTATATGTTTTATGGCTCTATTTATATTTGTAAAAAACAATACCTGGGAAAATATTATTATATGATAAGTATGGTACCTTCATCTATAATTTCTACAAGAGAAGAGATATAAATAAATCCTTTCAGAGTTGGTATCCATAGACACTGCTTATCCATGTAAAAATGTGCACAGCCAGTATCAGAATTTCTTCCACTGCACCACATCTAATACTAATGCTCATTTCAACCATCACAAGGGGTTTTCTTCAAAACAGTGTAAAATCCAATGTGCTAAGAAACAAGTAGTGTAGTGAAAGCAAATGAACTGTTAAAATGCACAGACAATTATTGCTTCAGGCTAAAAGGGAGATCATTGGCCAGATACTTGAAGGGAAGCACACTTTGTGATTATTCACTGCACACTTTGACTATTCAGATGTCTAAAGCTAACAATCTCTCAACCATATTTAAATGGAGATCCAAAGTCTGCATTTGCAAGGGAAAGCAAGCTGGCAAAAAGCTGAACACCATCATCACACTTGTAATTTCTGCTGGTAATAAACAAACCAACCAACCAGCAAACACCTAATTTCACACTATCACCTAATATCATTTTCATCTGAGTTTAAGGTACAGTTGTTTATAAGAATTCTTATCCCTCACCTAAATATGCTTTTCAAACAACTGACAGATAGAACTTTCTAATGTTAGACATAATTCTAAACAAAACCCTTGTGCCCAAATGCTTGTTCTAAAATTGTTAAATGTGCATAGGGAACTGTTTTGCATCCTATTCTAGGGTAATTCTTAAACACAAAATACAAATGAAGCTGAAATACTTCATTTAGAAATACTTCATTCAGAAGGATCACAGAATTCACAGAATGCAAAATATATCATGCATACAGTTAATTTCTGTAATAGTTCACCTTTATGGGAGATGAGTCATTAACAAAAAATATATATAAATAAACTGCATATTTTAAAATTATCTCTGTGTATGTTATGTATAGGTTAAAATTTCCTAAATAGAAACACAGTTATCTCAAATGTTTACATCAGTTCATTGTGTATCAAATGTGTATTAACAAAGAAGATAAAGGGAAGGAAAATTTGCCACAGATCTACTTAAAATGGTATCTATTTGAAAACATCTACCTGATTCAGATATGTGAGTTTTTATGAAAGCCTTTAAGACCAAATAAATTTTCTGAAATCTAGAAATTCAGGCGGGTGTTTTGAAATTAATTATATCAGCTTGAAATGAAAGGAGATGACTGGTAGCAATTAGCAGATATTTCTTGTAGTTCAAGACACAACAAGAATTGAACTTTCTAATTAACATTTTTGAGCTTTTTTTCTTGGATTATTTCCCACCAGCATAGCTTTCTCATGAATCAGAAACCAATTTGAAAATGTCACTAATTTTAAAACATACTTATATTACAATGACATCTTTACTATGAAAAATTACAATGAAAAATACTTATGTTCATAGAGTTTCATTCACTATCCATACAGAACACTAGGCCTTCATTACAAATTTATTTCTTCTGCTTCTCAAGTGCTCTTTGATTTTTGTGTTGGAAAGTTTTTCTAGAATTGTTAGTGAAAAAACAAATCTAAACCTTGTTATAATTATACAGATTATACAAATTATGTTTTGAAATATATTGTAACAACATGCTATTGTAATCTGTTGAAAGTGATTTTGTGTAATTCTTTAATCCTATTAGATGAAATTATTTTAAAAATTTAGAGATATTCATACAGAGTTTTCACTGAAAAATAGTTGGAATCCATGGGGAATAAACTCCACTTCTATACAGAATCATAGTAGGGTTGACAGAAGTTTCATCAGCTTAAACATATATATTGTAATAGCACATAGCATTATTTTGAAAGAGTAGAAACAAGACATCACATTTCAGACCTAGAGTCCTAGTGTTGGAAGTTTTTTTATTATAATGATGTTTTCAGCTGCAGAATGTTTTGCATGAAACAAATTGTGTTCAGTTACTTTGGTTTCTAAGCTATATTTGTGAAGGAAATACTTGTGTTAATTTTGAAGACCTTTGTCTACATCTTTTCTGATGGCCACCACAGGCACCATGTGGGAGTACAGACCATGGTCTGTAGCTGTACACTTGGGCTGAACAGTAAAGCTGAGAGAGCACAAAGAATTGTACTTGTCTGTCCTCTCATTCAGCTTTTTCCTTACTTTCCACTACTCACAGACAGTACCAGTACATGTCAATGACAAACACTGTTAATAGCCAAGAAATTGAAAGGATGAGATGGCAACAGTCTCTGGCTTTGCAATGATATACTGTGCTAGGTTACAATGTAAAAATATGCCAGAAAGTCTGTATTCTATCTCCATCTTCATGAGCTGTTGAAACCAGGAGGGGCAGTGTTTTCTTTGCCTCCTCCCTGGGACCATCTCCTGTTAATGGGCCATCAATGCTTTGCCCCATGAGTCATAGATAACTCCCTCTGGGAGCCATTCCTGTTTAATGGGCCATTAAGGACCCACCCCATGACTCAGAGAATGACATCAGCCCATTGTGAGAAGCTCTGCCCAGGGGGAGGAGCCAAGCATTCCCACCTGGATACAATCTGGGCATTTTGACAGAACAGGCATCTGCCTTCTACTGGATTCCCAGAGGAGCAGCCTTCTCTCCCACTGGATTCCCAGAGGAAGGACCAGACCCTTCAGCATTATCACCGGACCACTGGAGGAAAACTCCGCCCTTCTACAGGATCTCTGCTTCAGCAGAACCATCTGTTACTCCAGGAGGACTACTGGAGCCACCATTCAAACTGGACTGCTACCAACACCCTGACTGACAGGGTGTCAGGTTGTATTCTAACTGTCAGATTTCATTTGTGTAAATACTGCATCTTGGTCTAATTTTCCTGTTAAGTTGTAGTTTGTTGGTTTTTCTTTTACTTTATTTTGTTTATACATATTAAAGAACTGTTATTCCTATCCTCATTTCTTTGCCTGAGAGCCCCTTTAATTTTTAGAAATTATAATAATTTGGAGGGAGGGGGTTTACATTTCCTATTCCAAGAGAAGCTCCTGCCTTTATTGGCAGGCACCTGTCTTTCAAAACCAAGACATATACAAAGCAAGATCAAAGAGAAGAGGACCACTGCAAATAAATCACTCTGAATTCTGGAATCTCATGTGGAACTTGTTCAGAGAACTTCTTGTAGTGTTGTACTTTCCTGCATCACCCATAGTGCAAGTTCCCCGTCTGCTTGGTAGTTATGAGCAAATAAGCACGTGAGGACATGCCACCATCCCAAAGGGATACTTCACAAAAAATTGCTCTTCATTTAATAATAACATTTTGGTGGTGGGGAAACATTCAATTTCATTCCCCTCTTAAACAGATGATTACAAACCTCCAAGGTCACAAAAAAGTTTGAGAATATTTCCCACTATTAGCTAACTGCAGGCAGCAGCAGTTCAGGTTTTCCAGAATCATTAGCAATTCAGTTTCTCAAACAACACAACAGTGAGGGGTGAAAAATGAGGCTGGACTTTAATTACTGATTTCTAGAATTTATACCAGGCGGGAAATGTCTATTTAGTTGCTGACTATAGATGCACTTCTCTAAACACAGCAGGAGCAAGAGAGAGAAGGGAATGGAAGATGTTCCTGTCAATACAAAGAGCTAACAGGAGAACAAGAACAGATGAGAAGGAAGAAGGAAAGCCTCCCTCCAGAGGAGCTGAGCTGCTGAGCTGCTGCTAGTTCATGAGGTTGTTGATTCCTGAGTCAACATTGTGTCCTTACAGCCTTTAAGGAAGGGGTGAAATGGTGAGTCTGACGGTCACCTTCCAGCTGTTTGTCATTGATTCAGTTAGAGATAATCTAGGGATAAATCATTCTGGAATGATTGCTTCCTCTAAAAAGGGTCCCAACAATCCCCTTCTGCCAATAGTAAATGAATACTAGTGGATGAAGGTGAGAAAAGCCCATTTACTGACAAAGAGAATGCCTACACAGCATGGGAAAAAGGTAAATAAAAGCTATATATTGAACTGTCAGACCTTACTAGTATACATGCACACACATATGTATATGTATATGTATATGTATATGTATATGTATATGTATATGTATATGTATATGTATATGTATATGTATATGTATATGTATATGTATATGTATATGTATATGTATATGTATATGTATATGTATATGTATATGTATATGTATATGTATATGTATATGTATATGTATATGTATATGTATATGTATATGTATATGTATATGTATATGTATATGTATATGTATATGTATATGTATATGTATATGTATATGTATATGTATATGTATATGTATATGTATATGTATATGTATATGTATATGTATATGTATATGTATATGTATATGTATATGTATATGTATATGTATATGTATATGTATATGTATATAACAAACACCAACAATGACAGCAACAACAAACAAAACTAGAAACCTTTCCCCTTGGCTGCAGTTCCGGTCACAGCCAGCAGGGGTGCTGCTGGCTCCCGGCCGGGCAGGGTGGGTGTGATGATTCCCCCACGGCTGCAGGGGGCGCTGTGGCGCGAGCTCGGCCGCCTCTCCACACGGTCAGGGCGGCTCAGGTGATGGGACAGAGAGGAGGTGGCTCCCTTTCCAAAACTCACAGGGAGCAGCCTGTCTCTGTGACACTCTAGGTGGCGAGCTGGACTGGTGAGCAGTGGGCTGGAACAGTAGAGGCAAGCAGAACCCCAGGAGCAGCAAATCAAAGTGTAGCACTAACCCCAAAGCAGTGGCAGAAGCAGCAGGATGTCATGGCAGATGCAGGATGCTGAGCTAAAGTATAGCAAAACCCTGAAGCAGTGGCAGAAAACAGAGAGAGGCTGGGTCAGGGATTGCTCCTTTGCACAGCTTACCCACAACAGCTGGTCCCAAGACTGGGCTGCTGCCCAGAGGGAATGGCCTGGCAGGGAGTGCTTCCAGCTCCTGGATCGCAGCACAGCACACACCAGCTCTGGGCTCCCAAGTGGCAGAGGAGCAGAGAAGCAAGCTGGCAGGCCCTGGTCACAGTGACAAAAACCACAGGGCAACAGGACCCCAGGTCAGACCCATCAGAAGGAAGAGCAGCCCCTGGCTCCTAACCTCTGCAGGATCCTGGGCCACCCTTCACCCATCATGATCATCTTGAGCTGGAAGGGGGGAGCAGTGGCACTTCTGGACACAAAATAAAACAAAATGGTTGTCGCTATAGGACACAAAAGAACACAGTCACACACTGCAGCTCAGGTGAACAGGAAAAAGGGAAGTTTTATTTTTTGGCCTCGTCTTTTATAGTTTTCCAAAAGTGACAGTGAATTGGAGGGTGACAGTGCCACCTCTCCAAAGACACTGGACAGACCAACAGTCCATCAAATTTCTCCTTCTCCATGAAGGAACGCAAAAACAGTGAGTTGTTTACAGAAAGTGTGTGAGAAAGTTCTTTACAAATATGTAAATATCAGAAGGCTTAGAAAGTCTTACAAAAATCAGGGCGACAAATGGTCATGGGATATGAACCATTCCCAAGACACTCATTAAGAAAGGAACCATAGAATCACAGCTTTTCCTGAGTTGGAGGGCATTCATCAGGACCATTGATTCCAACTCCTGACTCTGCGCAGGGCCATCTCTAAGAGTTACACCCTGTGCCTGAAAGCACTGTCGAAACACTTCTTGAACTCGCTCAGGCTTGGTGACAGTTTTCCTGGGGAGCCTGTTCCGTGCCAAATGATCCTCTTGGTCAAAAATCCTTTCCTGATATACAATCTAAACCTCTCCTGACGAGCCTTTATTTCCCTTCAGTGTTGTCACTGGTCAGGAGAGTGAAGAGATCTCTACCTGCCTGTCTGCTTGCCCTCATGAGGATGCTGAAGACCTCACTTAGGTCTCTCATAAATCTGCTTCAGGCTGAACCAAGCAGCTTCCTCATAAGGCTTCCTCACTTCACCATCCTCATGGCTGTCCTTTGGACACTCTCTAATACCTAATGTCTATTTTTGTATTGTGGTGCCCAAACTGTACACAGGACTCAAGGAGAAAACTATGTCTTATTAAGAAAGTTTCTTTTCATAAGATATGCCATGATGTGTACATTTTGGTGAGGTGGCTTTTGGTTGACACTATTGATAATAATAAACATTTGCTTTATCACAGAATTAAAATAATGTAAACAATGAGTTTCTGCTAAAAATACAATTCTTACTTGCTGTTTCTCTGTTATTACTTTCCCAAACAGCAAACAACATCAGTCACTGAAGACAAACTGCTGTGCTATGACAGAAAATATATGCTTGCCTTACAGTCATGTTTTCCTTCTTTTATAATGGACATTATTCATAATGGAAATAATAAATCTTAATGACTGGTTTCAAGAAATTTGGCATCAGACAAGTTCATATTTTATTCAATGTTTTAAAAAATGTTTTTCAGAAAAAAATGGTATAGTAAATCAGAGCCCCAGAAATTATTCATCCATACAGGTTCCCAAGCTGTTCAGAGATGATCCTTGAGACGATGAAATTTGGTCTCATGTATGCCATAAACTGCTGCATTTTTACATTACCAAATTAAAAAGTGGAAGTATTAAATATTTAGAACTACATCACTTAATCAGGCCAATGGTACAACAATCTATTTTTGTGGGGTTTTTTTTCAGATATAATCTTTTTTGGAGTTTTTTAAAATGTTAAACCAAGACTAATTCAATCATGGCATTGTTATTATACAACCATGGACTGTGATACCCCTATTGTCCTTTCCCCTTTTATTAACAACAGTTAGAACCATAATGTCAAAATGGAACCTGTTATCTGTTGCAAAAAATAAAAGGACCATCTAATAGAAAGAACATAGGACTATTCTATAGCAGTGTTGCAGGTGTGTTGACAGGATTTACTTGTTGTTAGGACTGTGTAAGCACATAGTGTTTTTGAAGTAAATAAATATATAAAATTAGAGATCATATAAAGAGTTTAGTTTTTTCCCCAAAGGGCTTTTTAACCCAATGTGTTATTCCTTTTCTTCTATTCCTTATGCTTATTATTGATCTGAAGAGAGTATAAATGCCAGACTGCAAATTATGTTTTTCTCATGAAAAGAACATTACTGATAGCCAGAGATAAATTATTATATTTCTTTCACATTAAATCACTGAAAGAAAACAGAAATATGAAGCATATAATAATCTAGAAGGCCAGTTTTATGCCCTCAAACAGGAAGAGGAAAACGTAAGATGACTGGAGTCTGGAGGAAGATTTTCTTAAAATTAGGTTAGTGTTAATAATCGAGAAGAGAGGAGAGGTAGAAATATCAAAACAACATCCCTTATATGAGCCTGACCCTGTAAAATATTCACACCCTTAAATTAGCCTCAGGTTTCTTACCTATTAGGAGAGTTGGTCACTTCAAAAGAGTATTAATAAGAACGAACAGAGTTGCTGAACCCAATACACGAGGATAGGAGATTGTTTAAACTGAACACCTCTTTAGCACACTTACACAGAGAAATCGTCTTAAACTTATGATTCAGAGCTGGAATTTGCTGCACCTGGCAGAGGCAGAAGAGATGTTTACTCCAAAGATGGTCAGTTACACATATAAACATTTCCTTTTAAATCAGTATTTTTACAATCAAAGTATTTAGAAATTATTTGGAAATCACGGTTCAGTTCTTTTCTCTAAGAGGATTTAAAACTTTTCGCCTTCTACAAACAAGCTGGGTACTGGGGTGGAGATTCTGGGCTCATGCTCCCGAAACTCTTCCATGTTCCATTAAATGTCTGCTTATGCTAGAATAGTGCTGCCAAGACTAACAGCTAGGTGCTCATCAGAGAAAGCAGACTGCTGATCCTATCCAACAACATGCAGCATATCTATTAATAAGGATCATAGACATAACAAAGCAATAAAATATGAAAGACAAGCAACAATTAAAAGAAAACATTTATTTTGACTGTTCTACTGAATGAGTTGGTCGAGGTTTTATCATGATACAGGATAAATCGATAATATAATTACAATTTGTTTAACTATTTGTCCCAGTTTAAGACAAAGTTTGGGAAGAAACTTCCCAAAGGGGTCTCCTCTAAAAAGCCAATTCCAGCAGCTCCTCTCCAACCAGTTCGAGAGATGTTATAAATGACAATGTAATATTGGCTTTTGCATTCATGTATTAGCTTTTGCATGCTGTTATTAATCACAAGTATTTTGATATGGTACAACTTATACTTACTTTTACCTGCTTTTGATATAGTATAATCTGTCAGTTTATGTATGCACCGTATAGTTCATATAAATAGTAGTGTGATAAATATATGATATCATGGGTTTTAGCAAAATGTTAAAGTGGAGACTACAGAATGTTAAAATGCTTTTATGTAACTAACCCAAAGAATGATGCAAAACAATTATGTTGTTTCCCACATCTGTGAACTGGCCTCTCCAAGTGATAACAGTGACAGAAACCAGAGCATCAGAGATTGACTCCTTATGATCAGGGAGTGTGAAACAACAGGATGGAATCCTTGGAAGAAATAAAATGTGTTGACCCAATCTGCAGAACATCATGCAGAAAAGTCAGAGGATAAAACCGAACAAAAGAGTTCCTGAAACATCAAAACTCAAAAGAATGTTTGAATAATGTATAAACTCATGAATATGCATGTACCCCCAGCAATATAACAGTATACAGAGAACATGGTTTTAAGCTACCGGTGTGTTCTTTGGCCAGTCACCAAAAACACCCCCGCACTGGATATTTTTCCCTTTTTATCCCTTATTAAACTTTTAAAAATTTTAAAGTGTGAACTTTGTTTTTTACAGGAGATAATCTCCTTGGAGAAAAGTGGAAAAAAACCCAAAGCAACTGTTTATTTCACAAGCAAAATACTGGCAAACATGAAAAAATGAATACTATTAAAAAACAAAACCTCTCATTGCTCTGAAGGGATGGCAAATTCAGAGAGTCCTTCTGTATTCCAGAGTCCTTTCGTGGTGTGGCTCGGCTCTCACTTGGTCTCCCTCAGCCCTTCAGCGCTCAGGCCCACATCCAGGACACAGAGCAGCTCAGGGGCCCACAGGCGATTGTCCTGGTGTTATGAACCAGAGAAAAAAGCTGAACAGTCCAGAAAAAACACAGTCCTGGGAGAACTTGTCTTGCTGTACTCAAAAAAAAAAAAAAAAAAAAAAAAAAAAAAAAAAAAAAGCCAACAAGAAACACAAAACAAAACAAAAATTAACAAAGTGTCTGTGTCTCTCTTGCTCTGCATGCTTACCTCTGTATTTTGAATACAAGTGCCTCAAGCACTCCACCACTTCTCCTCTGTCTCTCCCTAAGCCTAGCCTAAAGCTACACAAAAAAACCTAACAACGGGATACCAGCCTGGGTAAAGTGGCTTTGGACCATGGAATGGCTCCATCTGCTTATGCAGACAGCATCAACCCCAAGCTCTTGGGAGACACTATTTTAAGAAGGGACACATCCCAGAGTTAGGGTGAGCAAAGTTAGAAAAGCAAGGTTTCATAGGAGTTGGATATGTTAATAGGCTTGTCCATATAAGATCATGTTTCTAGAATGTTCTCAGTTCTCTTCTCTGACTGGTTGGAATTTGGTGCAGTAATTTACATATTCCTAATCTCAGTTTATGATTGGATCCCTGCCCTCAGACCAACCCCCACCCATTCAGGGTCCTTTGGAGTCAACTCTATACTGTGAGATTGTCTAATTATAATTTATCATATATATATTTATCATATAATACTCATAAATTATACTTAATTTTTTATTTCATTAAGGTTTAAAAAAAAAACTTTTGGGTAAATACCAAACGACACAAAGTTTAAAATAAATACAAATTGATGCAATACTTATTTACTTCTTTAGCCAAAACAAGGACTGATGCTGATGCAAAGAAAGCTAAGCAATGATTAAAAAAAATATAGAAGTAGAATGTGAGGAAAAAAATATATAAAACTGAATTTTATTTTTATCCTGTAGATTATTTTGTCTTTTTTAGTATCTATGTTTCTGCAACAAATGTTTGGAGACATTCCAGTTGTCTGAATGAGGATCAAGGTTCCAAAAAGAATTAAAATGCTTGAGAAAACAATTGGAACACAATTTGCCACTTAGAAAATATAAAATTATTCACAATTCCTTTCTCATTTTTTTGCCAGTTAATAAAGCAGGCTAATAATTTTAAAACTAGTTACCACATGTTTTCTCTGAACACATTTATTGATCATGAACATTATTTGCCTAAAATAGATGATTAATAATATAATTTACTTTTCTGTGAAAATAAGATTTGCTGTGGGTTGGAAACACAACAGGCACCTTTGTATATGAGCCTGACAATTCGAGACCACTTGTGTGTACCTTTCTGTAAAAAGTGATTCACCAAATCCTTTCTTGCCACACTTCAGTGATCTCTCACTTGATGGAATTTCTTCTGCTGAAACTAGCAGAAAATATTTGCCTGCAGTATTTGCATGCAGCTTCTTGTGTGAGCAGGTCTTCTATCTAATTAAAAGACCTTGATAAGCCATGGGAATGATCCATACAATACCTCATGTATTGAGGAGTAATGCATTGTCATTGAGAATCATTTTTAGCCCAAAATGATCATGACAACTCTAAGTAAAACTTTAATTTCAATTTGAAACAACTATTAAACTGCCAGCCTTTACAAAGACCACCATAATATCATTACTTTGCAGAAATATAACCTTGCAACAACTAGGAAAATATCCTTTTTTTGGTCACATAATGAACATAATTCACACAAATGTGCTGGTTGTTCTTTTTAGCAAGTTGTTAATACTAAATTAAAAAATAATGACAAAACAAAACCAATTATCACTTAAACAGCATCATTTGCAGATGCATTTTCAGCAGTATTTATATATTTCCTGAATATGAGAACTGTGTGGAAGATTTAAAATATTCCTGTATTAAACAAAAGTCCTACAATGTTCGACAATATTGAGAGCTTTCAGGACTGCAGAGACTATTCATAGAAGAGGCTTTTCCCCATCAAGAACTATGGGAAGCAACAATTAATTTTGAAAACAGGGAGCATACAATCCCTTGAATCAGCAAATAAATCAGCAAAATTGTCAGCAGGCAGCCAGATCACTACTGGATTTTATCACCAGAAAAGCAGAGGGAGCCTGAAGGATTCCTGGTGATCACATTGGGTTTCACAGAACAGCAGGGAATTTCACCTGGTTTATGTTTAACAGGAAAACATTTTGTAATTTGAAAATTCCTTGCTTAATTTGGCACTAAGTTTTCCATTTTAAAATGACTGTAAGTGCTGGACAATGAAAGAGCAGAAATAGTTTCATGCAAGGGAACATACACAAAAAATCATATGGTTTGGCATTTTGGTCCTTTTGATTGTGTTTCTTTTTATAAGCATCAGCTATGGATACAAATCTGCTGGGCTTTGAGTCATGGAATAGCATTTCAGAAAACACTTGTGCAACCTCCAGTATAGAGGGGTTTTGCATGAAAATGTCATCAAATGCAATCTGTTCACATGCTCAGCTTGCCCTTTGAAACAGACAAGCTCATCCTAAGTATCCCCAGCTAAGGAAACAAATTTTCCATTGCTTTTCCAGGTGGCAGAGGTAAGAACAAAAAAAATTCCTACCTTCATAAGTCCTGTTTGAGCCCCACTTTGCTAAGTTTTTTGGTTAGCTGTTTGTGATCTCAAAAAATGCTTTCAAGCAATGACATAGAAATTTTAGTTAAGTAGACATTATAAATGATTGAATGATGCAAAAGTTGTTAGCTTGGGTTTTTTAATTAAATCCCCAAGACTTAAGTTTTCTGAGGTGACCTAATGCGGGCTGGGTCCAGGGGGTCAGACAGATCCCCTGCTGCCACAGATGTTCCGGATAGCGGGGTCCCGGGAGGGACTGCTTTGTCCTGGAGATCTCCAGCAGGCTCCTAGCCACCAGGCTATCCTAGCAAGCTCAGCCTGAGGTAATCAGGCGGTTCAGCTCTGAGTGATTTCAGCTCTCAGTGATTTCAGCTCTTAGCCTGCTAGGATTTGCTGTGTCTACCTCAGGGAAGAAGAGACGAGAAGGCTGTGTAGAGGTTCCACAGAATGGTTGAATACAGGTTCTGTGGAGGGGGGTGAAGTGACGGCTTCTTCTGCCGAATTGGGCAGAAGTAGGGGTTTTGATAAGGTTAGTTAGCATTGGGAAACTACCCAACAGTTTTAGGGTCAGGGTGAAATAACCTATAGTCTTAGGACATCTGGAATGTAACCAGTAGTATTACAGAGAGATAAGAGAGGGTCTTGAGGCGGGAAGCAGAGCCTAGTCCATGACTAGGCATTTCCTATCTCCAAGGAGGCCTAGCAGCAGGCTCTGTGACTGCAACAGTGACCTGTCCTAGGAGTAAAATAATGTTAATAATTTTTCATCTAGTGGATCTGAATTCAGGAAGGAATCTTTAGTTCTAACCCTTATATAACTGAAGATTTAATTTTTCAATTTTTTTCCTGTTATTCTAGGTATAAGAGAAATCATTATCAGTATATTCTTTAGCACTTAGAAAGAATTCTGTTCATTATGGAAATCCCTATGATTGATTTTAACAGGAAAAGTGAGAAGAAAGGAGCAGAAAACTACTGTGAAGTCCTATTAACAGGTGTGTAAAGGTTCCAGAGAGACATGACAAATAAAGAGCTGTCTTTCAAAACTTGCTTTGAGGCATTCTGAATTTGCACTATATGCATCCATTTTATTTCTGTTCTGAAAAAGCTTCACACACCAATTATGAATAAACCATGCTTAAAAGCAGAAAATTCTTTGAAGAATAAGATTTTTAACTTATTGTTACGAATGGAAAAAATAAGAACCACATAAAACAAACAAATAAGAAACACCAGAAGTTGCTTTGAGGAGTCATTACAGTCCTGACATATGTAGGCTGAAGTCTATAATCTTCTATAGACTATGGTTCATTCGTTTAAAATGGAAGAATTAAACATAGAAATGTAAGAATCATTACCTCATGACAAAGTTAAATAAATCTGAAACACAGAAATCGATACTGACTTTCTGTCTTTAATGCATTCCACTTCATCTCCTAGATAAAATATTAGCTAATTTTGAATCTACCAGTTTAAAACGTTTTCATTGGGTTCTTTTAATGAGTTGAACAGTATTTGTTGTTTAATTATCACTGCTGTATCTGAAACACCTTTTTAGCAAACTCCAAGGCAGTAAGCAAAGTAAAAAAATTTATGTGTGTCTAACCATAGCAGAACCATAGGCTGTGCTGTTTCCGTAGGAGACTCTGTTCCACCATGCAGCGCATGGTAAAGTGAAGCCAAAGTACATCAACTTAATGGAGAGGAAAGATGATCATGTGCTAATCCTTCTCCCTTTCTCACTGTGTAACCATCAGTGGTCCCCTTGTAAAAGAAGGAACTGAAGTCAACACTGTAAGATGAGCTAACTCATACCTCTATGTGACATTGTTCCGCGAATAATTTATGTATCAGACACAGATCTCAGAGCTGTTAATCCTTCATAGAGCAGCAGTCAGAGCCCACATGGAGACTGCAATCACCATCTCAAGAGCCACATGGCACAGTTGTCCCACTGACACCACAGAGAACAAAGCAAGGAGGTGGTCTTGCTGCCAGGGTTTTCCTGGCACGGGAAGATGAAGAGGGCTGAGGGCCATATTTAGACAAATAGATTCCCCAGTTCTGGCTCAGGTGCTGCACAAGCTGTCTCCTCTGCTCATGGCACAGTTGAGATGCCATGTTACCTTTCCTCTTCATCACAATGAGTCAATTGCTTATGGTTAAGTCACATACACATAGTTAAAAATCAATTGTCACCTTCACTCTAATAATATTGCTGAATCAGTGATGCTGTGGTTTACATTAACACTGTGTCTAGCCACAGACCTCTCTGGGGAAATTTTCCAGGTTTCATGTATTTTCGTCTGGAAACGGAACCACAATGTTATTTATTGCAGTAATTCACTGCAATAAATAACATTCCAAATAAGGTTCCCCCAAAAATACTCATTTCCCCTTTTTTTTTTTTTTTGGTTGGTTTGTTGTATTACTTTTGTTTTCTAGGACTGTTTTCATCAGTTGTTAATAATCACATAATGAAAGAAATTACCAGGTTTCAGAAACTGTGAAAATACACTACATGTTATCAATCATTCAGGGTAGGAATTTCAGGTAACAAGCAACTAAAAATCAGTACTAGCTCAATAATACCTAATACTTATATTAATTTAGTGCCACTATATAATTATTGTGTGGATATTTGATTGCATGTCACATGAATCATTTACAAGGAAATATGTTTGCATGCCAAGCTGAAAAAAGCACATAATTGGTATGTAATAAGGGCATGTTTCCAGGATGCTATGCTGGAAATATGTAACATATATTTCATTCATGAATTTTAACATATAATGTAAGAAGGAAATAGGTGGGATCATTAGACTTCTGGCCTGCAAGAAGAATAGAGAATAGCTAATTCTTCAGTTATTCTTACACACTAATTTCTAGGTTACAAGAATCTATTGAGTGTTTTTCTGGCACATATTACAGTCATACTAATTTACAAAAAAATATTATTAAATTGTGGCAGAGCTAGTTAAAATTGTTGTAATTACATTATTATTGTTTGGTGTAAAATGATAAGTCTTTCTATTAAGCAATGAAAAAGCTGGAAATGGAGTGAGGAAAAAAGCAAACATGAAAAAGACTAACTGTATAGAAAAAAGTTATTAAATTGTGTGACAGTATGAGACTACTGGCTTAATGAAGTACAGCAAGCATGCAATTATCTCTTACCTACAAGAGCACCTTGATTTAAGTTATCAAAAAAGTGCATTATTTTTGAGCCGAAATTGAGAAATACAATGTTACAGAAAGAAAGCCACCTTTATAAAGCAGGAACAGGTTGGGGATAGCAAGGAAATATTCTTTTCTATAGTGCTTTTCTCTTCTTTAAATTTAAAAATACCAACTTCACTTACTTAAACAAACCTATCAAAGGATTTTCCTTGAAGTCATCCCCACTGAACATAATCAGAAATTGAACTGGAAATAGTATAATTAAAAGTCTCCTAATTAGACACTTTATGATGAATTCAGAGGACTGAAGACACATTAGCTTATTAATCCTTACCAAAGTGCAGACTGGAACAAAAGATCTAAAACCACACCTTCCTCTTGTTGTCAATGCATGTTTGGGAGAATTGCTACAATTCTTGAAACAACATTCCATCTATCTATCTATCTATCTATCTATCTATCTATCTATCTATCTATCTATCTATCTATCTATCTATCTATCTATCTTTTTATCTATATATCTATATATGTAGATAGATATATAGATAGATATCTTTAAGTGATGCTAGATTAACATTTATGTCTTATGACATTTTGGGACCTTCATACATCTTGTCAGTTGAAAAGATATTCATTGACTTCTGGCTTTATGTTTGCTTCCATTTATGTAACACTGCAATTAAAAATTAAAAAAAATCATCACAGTATGTGTTGAAAAGTACCAAAATTAAACTCATGTTAGTAGTTATGAAAGCAATTGGACTTATAAAATCAAGACTGATCAAGACTGATCTTCTCATATCAGCAGACTTATTTTTAAATGTACTAATGTGCAAAGATGATATTTCCCTCTATTTATTTTGGAATAAAAGCACCTGATTCATCAACGGCCTCATTTTCCATTAAGTCTCAAAGCATGTTTAAAATCTATTAATAAATTATTATTAATATTAATAAAAGAATTATTTAGGCAAACCTGATTACCTAAAATAAGCATTATGCTCAGTAGACTCCACCTGAAGTCACAATAGGTTTTATACCAGAATAAAGTTTTCCACTGTACTTTTAAATCAAGCTTCCAATTATCCATAAGTCGTTCTCTGGAACCATGTGCTATGACACGACTTCCCTTCCCTTCCCTTCCCTTCCCTTCCCT
>VXBU01004737.1:17484-67239 GCA_013400315.1 Bombycilla garrulus | reverse complement strand
CCCCCATCTATTTTGTGTTTCTCTTTCTCTCTCTACCTCTCATATTTGCTATGAAATAAAACTCATACTATTGTCACTGGCATACAGTCTTGTTTACACCTTAATTCGGTCAGAGGCATTTCTAAGAACCTTAGTAATCGGATCTGGACAGGCATCCACAGCTTCTCTGGGAAACCTGTGCCAGGGTCTCACTACTCTCATCATAAAAAATTCTTCCTTATATCTGAGGTAAACTTGCTCTCTGTCGCTGACATGATGCCGGAGTCTCAGTCAGACTAGCTCAGCCACCACGGCTCCACACCAAGAGCGGGACACACCTTGGAAGCAGAGTGATGCAAGGTGCGGCTTAGAGCTGCTGCTCTACGGCACTTGTTATGGCAGTCAGTCACGTGAAGTGGAGATAAAGGACGAGGAGAAGGGTCTTCCTAAGGTCTCAATGGACTGCTCACTCACAAGGACATTCCAGGCAGGAGGAACTAAACAAAAGCCATACACCAATTTAAATACTGAGAAGATTTAGGGGATGGATACAAGTCTCAACCAATCAGCAAATTGTAGGGGAGGAGTACAAGGCGGGGTTTTACGGAGTACAATTCAATGAGGAAAGCAGGGGGTGGAGAACAATTCGAATGAACCAATGGGGCTTCAGGGATTAGGGGATTTCCAGGGTAGGGGGTTGGTATGGAAGTGCTGGAACAAGGGGCAGGTATTTGGGTAGATCGACAACGGGGTGGGTGGAACAGAGAACTTTCTACAACAAAAGGTGGGTTTTCAGGAGGAGTGACAACAGGGTAGGAGGGTTCAACTTGGACTATATAAAAAATGTAGGGGGATAGCAGAATGAACCATTAATTGAAAAAGTTGTCATTTCAAAGCCATTCCCCCTTGTCCTGACACTATATGCCCCTGTAAAAAGTCCCTCTACAGCACTGTTGTAGCCCCTGAAAACACTGAAGACTGCTATGGGGTCTGTTCAGAAAACTACATCTATATAATACCCTAATAAATTCATCTTGTTTCCACAGTCAAATGATACGCCCAAAATCTTGTTTTTCATGAAAGTCAAAGTAGGAGTGAAGGAGATAAAACTTAGTTCCTCTTTCAAGTCCTAGAAGTCAGCTGAAACTTTTACTAACTAGTCCTGGAAAATGTGATCTACAAATTCATCAGCATGAATAAAAGCCATAGCAAATGGTGAGAAGTGAGACATCCAGGCAAACCTGAATGTAGCTGACATTTATATATTTCCTTAGGTTTTTCTTCCAATGCAATAGCAAATGCAGTAATTAGTTTTAGCTCCCTAATAGGAGTTGTGCTATGACAAATTATTTCCACTATGGCAATTATGAAGACCTGCTGTTTCACCCATCATATTATGATTTACTTGAGAGAACAAGAAAATAGCTTGTGTCCTTCAGTACACAGACCACCCCTACTTGATGAGAAAAAGAAAAAGACTTTATTTTTCTGAAAATCTTCACATTTCAAAGATGATCTTTGTATTTCAAATATACTTGAAAGACAAAATAACAACTAGATGTTTATTCTAATTTTCAAATTGCAAGTTATATTACAAGTATCTAATATGTTATGCATACATTTACCAGAGAGTCTGAGCCCTAAACAATTTTTCTACAGATATTTCAGACTGAGTCCTGAATTCCTAATTAGCTGGATAAGCCTGATTAAGCAGCCCATAAAACTCCTTCTAGATTTAGGATTATAATATTTGACTAATTATCTAATGTCATCACTCAAAGTTTTTTTTCTTGCTCAATTTTGGTTTGTGTGGTAAATTCTTTTGTTTTGTCACAAATACTTCTGCTGGTTTAGATTTCAATTCCCTCTGGGGAAAGGACTACTCTCAGAAGACTTGTTTGTTCTCTGAGATGCTCTTGTTGTGATGTCCTTGAAAACAGAATCAAGAATATAAATTGATTGTTACTTACTAATATGCATATTGTTATCTGCTGTTGTTTTATCGTAACTATTCTAAAGAGCTGCTTTTTCATTGTTTTCTTTTAGTTTAATATGTATTATTTAGTTTTTCTCTCTAGCTCAGAAATATACTACACAGCTTTATATCTTAGTAATATGATTCTACTGCTAATAAATTTGTTTTGCTTTTTCTGCTGATAAATGTGAGTCATTATCAATTAACTTTCTCAGATTGTATCTATTGCCTAATACCTAGTTCAGGCTAAATCTATGGGGAACTCTTCCTTTTTTTTTTTTAAATCTTTAAAGATCTTATTTTTTCCACATAAATTAATACTGAATAAAATTGTGATTCAGTAAGCAAGTAGTTATTTTTATTTTTCTAGTAGTAGAAAACAGTTACTGAATATTCGTCTAACTGTATTGATATGAATAATTAAATTATGTTATTATCTCAACAGAGATTAACTTCATAGCTGATAGTCCCATCTCCTGGTATTCTCAGAGAAGTCCAAGTCTTGATAAACAATCAACAATACAAATAAATATGCACAGAACTGGTGTCCCTCCTTGCTAGAAAAGGAAATCCTACCTTTTTTTCTATAACCTGAGATTATAAAGTTAAAAAGTTATTTTATTCTTTCAGAAAATGTCTTGTTACGACTACAAAAAAACCCCACATCACCTTAGTTAATCCAAAGAAATGCATTAATGTGTTGTAGTTTATAATCAGTGAAGTGTTCATTTTAAAGCTATTAAGAAGATTAAAAATACACGTAAAATTACAGCTGCAGAGATGTAATTCAGAGGCCTTAGAAGCTAAGATTCTATTAGAACATTTTCAGATTTAAATGACATTGACATGTTAGGTTATGTTAAAAAGTATTGCTAAATGCTGTTGTGCATGTGCACCCTAATTCCCATTTATATGTTAAGAAAACATGATTCAAAATACTTTTCCCCCACCTCATTCCTCTTACAAAAGAGACCTGCTCATCTCTGCAGCATTTAAGAGAGAGGAGACAAAATGCTGATCAGGAAAGATAATTTCTAAGAATTTGGGGTTCATCTGCTGTCTGAGCCCCTCATTTTGTATATGTGAACTACAGCAGATGATGGGTCTCAGAAAAGTGGGCTGGCAAAACACTGAGCTCATTTCAGACACAAGATTCAGTTGCAAGGAGAAGGCTCAGGAACTGGGAGATTTATTTGGGATATCACAAATTCAAGAAAAGAATGGAAATTATAGGACAGCCATCATAGTCCAGGGAATGTGTATTAAAGCTACTCTGGGTGGTTATGTGGAAAGCCACTTACTTTCTGTATACATCTTCTAAATGAAAAAGTAAACGTCTTGGTATATTTAGGGATTTTACTAACAGTATTAATCTGAATTTATTATCTTCATTCTTCACCTAGACAGTTTACATGTCCTACTAGCCTTTTTGTGATTTCCAGAAAATGTCTCGTAATAGTAGCTGTAGATATAATTAGGGAAAGTAAATTCTTTTGAGGTAGAAAATAATCATGCATGGTATTAATCTTATTTAGCTATTCATATTTGGATATCCTTTTCAGGATTAGATTCCTAAAAATTAAAACTGACTTTGGAAAAATTTGCATTACAAATTGGTGAGTGAGGTGGAGGAGAATTTTTTATAAAAATAATTCTGAAAATACTGATAGGGATTTTTTGAAGAACAAAGCACAATCTGTTTTGAGATTGAGTAAAAAGCAGGAATTCTTTCTCAATGAGAACACAATTAATATACTGGAGAAAATAAACTTCACCACATGTAAACTTTTGCTGTTTCCTGTAGAGGTTACATATAAATATATTTTCATTTCCATGGCATTAGTGGTCTTATTGCCCTCACTGTTTCCCCTGCTTCCCAAATTTTCACAGTTTACAGTTGGCTCATCTTTTAACCTTGCTATTGCTTTTTCATTCTGCACACACTTAAAACTTCCACTCACTTCAGGGGGAAGTCTTACATACCACGAGTGAAAAAGCAGACCTTCCAAAACCCTCTTTCAGAGGAAGCCTCCCTTCTTCCAGGTGTCTCTAGAAGGGATATCTTCTAGATGTGCATAAGCACAAAAGTCAACTCAAGTCCTCTTTTGTTCTTGTAGGAAAAGGAAGAAATTTCAAGTGACACACAAGTTATTCTATAAAAGAGTATTCTAATATTTAATCTTATTCCTTCAAACCCCAATGATGTGGAGTGCCTCCCAACAGAACAAGTCTCCCAGGTGTTCTTAGGCTGAAAAACATATTTATGGCACGTTGAAGTTTGTATTTATCTAGAGATTAAAATAAAGAAATAAATCAGTAATGGGGGTTCATAATAATACACATTTTCTGTGTTCAAACAGTACATGTATAAATAGAACTGTTCTCCTATTCAGCAAGCAACCTTTTTGTTGTGATACACTCTCAGTTCTCCAACCTCCTCCTTATAAAAATCCTTGTAGAATATGATTTCAGAGTCACACATCATCAAGATTCAGAACAAAGTGTTGCACCATATAACTCAGGTATGAAGTTCAAAATAAAGATGGCATTTTGAAAATGTGCTAGTTTTATAAATAAACTAATGACTTAATCATTAAAACAGTAACATTCTCTAGGATCTAAAGACCTGATTCAGTTTTGGTGATGTAAATGCAGGGATGGAAATAGGAAAGGTCTAACGATATCAGCAGAATAACAGCACCGTAAATTTCAGTGTTAGATAAATTTTTCTCAACAAGGTTACTGTGCTTCTTCTCATACTTTCTGTGAAGCTTTTAGCATTGCACCCATGAGCCTGTTTTGAAGTTCCTGACATTAATGAAGTAGAGCAGAATGGAAGGCAGTATAGAAATGTAATTAATAGCGAGAAATGCTCAAGCAGGGGAAAGTGGAGAAGAGAAAAAAGAAAAAAGCTGAAGATTTGATCTCATTAAAATCTATGTTTACTTACATGGCCTCTTACTGATTTCTGCCTCTAAAATAGTCTGTATTTTTCTACTGGTTTTATTATATGATATTACTCTAATAGAGATGAATAGAGTATCAAGAGGTTAATGAAAATTATGTGAACTATTAAAAGTACATTTTAGTGAGTTATCTAGCACAACACAGAAATACAATCCATTAATTATTTTCTTCAGTGCTGTATACATAAAATACAATATGAAACTGTTAAAGATGGCAGTTACCAATTCTATTTACTATTATTCATATGAGAAATTGTTTATTATGTCAGAAAAATTTAAAAAGAAATGTGCTTTTTCTCAGGAACAGCTTTTACTTGGACCAGTATCTCAGTCCATCCAACACAGCTTTGCCCTAACTTGTATTAACCATGGAGCTTCATCATAACTTGTTAGTAAAAAAGAGCAAAAAAACACCATTATGGAGAGTAGAAAATATGTATGTTCCTATTCTTTCCAATGTAGACAATTGTTAAGTACCTAGAATAATTTTAAGACATTTTGAAATTATATTTCAAGCATAAATAAAGATTAACTGAATGATATTTCAGGTATTGTTTAGATATCCAATAAAGGGCTTTGTGTAAGGAAGCTATTTTTTCTCAGTCCTGTCAAAGTCCCCACTATTAGAAAAATTACTTAAAAACTTGCAGAAAAGGGGAACATTATTCATATTGATCATCATGCAGGTACATCACTAATTCTGGACATTCATAAAAGTGATTGCATTCAATTTGTAGAGACATCATGGGTTAGTTAAACCATCAAAGGAAGAAAACCATTGTCAGGAGCTGTTCCCAAAATTAAGCCTATCCTGGAAAAATAGATGCACATGCCTATGCAAACTATATAAATAAATATCAATAGCTACCAGGAAGGCTTTTCCCCTCCCCCCCTCATCAGATTCTCTTTACACTATAATGCTTCCTATTACTTAAAATGCTAATGAGGTGAGATAAGCAACACCATCCACAGTCCATGTATAGGGTGATAAAATAGTCTCATCTTAGTCTCTTGCAAGACTTTTTATGTTAAAATTGCTGAATCTTTGGAAGCAGATCAAATCATTATTCTCTTAAACTCCAGATGGCTACCTTCACATTTACATATTTTTCTTTATCACTATTATGCCACCACACGTACAGGCAGGTAATGACTATTTACGTTTCTCCCTTTTTATTTTTTTTTAACTTACATTTATAGGATTTCCACTGGCTCTGCTGATAAAATCTAAATCAATGTCACCTCAATTAATAGTTAGTCTAATATTTATTGTCTCTAATTTAATCCAATGAAGATGGAAACTAAACATGAAGACTTTTTCTTAAAGAGATAACACCCCCTCAAAGTCATGACAATATTCTCCATGCAAACAGTAGTATAGCTGTCCCTCCTGATGTCTGTTTTTTCTTCCTAAAATAATTTCTGATGTACATTCAAGATTTATTTTGTTTTTCTTATGTATCAAGGGGCCAAAAAGTATGTTCCATGTCATATAACTTATGTATTATTTCAGATCAGGAACAAAGTCCACCACAGCCAGAATGTAAATGATAGTGTTTTAGAGGAAAACAATCTTAACTACCCATTCCCACCTCCCACAAAGTCCTTCTACTCCCAAAATAAAAGTCGCAGGTCAATGTGCCCTTATAGCCTCTCTCAAGTGTAAGGCAAAAGGGTTATTCAAAATTTTCTGAAAAAAAAAAGTTATTAAACAAATTTCAGAAGAAGGTCTTGCAATACTATGTAAGAGCACCACCTGGTGACTTCAGTCGTGATGATTGGAAAAAAAAAAAACTATTGCATTTTCAGCTGCATACAAACAGATGCTTCTTTTTCAACTGCTAATCTCAGCAATCCTTATTTTAAATAAAAGAGCTAATCTTCACTTGTGTATATTGAATCCAGATTAAAAAAAAAGATTGGAATATTACAAGAATCAAACAACAAGACTCTGTAATATGTGTGCTCTTCGCCAACAACCTTCTACATGCATGTACCTAAGGGACAACAAGACCTTTAGGAAAAAAAATGGATACTTATGCTTAATGCTCTGACATTTTACTCACTTGATTTTTGAAAAGAATTCAGGTGATTTATCTGACATAAATTAAGTGCACTAAACAGAAGATCAGTAAATAAAAATACATCAATTCAAGTATCAATCTTCCATTTATTTCCTTGTGTTGCTTCAAATGACTAAAGCTCTGGGATGTGTCCTTGTAATGACTTAGCTGGCAACCTGCATGTGGAATTTTAAGAAGGTTCAAATGAGAGGAAGAAGTGATTTAGTGCAGAAGAGCTTGGCCTTGTTGCGAAAGAAATGGGATGTTACAGGTTAAGTTCAGCTGGATGAGTATCTTTTATTATCACATACTTGTATTGCAGCAGCACTTTCATAACCAAGCTGAAGACCAGGACACATTGTGCTAGGCTGGCACAAGCCATTAGCAAGAAACAAACCTTGTCCAAATTACCTTATTAAGTAGGCATTCAGAGATTTAAAACCCAGGCACACATTCAGCTCTCACCTTGTGCAGATATACTACATCAAAATATATTTCTAACATTCGGTTTCTCTCTTAAAAATATGTTTGAACTAGGCTTCACAGGAGAGAAATGTTGAAAATAAATGACTGTAATTAGTAAGAGGGAACTATTTACTATATAAATTCTGTGCTATGCAGAACAGAAAAGCAGAATTTCAGAATGACCCTGAACCTTTGCCTGCCAAAATGCACAAAATATATTTGAAGGTACAAATAATATTGGAAAGTACAAAGTGATATATGAAAGTACAAAGTGATGTATGAAAATATCATCAAAACAATGCCTAGTTCAGACTATGCCGGGTTCATTCATTTTTCTTTATATTAAGTAGAAAATACATATGACAGCACATACTTTCTGATTAGAAGAATCCAGAAATTAAATTTTAACAAGATTTGAAAGTCTGAAGAAGGAAAACTTTTCATACAAGACGGGTTCTTTTTAAAATATTGGCTTAAAAACACAGAGCAGGATAAAAAAATGTATTAAAAATCACATGTGAGCAGCTTTTATATCATCACCTGCTAGGTTTTTACAAGACCATAATGCTTGTAGAAGAAAGACCTGAGCATAGTAATGGGAATCCTGCACAAAGGAATTATAATCAGTTTTTTTGAAAAGAATGAAATATTGGTAACGATTTGCTGACTTGTAAAAATCTAGAGGTTCATAGTAGCTAAAACTTCAGACCTGTGTTAGCACATATTTCCGTGGTTTACAAATGAAAATGCCTTTCAGGATGTATTTTATTTGATTCTGTAATTTCTGGAATCTTGAACATCCTATATAGGGTGAGAGAAGCCCAGAGTTTGTTTGCTTTGGTGTTTGAATTTTTTGTGAAACTTAAGACTTCAATTTTGTGCACAAAGAAATAAGAGACAATATGAAAATGGAAAAGATGTAGGAAAAAAAACACAGAGACTAGAAAAAAATTTTAAACCAACCTATATGTTTTATATGAATCCAGGAAATACTCATGGTTGATTTTGGTATCAAAGAGTGCATTCTGCTTGGGCTCTATATGTCTTGCTTAAGGTTTCTTGTGAGCCCTGTGACACTTAGGCCAGACTGACATGGATGCCTTGGGCACCCCAGGGCACCTGCCATGTCACTCACTGTTCATCTATTCCTAAGCAATAAAATTCTACTCTAACAAATGCTCGAGCTAAGAAACACTTTCTTCCCAAATTCTTCTAAGTGTTGTTTGTTCAGACTTAGTGGCCTGTTGTGCTTCCATTAGTGGGAACAGATCCACCTGAGTGGGCTATCACTGCTCCAGTGAACTCAGGGAAATTTTGCTGACAATAAATATGAGGCATTAAAAATCTGCAAGGGATATCTAATTTTTCATTATTTATTCTCTAAAGAAATAAGAATTTTGCCAGAAATAATGGCATCTCAGCTTGTATGATTGCAACATTCAAAAAACAGGAGACACTTTTAGGCATGATCTCATGGTACAATGTGTGCAGGATAAGAAGCACAGGAAAATCTCTCAGCATGGAAAAACCAGTTTTGATTATAAAATTAAGAGTATCAGCATGAAAAATTGATATTTAAGATAATTACAAAATGTAAAGACATCTTAATCTGGAATAATTTTATGTCAGAGTAGGAAAAATCAGAAATACAATATGGCAACCCTAAAAACAGAGGTAAGCTGCAAGCTTTCATATCATTAACTTTTTTCACAGACAAATATTAAAAGCAGCATCTGCTGTGCATGAGATCCATAGTGCAACCATCTAATCACTACTCACTGAATTTTATATCCTCTAGTGTGAGAGCACGAGGGATGTGCCATTGAAAGAAGTCTAGTGTTGGGATCCTCTATAAAGTTCCTTATCCAGAAAGCACGATGAAACACTGCTGAGAATCCTCAACTGCTGAAGGCAGGGGCTCTTAGCTTTGTAATGGAGCTGGAGGAGGGTCTGGGTCAGAGAGATCTTCCTGTAGATCTTCGCTCTGACCACTGGGCTCGTTAGGGAGTCATTGCCATCTGTTAAGCTTCCGATTCTGCTGAGAAATTAAAATATTTCAAAATAAACATACAGGGGATAGCAATATAAACATCTATAGGAGTAACAGTGAGGCCAGTATGAACAGATCAAAGCAAAGGCAATGACTGCTGCTCTTTTCTTTCAGAAAAAGATGAAAAACTATGAAAGACTGCTGTGAAACACGATGGAGTACAGATGGACTTCTTTTAGTTAGTGGCACTTGAACAATCAACAACCGAGGGACAAAGCTCCATGAAGAAAATCTCACCTGCATTTTATGTGGACTGTGCACAGTTTTAGGGTACAGCTAATGCAAAAACAATATCTTTTTTGTAGAAAATACATATGTATATATATATATTTAAGGAAGACAAAGTGTTGAATTAGTTGAACACTACTCATGAAATCAGGAAGACTTACCCTTGTTGATTTCTTGTCAGTTCAGATCACTTTGTGAGTATCTCAGAGACAGGTATGTGGGTTCTAGTCTGCTGCTGTACAATTGGCAGGCTTGACTTGCACCACCTCTGTATGCTGTAGGACCTTATACTGCACCTCTGAGGGGCTCCAAACAGGACCTTGTCCTTTATTCTCTAAGACTGCCAGGGAGAAGCAGTGATGGCAAGAATGTAAGAGTCTGTGAATGCATTCTTTATATTATCTCAAGAAATTTTCCATTACAAAACTTTAGTTTTTATTTATTTCTGTCAAATCAAAATACCAGTATATGTAAGTACCAATGATCTTTTCTACAAACAGCTTTATCAAACAACAAGCTGGAAATTAAGAGTCCACTACAAGGAAACAAAAATGTATTTCAAATTCATAAACACTTGCTCATTGAAAAATATGATTTCCTACTAACCTAGAGTGTTTCATTCTTACTTCCTTTCCAGACTTATGGATTTGGGTTTTTTTTTGTGCTGAGTGCAATTTTGATTCTGAACTGCAGTTGTACTTTCATTTTGTGTTTTTAAGGTACTTCTTTCATTGTTTTCCAAAGTCCATGAGAAAAACAGGAGCTTATTATATCTTGTTTACCTTCTTAGTATATCTTTGCTTTCTTCTTATATAATGTTTTCACAAAATTGCATGATGGGGTTTTGTGGTATTTTTATTTTACCATCTCAGAATAAACATAAATCGGGACCTGAAAGTCTTGACATCACTCAGGTGCATCTGACAACATTTTCTGTATATCTGAGAAATTGTACTTGACCTTGAGACTATATTTTAAAAATAAGCTAGGTCTTGAAGGGTTCAAAACGTTCCAACAAATTTCTGGTTTATTCCAGACTAAATTTTCTCACTGTGGATAAATAATTGTTGAATTCTAGTTTTAATTTAGATAATGTCATCTTCCAAAAAGTGGATCATCTATAGACCTTGTTAAGTCTTTCATTACCATGTCCTCCAACCCTTGACTGTCAGAAACTTCTTCAAGAAGTTTCCACCCATAAGGAAGTCAATATTTGTACTTGCTGTTCAAGGCTAAACATAACCTTTTGCAATAATTAACACATCTAAACACAGGCACTAAGGCTTTTTTTTTCTTTTTATCTTCAGACTTTAATGTTTTTTCTTGTAATTCTCTTTTTAATTTTGCAATCCCATTTCAAGACTGTGGATGTTGGACCTTCCTGACTCTTTAGTAATTTTCTTATCTGTCATGTACAATAAAATATCTTTATCTGTTGTTTCCCACCTGACAGGCCCTTGTTTGTACTCCCAAGGATTTTCAGAGCTAGCTATATCTTATTTCATTAAATATATGTATAATGATTAATCAAACACATATATATACATAATCTCTACATAAATACATAATCTCCTAACTGACTTATTTTTATAAGTGTCCCTATACACAAAAATTACTGCTTATAATTTTTTAAGATACTTGGGTTTTGATCATATGGTTTAATTGCATCTATATTGCCAAACAATATAGTTCAGCTGGTACATACTTATTTTTATTCATTGTGCCATCAGTTTCAGTGTGATGAATAAACATTACCTGTAATTAATTTTATATCTTTTTTTAAATCAGTGTGGAAGGTGCATATAATGTGGCTAAGAATAGACTGTTGAAGGATCTTCACAGATTCCTCTGTGTCTCAAGTTTTGATAACTATCTAAATGATGTCCAGTGGTGTTAATCTACTTGGGAACAGTGTGTCTATTTAAGATTTAAAATGATAAGATTAAATTGTTTAAACCTCTTTCAAGTTACTAATGGAATACAACGAACACTTGAAAATTATGGTTGTAAATCTGAAATCCAACTTAAGTGTAAAAGAAAGGTGAATTGTGAGTTTCAGACAACATATGAACCAGCCTATGATATGCATATGGCATATAACCTGTATCAGATTTTTTACTTTTATTTTCCTGTTATGCTAATATTGATTTACTACTTTTTTTTTTAATTTGGGAAATACTGAATTTCACATTATGAAAGCTCAATGCACATATATATTAAAATTCTACAAGGTTTTTGCCTTGAATAAGGAATAAACTATTTGCTTTAAATTTTTGCTATAGTTTAGTTTTATATATGCTGTGTTTATATTGCTGCATATTTTCTTATAATATCCAAAAAAAAAAATTTATTTTTATTCATACATCAACAAGAAAAATGCAATAAAATTTTCATGCAATAAAAATAAGCACAAATTCTAGCCCATAACTTGAAACAAATCCAAACTGAACCCTAAAAACTTTCAAGAAAACAAGCAAATTAAAAGACTTATCCTTTGTTAGCCAATTTCCATTTTGCACATACTTATACTCCGTGATCCAAGCTGAGATTGGAAGCAAGTGTTGAAATATCATAGTGAATAGACATCTAACCCAAACCAATTCTAACAGCAAACTTGTAAACAACCAAAGGAAGAAGGGGGAAAAGATTAAAACAATAAAATCTGCAACCAGTACAGAATGAAATATTTCCATCCATTGTCTTAATTATTTGTGAATACTTCAAATGACAGCATTCATCTTTTCTTCACAGCCATAATTACTAAAATATCAAATCTGTAAGAGAAGAGATGCACAAGCAGATGCTCTTGCAGTAGCCTGTACTGCTTGTCTAAACTCAGCTGAACTGGAAGTTGCCCCAAATCTTATAATATGGTTAAATATTTTTCCACTGTGATTTTGCTTTTCACACTATCTGAATCAGCTTAAATTATCTCATGACAGGGGAGAAAAATTACATTCTCAAGACTATTCATGCCAAGACTATGCCCATTTGGGACTCTCCACTCACCACAAATTTTAATCACATGGAGTCTTATTAATATCTATCCCAGTTAATTACCTACTCTTCCTGAAAGCAGGAAGAGTAGATAGTAAAACTGGCTAGGACTGCAGCATGTTCAAAGCAACCTAAAGAGCACAACTGAGGGCAACTCTTAAATGGCAGAGGGGTCATGATGTTTAAGTTTTAGCTTTTACATTTTTCAGATTCCATGTTGCATTGGTGTGTGACTCTGAAATTCATATAAAGTGTGAGCAAGTTCTCCTCACAGTTTGGTCAGACAGAACAATCCTTTTCCAGTCTGAGAACCAAGGACATCATTGCAGCTTCAAGCCCCAAAAGTGTAAACAACACCAAACTGAAAGGAACAATCTGGGAGGATGGGACTTCATCACCTGAAGCTGTAATTGGACAATTATCCCCAATATATAAATGGACCAAAACTTACAAAAGTGACACGTGATACAGCATCCATTTTGGGTGGAGCCATGGCCAGGCTCTTGTATCCTTTGAAGGCTTTTTAATAAATACCTACTTTATTCCTTTAACACTGCCTAGCCTCTGTTTCAGGTAGTCTCTCACAAGCATCAGTCAGGAAAAAAGGTTATTGCATTGGGTTTCGTTGCCAGGCTTTGGTAGCAGTGGGGCTACAGGGGTGACTTCTGAGCCCTTCTGAGGGCTACAGAGAAGCTGCTAGAAGCTTTCTCCATGTCTGACAGAGCCAATCCCTGGCATCTCCAAGACAGACCCACCTCTGGTCAAGGGTGGGCCAGTCAGAAATACTAACAATGCCTCTGTGATAACATATTTAAGAAGCGGGGGAAAAAAAACTTATTGCACACCTGTAATTGAGACCAGAGAAGAGTGGGGTGAGAACATGGGGGAGAAACAACTCTGCAGACACCAAGGTCAGTTGAGAAGGAGGGGGAGGAGATGCTCCAGGTGCCAGAGAAGAGTCCCTGCAGTCCCCGGTGCAGCCCACGGTGAAGAAGCTGTACCCCTGCAGTCCATGGAGATCCACAGGGATGCAAAGATCAATCCTCAGTCTGTGGAGGAGACCCACACTTGAGCAGGAGAAAGCCTCAGAGGAGGCTGTGGACCTATTGAAAGCCCATACTGGAATAAAGTTTCTGGCAGTGACCTGCAGAGCCCTGGGGAGAGGAGTCCATATTAGAGAACATTTCCTAGAAGGACCTGTGACCCTTTGGGGCACCCATGCTAGCACACGCTGTGCCTGAAGGATTGCACCCCATGGAAAGGGAGGCAAGTTGGAGCAGTTTGTGAAAATCTGTAGTCCGTAGGATGGACTCATGCTGGAGAAGCTCACAGAGAACACTCTCCTGTGGGAGACCGCATGATGGAGAGAGGAGGTAGAACTAGGAAGCGGGAAGGGGTTGGGAGAAAGTTTTTTTTAAGATTCATTTTACTTCTCATTATCTTGCTTGAATTTTGATTGGTGATAAGTTCAGTTAATTTCCTCAAATTGAGTCTGGTTTACCCATGACAGTAACCAGTTTGTGATCTCTCTTGGTCCTTATCTACAACCCTCTGTTATTCTCCTCTATCTAGTTGCAGAGGGTGTAAGCGATTGGCTTTGATGGGTGCCTGGAACCCAGCCAGGGTCAACCCACTACAGCTAGAAAAATTGGGGAGAGAGAGAGTGTAAGTGGCTTTCAGGTCACTTCATGTTTTTTCAGAATAGCTGAGAGTTACATGTCCTCCCAGTTTCACTGATAATATTCCATTTTTCATGGAATTGAAGTAGGCATATTCAGGTGGGGCAAGAGAAGAGGTCATCTTTCAGATTATTATCTTTGAAAAAGCCAAGACCTTTTCAAAATGGAGAAGTTAGTGGAATATAGGGTAAAGGTCTGATATTGAACTTCACTAAGTATTCCTCAAAACATCCTGCCTAAATGCTCTTAACCTGCACATGGGTAGAATCAGAGTATCACATGGTGCATACCCAGTCTGGCTTTGAGGCATGGCTGGAGCCCTTCTGAGGAGGAAGGGAGAAGGACCCCATTTGGGGAGACAGAACACCACTGTGTCACAAACACCTCTGCTGCAGCCCTCCCTCCTGGCACAGCCCCATATGGTAGCACAATGTCAAAACATTTCAAATTATGTAAGAGTACTAAAATTATGTATTTACTTTCAATTTTTGTAATTATTGAATGAATTATTAAATCTTTTTCATTATTTTTTTAAATACCTTACTTTTATTAGTCACACACAAAATCCAGAAATACTACTCATGTGAAAGAACTGCACACCAAAAAAAGTTAATAAAGAGCAGTTATTTCAGGTGTATTTACTCACTAGAACAAAATCTGCAAAGTTGTGACAAGTAACTAGAAAATAAAATATATAAATTGGCAAGCTGTCAGAATATGAATAAGCTAATACCTTAACCATAATCCAGAAACTTATTCACTGAATAACTCAGAAAATAACCAACCAATATGTAAATATCCAGCACAGAATGAAATATACACTTTCACAAGCTATATGCACTTATCAAGAAATGTCTATGAGTCTGGAAGACATACAAAATAAAGATTAGGGCAGTTATTGAGTGTTCAGGGCACTAACAGATAAAAGCAAAATAAACTTTTTAGGAATAAACATTCCTAAATTAATGAGGTAAGCTTTTGTAGTTCATTTAAATAATTTTTTTTTTTTTTAAATCTAGTTTCTTCCCAAAAGCCATCTGCAATATAATTAAGATCTGTGGTCATCACACACAGATTCTGTAAAATCAAAGTACAGATGGTGGTTTATTACGAAATAACATAGAAGACTTAGAATAGATGATACATTTGGTCATTTTTGCACATAAACTCCCTGATTAAGTATGAAAAATGTGAACATTTGTTTCTCTTGGAAAAACTGCTATTACTTGTCAAGCATGACCAATTAGGTATTACTGAACTGTTATCCATATAATTAAGAAAAACAGCCATCTGTAAAGTCAGAAGTTTCCATCTCTGGTTTTTGTATGTTTGGTTTGTGGCTGTTTCTCCACTACCACCACCCCCAGCATATAAATGTAATTTTTCTGGTCTGTTTTGCTTATAAAATAGTAACAGAAAAAACACAGAGATTGTTGATTGCAACAGGACTTTGAAATTTTTCTTAATTCTTCCGCTCTTACTTTTTTTTTTGTTTGTTTTCTCTCCTTTTAGTGATAGATGTAACATGGAACTAAGGACAGAAAATAGGGCAGGTTCTAATATATGTGTATATTTTTTCATCTTCTGCTGCACTTAATGGATGTCCAAGATGTAGATAACAAAAGAAAAAATGAAAGCTTTTAATTTTTATCACTGTTGTTTAAATTTTTGAGGTTATTAATTAAGAAAGAAAAGAAAAAAAATGCCATTTACATCTAGATTCTGTGTGGATAAAGCAAAACTTTGCCATAGAAATATACCAAGCAAGACTAATTGCAGCTTAGGTTGATATAACAGTATTTGTAGGAAGCAGGTAGGGTCAATCAAGACATCTAGACTTTTTCAGCATTGCCGTGTTTTTTAACATGGCATTAACAAGGAATGGACTAAAGATGCTCTCCCAGTGTACAGTTTTAACAGCTCACAATTTCTCTCTGAACCAGTTATTTTTAGTGTTAGATAGCTTTCATTCCTTGTTTACTTATGCTTATGCTCAGAGAAGAGCTGAGAGATGTAGACGAGGCCTTCCGATGAAAACAAATATCAGAGACTATACCTTGTGTGCAAGAAAAAATATATATTCAAGATAGACTTTCTGAGTTTTGAACATTTATTGCTGAAATCCATGCATTGTTTTCAGTTCCTTTATTCATTTATCACACAAGACTGCTGCATACATTGGTGTACCCAATAATATATCATCGTTGTGCAGTTTACAGTGAAGAATACAAGTAGCAAGTTTGTATGGCATGCCTCAAATATCTCTGTAAGAGAAAAAATTACAGTCTCTGTATAGCATCTGAACATGGCAATTTTGTCATGCAATGTCAAAAACAATTTAGGTAGCACTATTCTCTCCGGGATTCTTATAAATAGTGTAAGAAATATCCTCAAATGCCTGTGGTTCATTAGCACAGAAAGTTCCTACAATGCTGTAGAATTTTGTAGAGAGATGTCTTTAAATATCCCTCCCTTCTTGCTCAATAAATTGAGATACAGAGGTTAGCATTTGCTATGTATTAAAAACAGTTCATTAAACAATCCAGAGTAACAGCCTGGAGTTCAGTTGGTAGCTATTAGCAATATTGTCTGTGAAACAGCTGCTTGATTTAATTGGCAAATACAAGTTCCTTTCATTTACAGGCACAATTGGAACCTCTCTGCTTTCCAACAAGCTAAAGGCTGTACCCATTCTAAAACAGACACTATTTAACCTGCCTTATAATTAATGCAAAAAAAATCCCACCTTATAGTCAGCGCAACCACTTTGCATTAAAATAATTATCAGCTGACAATCTTGGATAACAGAAATCACTTTGAAAGTGATTTTTTTTTCTTGTGCCTCAAATTTCTGCTGTTGAGAAAACCACAAAATGTTGAAGATGGTAGGCTAGATGGGGTTAATCAATCATGAATTATTAGGTAACAGGGATGTGCATGGTGACTGATTCAATTCTTCTGAATGGTGAGACACACAGCCCAAATTTCTAAAAGAGTTTACTAATGGTCTTATTTTCCATCATACCCTTAGCTGTTCTTATAACTCACCGCTTTCCTCACTAGGAAGTGATGGGATTTCTCCTCGAGTCAGGTGTTATGAACTCTCAGAGTTCCCATCTCCATTTGGGTTTTTCATCTTACAAATACCCATCGGCTTAAAACGAGCAGGAAAGACACCTCAGATGGTGTTGGAAACAAAAAAGGTTTATTAACTTCCAAAATAACAAGCTCTCTACTGAGAAAAAGCCACGCCAGAGACCACAGGTCCATGTCTCTGCTATAACAACCCCAAAATGCCACGAGGTTCCTCTATCCAGTGCTTTTTACAGCTTAGGCGGGGCTCTGGCACTCGTCCAATCCAGGTAGCTCCAGGGGTGGGGTGATGACAAGGGAGTCCAATGAAGTGTCCTGGTTCAGAACATTTCAAAACTAGGAAAGAATGCTCAGGCTCCTTTACCTTTTATGGGGGACAAAGACAGCTTCACCTTTCTTCTTGGTCTGGGCACTCTGCCTGTAGGAGGTGCCACAATGCAACAGAAAGTGTTTTCTTTCTGCCCTAGTAGACAGTGCTGTCATCATGGCCACTTGTAAAATTCCTCTGAAGGAAAGAAAATTTGTATTGAGCTTGAGCTAAAATACATAAACTTCTAAATGCTGTTGGTGACTTAAGTATATTTGAGATAAAAAAATCTATCTACAATACTGTTAGGAATATTAACTCAATATTGTAATTAATAAATAATAATAATAATAAATAATGATGTAGAAAATTGTATAGAAACATTATTTTAAAAGATGAAAGATAGAAACTTTTAATTATATAATTAGATTTCCATTCTTTTAACTTTATAAGTACGTAGTGTTCTATGAACATCTCAGCTGTAACCTTGAGAAGCAAATATAAATTAGTATGTACACACCCAACTAACAGGAGCTGCTTGGAGTAAGAACACAGGAACAGAGCAAGGTTTTAGTGATACTTTCCCATATGGAACTATACAGACCACAATGTTGAGCAGCTTAGGGACTTTCTGAGATGGATATCTCATTCATTCATCTTTAGTCTTAAAACGGACATATAAAAACACCAAACATCAGTCTTTCATGTATTTTATTCATAATTGAACAGCAGAAATTAAAATTCTTCAGCTAATTGACACACAGCTAATATGCAAATAAAAAAAGGAAATGTAGATTATACTTTTGTGATTACAACACCTTGGAAGTGTGGCGTACCCACTACAACCTGCAGAGATAAAAATTTTGTGCTGTCTTTGTACTCCTGTGCAAGGAGGCAAGTGTCCTGGATCATCGCTAGGGAAAGAAACAGTACAGAATAATTCTCACTATTATGAAAACTTTCTCACATACACCTATTGGAAATCTAAAGTTTACCCCCAAGTTTAGCCCCTAGGACTCAGTACATTTTCAATATCCTTCTAATATTATATTTACTGAATTATATTTACTTTCACATACTTAGTGTCCCAAGCTTTTGACCATTTGTGGGCTCAGTGTTTTTCACCTGCTCTTATTGATAGCAGCCTCCAGCTGGGAGGTTATCAGAACAGCCTGACGTGACAGGAACACAATGGAAATTTCATTTTAAAAGTGAAAATGGAAGGCAGTAGCTTCTTTTAAACAGAACTTATCATGTAATTGTAGAAGAGAAGTTCATATGTGGCTTGTGTTAACTTCCATATAGTTCCGAGTCTTCCATTGGACAGGAGAGACAGTTAAATCTCCCTGCAGAGCTGACTATAATCAGAATACGTCAAAAAGACAATCAGGGATTGTTTAAACATTGCATTTTCTTTTAAACAGCATTACAGTCAAATGTACAAAGAGGCATCTGTCTTTTACTCCTTTCAAGATCTCTACAGGCTTCAGACTCACGCTTTTCAAGAATATCACTCTCCCCCCTGAGGGTTATTACATGTTTCGAAATCTACAAAGCAAGACATAGGTCAGGAAAACAATAATTATTTTAACAAAAAATTTTGTCTTTTCTCCCTCCAACATTTTGGACTACTTCAATGAAAGGCTAGATCTAAATATATTTTATTGAAATCATAATTACTGCAATTAGATTCAATTTTCTTTTAGTGTTATCTTGTCAAGCCATGTGTCTTCCTTTCGGAGTTTCAGGCTATTGCCTATTCATGTAGACATTTATTCTACTCCTGAGTAAGTTACAGACTATTTTCAGAGAAAATTCTGATATTGATTACAAACACTGGTTTAATAGATTCTAATTCAAGTTTGACAATTTGTATAAAATAGGACTTAAAATAAAACCGGCTCCCAATGTTATTATGCTAATGGACTACACAGCACTTGCACCTTGCAATGAGCACATTAAATTCTAACTCAAACCTTCAGGGATCCATGAAAAGTTACCAGGGCTTTCATTTAAACTATAATTTTACTGACCTGGACAGCCAGGTCAGATATGTTTCATAAGCAGAGTAAAAAAGTGGGAAAATAATTCAAATGCACATAGAAGGACATAAAATATAAATATTTTCTCTTTTTAATACATGTAGGTTTACCAAGTGCTATGAGAATACAAGAATTACGGAATTTTTTTGAAAAGGATAAAAAAAATTCCATTTTATGCCCAAATCTCTCTGACATGTTCTGTACTGATGCTCCCAACAGTGCCACAACAGTGAATGTAGGTGTGTTTTTCTTGGATTATAAATGCCTCTGAAATCTCAGCCATCCGACCACAGTCTCCAACAATGTTTATTACAGATTCCATACTGATAGACAATCATAAAATTCCACTTTATTATAATACTTCCATAAATAAAAAAGGAATTATCTTCCTGCCTTTGTCTATATAGTCATATACGGTCACATATACCATTAATGTTGAGTCTGGTCTTACCCCTGTCAGAGCCTTTTGAAATCAGAGTCAGACTGCACACCTGGCATGCATTGTCTTGGTCAGATTAAAATATTAGAGGGCAGAGGAAAGTCATATTAAAATTAATAGCCTTACAATTAATACTAATAATATTAATAGCCTTACATTAGGGAGCAGAATAGGAATTCAGGACTTGAGAAGATTCACAGAGCTTAAACTACTCAGTTGGAACAAAAGGAAGAAATTATTGGCTATTCAGAAAATCTGGAATATATACTATCATTATTAAAGAGTGCAATTTCCTATTAGCAAATAATATACAGAAACCCTTAGGAAAATACCTGCCGTATCTTCCTTTTGTGACTGATTTCATGAAAGGTGACAATTTGCAAATTCTACTGCTTATAAATCTCATTAGCTGAATGGAAATGGTCTGAGCTGTTGACTTTATCTCTCTAAATGGCACTGCATGGGCCTCTGTGCTGACCTCCTTAACAGCTAGTCTGAGTTGCTTTCAATTTACTTTTAAACAAACATAGCAAGTTACATGTAAAAATTCTGTTAAAACATCATTAATCTAAAAAGTCAAGGACTGAAAAATAAAGAAATGCAAGAATTAACACTGACTTAGCATTTTTAATTCCCTGTACCACCCCCCCACACACACCTATATGCATTTTGATACACTTTTAAATTACTTAATTGCATTTTGTGTAGGATGGACAGTGCCCAAGGGGTAAATTAGGGTTAGATGGTGAATGAAGCTGTCATCTGTGGGACTTCTGCCTTAGCTGATAAAAAATTGTGAGGTGTAAACTGAATATACATTCAGTCATTTACCAGGAGCCCAGCTTTGATAAGTTATTTAGCATTCACACAGGCATGTTGTTTGTCACTCTACTGATATGGACAACATAGCAGTGAGTAATCTCTCATTGCAATCTTTCATTTTATTGATAAGAAACAATGTAACAAGATTAAAATTAATGGATTAAGGTGAAAGAGAAAGACAAAAATGTGGTCAGATGTTAAGCAATAAAAAAAAAAGATTGTAAGACTATTATATTTTTTCTTTTCATGCAAATAATAATGGGATTTTTCTCCTGTAAGAAAATAAAAGTACCGTTTTCTAGCACCCTAGCACCATTTTGTTCAATATGTTAAATTTCAACATTTTGGAGTGTAGGTTTTTTGTGGTGGGGGTTTTAATTGTTTAATTTAAAAAATATTTTAGAAGCATATTTTGACTTCTGAAAACAAGTCTATGCCTTCATAGAGGAGAACTGAAATTACTTGTAGGGTAAATTCCATGGATTGCAACCTGCATTCTGAAATCAGAATCAACCTTTGCAAAGGTTCACAAGAGATTTTTACCTGTGAATTTAAATAGATGCCACGGAGGTACCTAAATAAGTTCAGCATATATGATTTTGAACCTCATTTTGCAAAACTGGCAGAAAATCTGGTAGTAAATAGCATTGCAATAGCTTTGCCTTTCAAAAGTCACCAGTGCATCACAAAGAGAGGCAGAACTTCCAATATGTGGGTAGAACACAAAGTAGAAGGAACTAATATTAATTTCCCAGACTGCCAACAGAAACAATAATTGAAGCTGAAATTAATTTGTGCCATCTTTTCTTTATTATTATTAAACAATTTCAGGATCTCCCAGAGTACTCTGCTACTCTTACTCTGCCACAAATTGCTCTAAGAGAGCTCTGACAGGAGCCATCCCAACCACCTAATACTCTGTTACTCCACCGAGATGACGTGCACAGTGTGGGATTGTACAGCTGAAAGAGGAAAGGTGGATTCCATGGGTAGTGTCAAAATCAAATCCAAACAACTCCTCCAAACCCAGTTACAACAACATTAATAGCCTTTCTTATTTCCATATTTCCAACTTGTAGTATAGCCCAAGTAAAAACTGAGCTATATAATAGTGAGGAGAAGATGTTAGTTTGGCACTAACATGACATTCAGATAACTGAGGTGAATCTAGAAGAATATAAGGTGTTCTGAAATGTCTTATTTGTCCCATTAGTTACTTTCAGCAAATAGTGAATTGCCTCTTGGGTATGTACTTTTTCTTCACAATTTTCCCACACTCTATGTCAATATAGCTCCGAATATTTTAAACCCCTTTAATGTAAGAATAAAAGAGCTGAATCATTAGCTTTTTTTTTTTTTTTTTTTTTTTAAGCGTTAGAGTCCCTGCTTCTTTAAAGGTTACCATATTCTGAAATTCTGGAAAAATTAGTCATCTGAGTATTGATCTTACAGTTTTTCATAAATCCTATGGTAGAAAGTTCTTAGGTATATATACACGCAGAGCAAAGTTCTTTAGTGTCAATCATCTGAAATGGGCCCAGCCTGTAATATGCAAACTTCTGTGGCAGAACTATAATTGGGCAGAGGTTGTGAGAAGAATAAAATAATATTTTGATTTTCTAGCAAGTGACAAAGGTTAATGGCCTATATTTTGTTCAACATATAAGGTACTGAACTCAGTTCAAACCGGCACTAAAAGAAAAAGATATTTTGGATAAATGTTAACATTACTTTCATAATATTTAGGAAAAATACAAAAATCATTAATGTCCTTGATCAACCATCTAGCAGTAGTTTTCTTTTTCTTTCAATTACTTACACAATGCTATTTTTTTAGTGGACTTATTATTGCACAGTAGTTATGCTTTACTGGTATCTAATTCAAGAGTATTTCCTCCCTGATTAGCAATTAAGGTTATTATCATTGCATATAGGTGTTGTTTTGAGTTTTCTCCCTCCCTATTCTCCAAGAAATAGCTCTAACTTGAAGGAGAAATTATAAACTTCAGACCAAGACTGGGGAGCGGAATCTAATGTAGCTTTGGAGGATTTGTTTTGGGGACTCTTAATTAGTACAGAGTAGATCAGTTTTACTCCTTCAAAACAATTACTGAAATTCATGATGAAATAGAAGAATGCAGGTTTTATGTCAAAGACATTGATACCTTCTGTACCAGACAGATATGGAAAACAGGATAAAGACATAGGTATTGATAGGAAAAAAAAAAAGCAACCAAACCCACATCTATAGTGACCTGTAATGCTGGGATGGTGAATTACTGTTTAAAAATCAACTAAACTTTGAAAGGCCTTGTTAAAGCCTGATCTGAGTATTTGCAGCATATTTCCGTAATGATGCCAGTGAGATTTATCTATTCTGATACACAAAGTTGGTTTTTTTTTCCTCTTTTACAATGGGGATAAGACAGATACCAGTATATGTTATAATAATAACTATAATGCAATTGTTATTACTATAAATAAAACTGGGGAGAGAGGCAAGTGAAAAAGGACCACTTAACTCTTTTGATTTATTGAGAAGTTAAAGATTTCTATAGAATTACATTTTCTCAGTTTGCAATGTGAGCAAATATTAGATTATTATAAAATAATAATTTTAAAAACATTAAATGGTTATTTTACTTCAATTTTATATTTTTGCATCTACCTCATAGATGCAAAGTGCTTTCAGAACAAGAGACAATCCTTGAACACACAAAAAAATTCAATTATTTTAATTTCAGAACTAGGGACTTAACTAAAACAGCCTTTTATTTATTTTCTTAAGGAAACAAAATAATCCTAATTGACACTGAAATGCAGCATCCATTTTTGTAACATCTGCATATTTTCCTCGAAAATTATTCATATTTCTGCTTTGAATATTAAGTTCTAAGCACATCTCCAATACCTTCTGAAGTTGCTACCACTTGAAGTTGAAATTTTGTTTCTTAAATTTACATTCCTAAGCATTTCACTATGAGAATTTTTCCCAGAACCAAGTAAGAAACTTGTAGAAAATGAATGACTAATTGAGGAAGAGACTTTCATCTCCCCAAGAGAATGTGGTACCTTAACTGCTACCCAGAGCACACACACTGACGTTGTTATTCCCATTTTGAAATCAATAGATATATACCTACAACCTCAAGGAAAGATGGTGGGACCTCATCCCTTCTCACGTTAGCTCTCATCAAGCTGCTTATGTCTGCAAAGATGCCAATTAGCTTCTGAAAGGGAAATTCACTATGTGCCCATAATAGCTTCACACGCCAAGTCTGCCAATCAATCTTGACATCATGCCATGTGTTCCATTTATGCTGATACATGGATGAAGATCACTGACTGAGTCTGAAAAGAAATATGGTGGATTTTTTAGAACAGTGCCTTTAAAGAGCCCTTTCCCCCTAGCAAATGACATCTTCAGTAACCCACTAAAAATATATGATTTTTTCAACTGAATGTTTCCCAGCTCCTTAGGACCAGTTTGAATTTTACTAAAAGTCCTGTTTACTAAAGCCTACATGCTATCTTCATACTTAAAAATTTTTGAGAAGTCATACTTCTTCTATTACAAATAGAAGGAAATAAAAGTAAAAGCCTAAATTTTGCATTCCTTAAATTCCTTAGTTAAATAATTAACTGAGAAATAACCAAGAAATTGAGTCTTGGCAAACATGACCCCAGGTCTGAGCACACTTAAATAACTGAACAGGCTTATTTAGCAAAGATTTCATGAAGCAGCACAACAGATGACAAACCTAATTTGTCACTGAAGGTCTTGCTGGCACTTGTGCAAAGTGGAAAGAAAATATTCCCAAAACACAGTATATCAGACGCTTGCAGAAGGCTATTGCCTGGTGGTCACATCATGGGTACAGAATGGGCAAACTGGGTTTAAGGTATTTTCATCTGTTCCTTTTGCTGATTCAGAAATATTATCATCCTGTTTGTTACATAACAGCTAGCTTTTAATGCCACGGGCTATGAATACTAATTGAGATTGAGGTTTTAAAAATAAAAGACTGTGGGCTTATATTAGTTCTATTTTTGAAGGCTGAAAAAGCAATAAAGTATACAATTATGTAAGCATACCCCAAAAAATATATACATAAAGAGATCTGTTTTCCAACTCTTTTGCCGTCTGTCACCTGACAATGATTAATTGTGTGTAGGTTGTGATTAGGAATAATCACTGTTTTAAAAACAACAGCTAAAGAAAAAGCAATAACAGAGCATTTCAATAGCACAGGTGTACCGCTGGCTATGATATCCAGCAATCTTTCTAAGAACACTGAGTTATACTAAGAGAACACATATCACCTACAGGCTCTTTTTCCTAGGAAATTTATCTTTCTCCTTGTCTTCTAGAGACACACAATGTATTTTTACAATTGACTAAGGAACCCGCAGGATTCTGTTGTTTGTCATAGAGCTTGTCTGCTGAGAGAAAAAAGCTCAAGTGAATCTATTTTTCTTTTTTAATGATTCAGAAAAACATGTTACAAAACCATCTGTTAGCGGCATTGACTATCCGGTCAGCATCTATTTTCAAAACTACTTGTCTGGCAGAAGACATCACAAATACTATCCTTGTTCATGTTGCATGTCAAAAGCAAAGAGGAAGGCAGCAGATAGCTCTGCTAAAAAAATATAACAATATTAAAAAAATCAACTCTGAATGTTGATGATGGACTAGATGTAGAACATTAAAAAAACATCATCCACAGCCGTACTAGCCTAAATGGGAGCTTTAAAAAGTGATGAGCTCTACAGAAAGATGTGGTACACCATGATGTGGTTGCTCTTCTGCGGTTGCTGAAGTCAACTAAAGAGATTACAGATCACATGCAGAGTGTAGGAAGTTATCAGAAAAAATGAACAGTTTCACCTAAAACAATGTGTGTTATAGTAGCAATTTCTAACATAGCATCAATAACAGAGAGAAAAAAAAAGACACATTATTACTTTTGTAGGAATGAGGACCTTAATCATAGAAATCAATAGTCCTTATTTTTTTTACAAGTAATTTGTTTTTAACAGTGTATTTTTAAGTTTTGGGCTGAAAAGTTACCTAGCTGCAGTATTTTTGTCAAATAATTTTGAGGAATCCCTAAAAATTACTCCCTCATTCTAATAGTTGAAATTAAACTCTGAAATACAGAGTTTGATAATGCCTTTTACTGTATATATATGATATTGTTAGAGTATAATTCAGGTAGATACACTCTATATCCCACATATTTCACTAACAGTATATCTTTTGCACATTTATTTTCTAAAACACTAATATTATTACTTGAACTGCAATTATATTAAGTCACAAATAGAAAATTCTTTCTGTCTGCTTTATTCTGTTTCATGTATTTTAAGGAACCTATTTTGCATTTCTTACCACAGCATCTTTCTAGGTATTTTCATATTTTTCATAAGTTCACTATTTTGTACCCTTTAGACAAGCTGCACAAATATTCAGTGACAGCTACACATGAAATATTGATGTTTTCTGTTTCGTGTCTAAACTGTTTTCTGAGAAGGATACAATACAAAATTATTCTGTACAGCTGAACACATTGCTAAAAACCACAAACCAAACAACCCCAAACAAATATATCCAGGAATTTCTGTGTCAAAATGAGCTTCTCTTTAGATAAACATATTTAAAAATAAATGTATATTCTGTCTCCCCTCCACACTTTGAAGGATTTGTCCATTTTATTTATCAATGTTTCTGCCCTATAGCCTGGAAAGCTTCAAGACTTCTGGTGGTCAAAACACCAGAATTTAACTCTGTGAGTCAGAACACACTTTAACTGCACATTACTGTTTGTAGCCTCATAATATTACTTTCAACAAGAGAATTAGAATAATTGTAGCAAGGGAGGAAAAAAAAAAAAAAGAGGAATCAAATAAATTTCATCAAAGTATAATTTTTGAGACATGGATTGAATCCTGCAAGTGCTTCCCATACTGTTAGAGAAAAGGATAGGCAACGCTGGCCATTTCTGAATTGGGAGATCCAAAACCATTACCAGACATATGCCTTTTCACTGTTTCTTGGCAGCTGTACACTTATTATGGCTCCCAGGCTGTCGGGCCCATCAGATTAGAAGAGCTCTGCTATGTACTGTTCAGCATGATATATATTTTGAGCTTTATTCTACCATCCATGTGTTCTTGAAAATTCTATGTATTCAGCTGTTCTCCTAAACAGAGAAATCCTTCAGGATTGATAGGCTCTGTTATTTTAGAGACCTTTCCTAATCTTAATATGCTTTATTCAATGAAATCTTCAAAGGTGATGGGCTTGATCAAAAAGCTTCTATGCTACTGTGCTGGTTTTGACTGGCATAAAGTTAATTTTCTTCATAGCAGCTGCTGTCTGTATTTTGAATTTGTGATCCAAAGAGTATTGATAATACAGATATATTTTAATATTGCTGATCAGGACTTACACGAAGTCAAGGACTTTTCTGCCTCTCATTCTACCCCAAAGAAGGCTGGGGGGCACCAGGAATTGGGAGGGGACACAGCTGGGACAGCCAACTCCAGCTAGCCCATGGGATCTCCCATTCCATATGGTGTGATGTTCAGAATATAAAACTGAAGAATAGGGAAGAAGAGGGGGATGTTTTGGAGTGATGGCCTTTTTTCTTCTAAGTCACCACTACATGTGAAGGAGCTCTGCTTTTCTGGGATGGCTGAACACCTGCCTGCCCATGGGAAGTGGTGAATGAATTGCTTGTTTTGTTTTGCCTGCATGCTTTACATGTAAACTGTCTTTATCTCAACACAGTTTTTCTCACTTTTTCTCTCAAGGTTAAAGTTTTCACATTTGTCAATAGCTACTTTATAATAATTCCCGGATGAATGAGGCTGAATTCCTCTAATCTGTATTCTGTAGTATAAGATATGACCTTGGTTCACAACATTCTACTCCACCTTACAGGAAACTAGAAATGAAAATACATCTCCTGGTCATTATTAGCTAAAAGATTACTACCTACATGCTAAAGAACAGTTTCTGACCTCTGTGCATGTATAAAATGCACATATCACTGTCTCTACTTTTGCAATTCTTTTTGCTTGCGAAACCACACATGAATCAAATAAACTGCTTCTATATTAACAGGTTTAAGATATTGTGTTTTAAAATAATAGAGAAATTGCATCGGGATTTTTGCAGATGGACAGTCATTCAACATGATTTTTTATTACTTTACTATATAATTCTGATCACTCAGGTTTGAGAGGGATTTAAAATATTGTTTCCATCACTGAAACATTTGTCCTGAAAACAGACACTCACATGGTCCCTTTCTTGGTTTTCAGTGAAATATATTATGAATACTCAGTATTCAATCATTAATAATGCATCAGCTAGGGTTAATACTCTGCAGCATATTTAGGATTCAGTACTTTGCCTAACTATTCCTTCTTACTCATCCATTTTCCTGCAAATACATACATTTTGAATGTTGAGTGGTTTGCTTCTGGGTTTCTCACCCACTGCTCTTTCCTGGTGCAGGTGTTACCTTGACCAAAGATATCTAGGAGGAAATGCATTTAAACAAGAAAGGAAGAAAATGGTTCTGAGGTCTAACTTATGATAGGAGTATCTCAGTAATGAATAGAAAACTTAAAATACAGCTATTTGAGAAGCAGTGCCTTCTGCTCCTCCTCTTGATTTGACTTCTGAAGTACACAAATGCAAGAAGCCACATGTAAAGCATTTGTTGGCAAGCCTATCAGTTTCTGCCCATACCTGGAGAAGCATGTAAATTTTGAGTATTTTTAAAAATTGAGCTTAATGAACAACAACAACAAAAAAGAACAAATACAAAGGAGAAATTGTGTGAAATTTGAAACAGGGAAAGCAGCAAGTGTGTCAGAGTAGAGGGATCCTACCTTCCTTCACTAAGTTTGTCCTAAGTGAAAACATTGCAAATCACATCTTCTTGACCTAAAAGAACACCAACTTTTCCTAGGCCCTACACAGTGAAAAGACTGAAGTTGTGCAGAACAAACTTTGCTTTTTACAAATCTCTACACACGTTATTATATATTTGACAACTCAAAATAGCCTTTATTTGCCACATCTAGGTACAGGGGCTATATCAACAAAGTGTTTTCTTGATACATTTGCTGTCCTCTGAGAAACAACTGTTTCAGCTTCTTTCACTGACACACGAGTGATAGGTCAAGGGACACTACTGAGTTTCTCACTCTAAAAGCCAGTAATGCACAGTCCGTGTCTTCAGTGGATGGAAGAGCTGCTCCTGAAGGCTACTAATTGCCCCCTACTCTCACAGCACTGGAGCTGTGAATGGCAAAAAAGTCAGAGGCAAGAAACCTGTAATCTGCAGCAATCCTACGACCTGGAATATTTAATCAGGAAGCATATGAAGTAGAGAGAACTCAAACAAATGGAAATGGAGTTTCATTGTATTTAGCAAAATAAATGTTTGAAGAGGGTAAGAAAAAGAAGCAGCGATGACATGTACAGTTATTTGACTGATTTTGAACTGTCTTATGCACAGTTTAGTAACAAAAGCAAAGAAAAGAAGCAAATTCAGGGGATTCACTCACCAATGACACTATTGATTCACTCCAATCCTGGACAAGTCATTTTACTGTATTCTGAGAAACAGCTGTCAAGATCTGGTTTTTAAGGTTTAGAAATGTGTCTGCCCAAATTAAGGTGCAAATGAGACCACATGAAAATGTAAGTAGTATCTGTTTCATTTGATAGTAAATATGAGAGAGAGAGAGAAAGGGAAAGAAAAGAATGAAATAGAAAATAGGTGAGGGGGGCAGAAAGGAGTTGACAGAGAATAAAGACAATATCACCACTCCATGGATTCCAATGATGCTCTGTTGATCCTCTCCAGCTGATCTTGTTGGTGAAAGTCCCCTGCAAAAAGCAGAGAATCCGATGGGTTAATACATGCACAGGCCAGGTAGGAAAACCCAGGCCCCTCCCTGGATGGTGGGAGGTTTGGCATTGTCTCTTACAACAGATTCTGAGTTTGTTGCCTCACGTGCAGTGCTGTGGTGCAAGGCCTTAGTAATGACTCTGGGGACACTTTTGGGGATCTTTGATGGATTAAGGCACTTTGTCAGCTGCCGTCACGGGAATGTCCCTTGGATGTGGCCTGTGGGGCTTCACAGCTGGGCTGGTTTGGTAAGGGAGGATGGGTTCACTGCCTCTGACCAGAGGTTACACCACACACCTGAAATCTCCTCTCCCTGTCCTTGGCTGGGGGGTTCGTCTGTATAAACCTGGCTTCTGTGGGCTGTGGTTTCTCTCACCCCAAACCCAGACAGGAAAGACTCAATGTTGCTTTTGGCTCTCTTGTGGATGCATTCCTTTCCCTCAGACTTGTTTGTTTCTCCCCTGGCCTGAGGTGACTGAGGAACAGGTTTCTCTTTATCTAACCTCAGCAGTTTGACTTACAGTCTCATGTTCTTCAAGGAGGTTTCTTTGATTTTAGTTTTTTTTATACAGTTTTTACTATAATGAGCAAAACTTTATAGAAATGTTTGAGGCATGAACTATTTCAGTCTCTGACTACAGCAATTAATAGAGCTAATGAATTTCTATGAAATATTTTGGAAAGATTTATGAACTTATATTGTCTTTAAAACACTAATGAAAATGAAATATTGAAGAAAATTTTCTCAGGATCCAGACACAGCAAATTATTTTCCCAATATTATCTATAATATTTAATCATTCACAAAGATACATTGTTTCTTCATACCATGTATCTGAGAAAAAGCCTTTTATTAATTAATGTGTTTAATTTTTTTTAAAATTCTTTTCTTCCTATTTACATCTGTACTTCTGTTTCTGCTGCATCCAATGGCAGAAAACTAGCTTAATTCTACCAAGAAAATAAAATTTGCATCTTATAATACTAGTTCTGTTCTGAGTACACCTGAAAAAGTTTAAATGCTGAACTGCAGCTCTTCTGAAGTAAATGATATTTTAAGCCCCTTCTGTGTGGTCTTGCAGTACAAGATTAATTTATCCTTTCTCCTCGATTGATTGTTTTTGTTTTGCTCTAAATATAATGCTTCATCAAATTTTGCTAAACATCTTGTGAGACACATCTCATTCAGTCCCTTTTCCTTTAATCACAGCAGAGGTAAACACATTGCTTGCTTGTTTAGCTAGCAATGGCTTCAGAATAACCCAAAAAACTCATTTGGCCTGTAGAGCTATAAAATACTGCCCAGTATTGATAAAATTTATGGTCCATCTCCTTCAAAATCCCTGTATAAAAATCATTCAGCCCTGTCAGGGAAACCATTTTGATTTAATAACGTTCAGGAAATACAGTGTAAGGCTTTTCATGAGCAGTCTCTCTGTGCATACAGGAAAAAGGGGCCATTCTTCCTTGTTCCACAAATTCACTCAGTGAGTTGTTTTATTCAGTCTTCTCACACCACAGATCCTCTGGCAGACTGAATCCCAGGTATCCTGTGCTTTTCTTCGCCACATGGCTCTACCTTCAAGAGGGAGCACCATATTTTAATGACAGCTCTTTAATTATTTTCTCCTTTGTCCATCTGCTGCAAATGTAGAAGTTTTGTTCTTTTTATATACCAGGATTCCTGTCCTTTGGTGGTAAGGAAATTGAGTTTTATTAATTTAACATAAATAATTCTAATACAGACTTAGGCTATGAGCAAGGCTGGTACCTCTCTAGTATCTTCTTCTGTATGGTCTTTTCTGGAGAGATGATAAACTAGCAGTCATTAAAAACGGTTATTCCCTGAATTCTATAATAAGTATTCATACAATCAATATCATTAATAAATCCTTAGCTTCCTAGAAATGCAGTTCCTTCTAATTATGTATTTGTATTGCCCATGCAATTCTAAATTATTTAGATTAATTAGATTGATCTAGATTAATCTCTCTCATGCTTGCTAAATGTAATAATTGCTCTTGCAACAATCAATACACATTTAATGAATAGGAAAATAATTTTCCTATTAAATTAAAGTTACTTTCCAATGTTTTGCTGAGTATTTGCATTGAAATGTCATTTTTCATCTTCTGAAATAAATTTTAATTTGGAGATAAGGAAGCCAAGACCATGCCTATTTTCCAGGTTTTGAAATCAGCAAGACTTTTGCACACACATGAAAATAAACATTAGGCCAGAATATGAAGCATTCCATTATGCTATTCAGATGTAAATCAGTCCTGCTGTGCCTTTCTGTTCTGAAATCACTGTTACACTTAAGTCTAATTTCAGAGAAAAGAGCTAGTTTTCAAAATATCTCAATTTCTACAGATTTGTGAAACACGCAAAGGTATTTTTTCTGGTTTGTTTATCAAAGGAGTGGAGCTAACAAAGAAACTATAAATTTTGTACATAGGGAATTTTAAGTTGCAGTAAACACCTTAGGACTTGGTCATGAGGCACAAATCCACAGAAACTTGATTTTTGCTTAGGGAATTATTTTCAATAGGGAAGTCAAGTATAAGGGAAGTATGCATTTTATGAAGTGATCACAGCTTAGACAGAATATATTCAGATTAGATATTAATAAAGAAAAAAAATTCACTTTTATGGTGCCCAGGCATTGGAATAGGTTGCCCAGGGAAGAGTTGGAGTCATAATCCCTGGAGTAGTTCAGAAAGAATCTGGATCTGGCTCTGGATGACGTGGTTTAGGGGTTACAGTGGCAGTGGATTGATGGTTGGACTTGATGAGCTTAAAGGTCTCTTGCAATACTGATGATGCTATGCTTTTTTATTGGGGGGCAGCGGGGGGTGCGTGAGGGAATGGAAAACAGTAAACTATGACTACATTACAAATCTGTGGACTCCAGTTAGCAGAAAGTTGTAGGAACCCTGTAGGAACAAGGCAAAGCAGAAACATGTGGTAGCATTGAAATATCATTAAGAGAGTCAAATTTAAGCTTAGTAGGTTGGAAATGTGGTCATATATATTTTATCCATTCGGGAAGCAGCTGAAAACAGGAATAAGGAAACTGTGGTTCATGAGCCTTGTCTGGATTAGTTTCTAGGAATTTTAATTACATCCTTATAGAAAGAGGTCACTCATATTACTTCAGAATGTGACAAGTGAAAATATGTCTATAATTCAAATCCCAGTTCTATTATCATTGCCTTCCTTTTTCCAATATTAGCACAGATGTTTAAATCAATACTAGCTTTAAAATTTTAAGTCTCATAGCAATATTTCCCAAACTGGTGCTATCTTGATTACTTACTTTATATGGAGTCCAGACATTTCAACAAGACACTAATAGATAATACCATTTTTAAAGGCATTTGTTTATGAATCAGTAACACGCAGGTATTATCCAAGCTTAACACTGTTCATCATCCTCCCATATGTATTGTCATGGCTTTGGAATGGCACTCCCCAATTCAGTATCCTCACTAACATTTTCCAAGCTACTGGAGAAGTTACTGCTATGTGACTAGGACACTTATTTTCAGAGAGGAGACAGACTGAGTCTCCCTCAGTCTCTCAGCCTCCGAATTATTGTGTCTATCTTTGCCACATCCTTCTCTATACCCAAATATCTAATATTTTTCCCTTTCTCAGAGTAATATTCTGTCTCTCATCTTGTGTCCCTAAATTTTCAGTAATTATTCATCTGAAGTTACTTTATAGTATAAGAATTCAGGCTCATCTGCTCCATCAAAAACAAGAGAAAGATATATAGACATTGAAAGGGTATACTAATTTAAAAACTTATGTAAGAGATTATTGAAGTATTTCTTGCTACTTAAATGAATGTATTCAAAGAAAAGAATATAGAAGAAAGGCTTTTAAAATTTTTAGTCAAGAGAGTATAAATTGCTTTTGACCCTTAATTCACTGATTTTCAGCAAGTTTTCCAGCTCAGCTGTCAAAAAGGAAGAGAGTTTGTTGTTTCAAAATAAATTTCTAGACATCCCATTCTTTAAAAAATTTTTTCTGGTTCAGATTGAACTGATAAACTAGTATATATCATTTCAGGAAGAAATAATCAGACAGCCCTATGAACAGGTATTTTAAAAACTAATATTCAAATCTTCCTTGAATTTCAGTAAAAATGGAACTGAAGTAGGCTTATGAGCAGTCAGTTTTAGGAACACAGGTACTTTAAGTGATGGAGAAATATGTCGAGTTAGAGCTGGTTTTCTCTTAGCAGCAAAAGCTGTTGTAAAAGCTAATCCTCTGATTGGCTCCACAGGCTTTCTACTAGCACATCCCACAGACAATCATATCTTTAAACAGAAATGAAACAGGCTGCATTCTTGTCTAGTCCATTATTTACATAAAAAAATAAAACTAGTCATTGGCATTTTATTTATTCTGCTGTGTTTTAAAATGGTACAGTTTCAAATTTCCAAGAGATGGGATAACGTGGATCAAGTGACTCTTACAGAGGCACAGCACTATGTCAGGCCACATGATGGGAAAACATGCATTTTGGAGGAGTGAGATTAGTACAGAATCAAAGTATGGGATTTTAGTAAAGGATCAAAGTGTTCCTTAGTTCTTGTGACAAAAAGATCAGAGAGAAGCTGTGGCAAGGAAGAAGGATTGCATTAGGGAAAGGTTCCTGATAGTAGGGTCAAGTTTTTCAGCTGACATGAAACACTTCTGCTCCTCTCTGCCTCTGGGATGCCACACAGAAAGCAGAATTGTCCTTTGATCTGCAGATATTTTGAACCATTCAGCTAGACTGGAGCTTTCGTTGCATTTAAATACACACACACATAGAACACCATACTCATTTTTTTAGTTCTCTTTAATATCTCGATTTCTGTTGTTCCTCTTCTTATTGAGATATCCCTATACAGTTGCTAAATAGGCTAAAATAAAAAGTAAAACAATTTACCTCCAGAAGCTCCTGAAACCACCTCCAGAAGCTCCCATTTCCAAATGAGAGAGAAATCCTGAGTTTATGTTCTCTGCCACAGATGAGTTTCCATAATGCACAATGATTTAGTCTTCTGGTTTCTTCTTCCAAAACTAATTTTGGAACTTTAGATCTGACTGCTGACAGCCAGTTCTCACTGACTGCAAAAGTAGGCATTAGCTGAAATGTGATCACTGGTCCATCAAACAGGCCAAGCAGGCTGAGTCCAGGCAAAGCTCCTGGAAAGCATTTTGTGCAAATCAAGAGATAATGAAATGCATATGTTGTATCTGTGAATGGCACTGCAAGTGGTAATTGTCATGAGCGGCTAGAAATACCCTTGTTTTCCCTATTAATCTTATTTTTAATGGCTGTAATTCTTTAGGTTTTTTTCTTATTTAAAAATTTTTGAATTTTTGAATGAAGAGTAATTTTTACTGAGTGGATGCAGCTTTCTATATTTTTATACTTCATTTTTATTTTCTCAAATAGATATATTTTTCCTGAGATTTATATGAAAGTTATTTAAAATGTCTCTGTTTATCACTCCTTCATGACTGATAAATGGTTTAATTAAGCATCCCCTAGTGTCATCAATTGTGAGGTAACACTATTCAAGATTCTCATATTATTAGATATATATTAATGTATATTCATATACAATATCTTTTCCAGACATTCATTTCTACAAAGTAAATTCTATGAATTAGTGTGAATCTCTTTAAACTCACTGGTTATCTAGTGATTATTCCTTGAATTAATGAAACTTGCATCTTTTTTTTTCCATACTCATGGTTTTGCCCTTACATGTACTAAGTATTTGCTGCTTCCATATTCCTCAAGCTATTTATAGTCAGTACTATTCAATAGAAATAATGATATTGACCAACTCCAAAGAAAAACTCAGCCTAAGATTTTATAGGTTATGATCAGTTATGCATAATATTAGAGAGCTCACATTTAAGGAAATGTCCTCAATGACTTCAGCTCTAACTTCACAAACCCATAAATAGCTCATTATATTCTGTATGGTTGTGCAAGAACTTAGTCATTATCAGAAAGGAAATAGAAAAATGTTCCCCAAAGTATTTGTCTTTTATTGAAAAGTTTGACAACATCTTACTTTCTTCAGATTTCATCATTTTTCTTGGACATCTGAAAACAGAAAACAAATTCTGCTGTTTGGTGCTAGAATGTTTTATTAATAAAGCCAAACTTTAGATGCTCAGCTTTATTTCTTAGTGGTGTTGTCTGTGTACTGAATTCTTTAATGTGTAGTAAAGTTTAGAGACACTTGAATTTTAAGAAATTAAAGTAGATATAGTTTAGCAATATCTGGTATTTAGATTTGTGGATTGTAGTTCTGGAAGAACTATAAATTTCTTTTTAATACTTAAATTTTGAAGGCAGAGAAAATAAAGCAGAAACATCATGTCCAAGCCAAAGCTTTTAATTAGTTCCTAAAACTTTACACCTCATAGATCAAAAAGAACTGATACAGTAACTTGTATGATAAACAAAATGGCGTTGCTTATCTTAGGAAAATAGTAAATGCTGGCCCTTGCATAAATTGTGGTGGAAGAAGTAAATTATTAGATTCTTTTCTCATGTATCGTTCTTGTTAACTTAATATTGATTTTACACCAACTCAGGATAGGACCAAATGCTTTTAAAATAATGAATTACAGTTCAATTGTTAAAATGGGTTCTTTTAAACAAAATAACATTTCACTTCAAACAGCTGGACAAAGCTTTCTTTTATGTGGAACAAAAAAAAAGCCTCAATTAAAATGTTCAGAACTGTAGGCACCAACAAGTAAAGGGAAGTTTAAAGCTATTTAGTCTAGTTTTATCTCAAAAAGGCATTTATTCTGTAGCAGTTCAGTTCTCCCTGGTATTCCAAAAACAAATTGTCTCACCTTGGTTTCAATGGAATGGCACCTTTCCAATTCATATGGGCACAGCAATTATTTCCTCCTGCCATCCAAGGGGTTTAAAATGAATAACCCAATTATCCAGAATTATAGGGCAACTTGGTTTGCAGGCTTTTATTCAGCACGGGAACAAACAAAAAGCATACAGCAAAAGCACAGCTGCAGTAAAGAATCTTGATATATCAATGGCCCTGGCGTTAGCTCCAGCCTGGCACTAAGTTTTAAGATGTAATGGGAATGCACCAAAGTCTCTCCAGAAGCAATAGCTATGAACACCAAGTATTTGAATACCTACAAGTTACTTATAATGAAATATTTTATTTCCTGGGAAGATCTATCCATTTGTTCAGGTGTTCAGTCTTGGTTTTGCTACAAAATAACTGAAAACGGTTCTTTTATAATAATAATGGTACTATACTCATACATCAAGCTGCACATAAATATCCAGGGCACAATGGCCACATAGTATAGGAATAAAATACAGTAAGTAAAACATATGCTATGAATAAAACAGGGTGAACATGCAAAATACTATTTATCATTTTCAGATTTCCACTTTAGCTGTTTTATAGCCTGACTCCAGGGATACAATAATTAATCCCTTCAGAACTATTCAGAAAACTATGAACTATTTCCACATTAACACTTCAGTATCAGATTTTTTTATTACTATTTAAAATATATAGTAATTCTTTGTTTGATTCTATTAGAGTTTATTGTTTGATTTGAAGCCTGAAAAATAAGAAAGAGTATGGGTATATGGAGAAAACTGTGAATTTCCCTTCCTGCTTGGCTTTTCCTTCTGTCTTCACATGAGCTGAAGGGAAAGAAAAAACTTCTAATTTTGTAGTTGCATTAATAATTCACTTTTTTGCAGGAAATATCAAAAAACTGTTTGGTTTCTTTTTTTGTGGGGGAGGGGGTTATGGTGGGGTTAGATGGGATTTTTTGTTTTTGTTGTGGGGTTTTATTTCTTTGTTTTCTTATTTGCTTCCATTTTCATTCTCTTCAGCTAAAGGACGTGCTTTTATCCACATTCAAACTGTTTCCCAACTGTTAGGAAAAATCAGGGAAACATTTCCAAATTCTGTGTGGCTTTCTTAATTAAAATTGTCAAACCCAGATGAACATCTCTATGAGGAATAGATTCGGCTTTATGCATGGTAAATGTTCTTTTAACGTCCTTGAGAGCCAGTAGTATTACTATATACTGGCCTCCACAACCTAAACAAGGTCTTACTAGCATTGATGGATTACTTCAGCAAAATCCCTTGTAGTTAAAAGCACTTGAAAGACACCCAAGGGGAGAAATAGCATTAAACCAGAGATATATTTATTTATTGCCAGGCAGGGACGCCCTCAGAAAGGAGTAAATCAAAGATATCTCACATAGTCTTAAGAAAAAAGATGTTGGAATGACAAATTTTCCATGGCCCTTGAATCAAGAAAAACACTGGTTTGTAACAGAAAACCACGGTAGATCATTCACAAGATCATCACTTGAGGACACTTGGAGAATAATGGAGAAGTTAGGACATGAGCATATTTGTAAGAGTGACTGTCCCAGAGCCTGTATTTCAACTTTTTAAAAAATGCTTCAAATAATTTAACTTACTGTGGGAATCCAGGACACAGGAATATCTCCTGTGCCTGTCCTGAGAGGTTTTGTTTCTCAGGAGAGCACAGCTTTTAGTCTTTGGCCATGGAAAAAGCTTCCAGGACTTTGTGAGAAGTTGAGTTGTGTTAATGTATACAGTAGATGATATTTTAGAATATTACAGGGTGAAAAAGTAGATTTTGGATTTTAGTATGGAAGGTAGATGAAAGACAAGATGGAGGACTTCTGAGTGTTGACTCAGCTTCTTCCTTCTTCATCTCCTCCATTTTCTGCAGTGTTCGTAGCACAGTGATTGGTTAGACAAAGTCACAATGCAGATGTAACGTGACTGAATAATAATTAGGAATTGGTAGAAAAATAAAAATATAGTATGTGTTAGGTACGTTGTGGAATTCAAATGGATAAGGTATCTGTATAAAACTCCTTGGAATCATCCGTTTTGGCTCTTTCTGGCACATGGCTTTGAAGTGTGCTGAGCCTGTTGTCACCTAAGGCTCTGAACTGCGATAAACAAACAACAAACAACTGAAGACTGAAGTGAGTGAGTCCTGCTTGTCTCATTCCTGGTTCCTGACCCTGGCACAGACTTTTCTCAGGGGATTCCCGGTAAAGGGGATCCCTGTGGTGGGCAGCAAAGACTCCCACATCTGGGGCCCTCTGTGCAAGGTGGAGACAAGCTGATTCCAACAACTTTCTTAAATGTTTATGTACTTGTGGGATCAAGATCCAAGTCTAATGCCAACCACTACTACTGTGGAATAGAAGTTAAATAAAAATTAAACCACTCTTATTTGATGAACAAGATAAAATTATTACCATTGTTGTAATATACTTTAGATTTTGTTAAACCAGTGCTAACTTGGTACAACCTGAATGGTTGGAACATGCACATAAATAGAGAACTTGTATAACTGTGACCTTACCCAGACCTTGCAGCAAAATATAGTATAATTGGTGGATTTCAACTAGGTGTCCTGGGTTTTAGACAGGTATCTGCTAGGGAAGGCAGAACCCTCCCTCAGGACCCCCCCCCTTTCCTCCGAATTACTGAAATTAAGCGGCCTTCAGGCAAGATATGGGGAGGGATAACAGTCCTTTACTAATGAGTATAACAAGATACAAATTAACAATAACTATGGTACTAACGACAACACCTACTACAGATAAAAAGAAACAGAAAAAAGGTCAGGGACACCCCCACCCCGCGGCAGAGCCGGCAAGAGGGATGGGGAAGGTCTTGCTTCACAAACCCCGTAGGCAGTCTGTAGTTGTAGATGGCTCCAGACGGGCTGCTCTGAGGAGAACGGAAGAAGCTCCAAGGTGGAACGCAGGAGTCCTGGTGCAGGGATGGATCAGATGGGTCCCAGCGGGGCAAGCAGAAGCAGCAGCAGCAGGCAAAAGAACCCGGCCTGTCCTCTTCCAAGCAAAACCCAGCACTGAACTGTGTCCTCCCTAGTCTCCCTTCTTGGCCCGGCAAGCCTTTGTCTTGCAAATACACTTAAGCATCGGCCATCAGGTTCCCCCGCAACAAATGGGACAAAAAATTCCATAACTAAAGAGGACGAAAAAAGAAAAAACTAACATCCCAACCCCCCACACTAGGCCACATAGTAGTTCTCAGGAAGACTTGCTACGCCAGCTAAGCTCCCTGTGAAGTCATTGAAGTCTTCCCATTTTTCTCAGGAGGAGATGAAATGGATCAATCTATAATAGCTTTGACCTTTTTTAAGGTTGGAAGCTGGTATTGCACTAGAATAATCCAAATCAGTAGTCAAAGAATACCTATAAAACACTTAATTTTTTCCCTAATGCAGCCCTCATTTAGGTTGTATTCCTAAATAAAATTGTAAATATAAATTCCTTCTCTGCTCAGAGTTAGCAGGGGGAATTCTGTCTTGCAACAGGACTGGACAAACTTAAGGCAAAAACCAAAGCCATAAGTCTCCCACAGAAACCAATGAGCAGCATGTTAAACATATATCAGTGTCTGCAGCCACTCTGTTACAACTGACTGCCATCACTTCCATCTGCGTCCATTTCAGCAAGCAGGGTAGGGGATGATGCAGGGATTGCGTCCGGTTTCTATAACAAATCAATATAATTTTTGTCACAACCTCTAAATGTAGTGCTATTAAACCTCAGCCTAAGCATAGGAACTATTTCAAAACATAGGCATTTTCTTTGAGATGGATGGAAACCTCTGTTTTCAGTTGTTCTATGCATCCATAAAAAAATAAAAAAAAAAAAAAAAGTTTTTTCCTTAAGAAGAGGACTGATTTTTAGAGAAGACCATAAAATTTTAGGAGTAGGAAATCAGCCCAGAACAACTTCAAAGTTTTGCAAAAAGCTTCAGTTTCTCAAGCTGATTTAAGTGAAATAAAAAAACCCCAGGAAAACATTAAAATTAAATCTGAACTCAAGAGCAATGTTGATGTCAACATCAATGATTGTACTTACACCAGGTGCAGAGCACAGAGTACTTGACTGTGCACAGTAACCAATGACGACTTTTTGTTGTGTTGTCTTAAAGAAAGATGGGCAGAGGTTGATTTTCACTGGGTACCTGGAAAAACAGAGCCATTGCTTTTTCCTTTGATGTCTATGATTTTTGCTTCCTATATACTTTTCATAATTTCTAACTTTGTAGTCTAAAAATACTTGGTTGTAGCTTCTAGTACTTTTCCTGCCCTTTCCCCCTTACGTTTTAGAACAGTAAGATAATCTTCTAACATATTCTTGAAATACTGTTTAGTCTTATTTTCAAAAAGAAAACCTCCAACAAGGTGTCCTAGGTTACAATGTAAAATATGCCAGAAGGTCTGTATTCTATCTCCATCTTCATGAACTGGTGAAACCAGGAGGGGCAGTGTTTTCCTTGCCTCCTCCCCCGGACCATCTCCTGTTAATGGGCCATTAACACCTTGCCCCATGAGTCATAGATAACTCCCTCCGGGAGCCATTTCCTGTTTAATGGGCCATTAAGGACCCACCACGTGACTCATACAATGATATCAGCCCATTGTGAGATGCTCTGCCCAGGAGGAGGAGCCAAGCATTCCCACCTGGATATAATCTGGGGATTGGGACAGAACAGGCATCTGCCTTCTACTGGATTCCCAGAGGAGCGGCCTTCTGTTCCGCTGGATTCCCAGAGGAAGGACCAGACCCTTCAACATCACCACTGGACCACTGGAGGAAAACTCTGCCCTTCTACAGGATCTCTACTTCAGCAGAACCGTCTGTCACTCCAGGAGGACTACTGGAGCCACCATTCAAACTGGACTGCTACCAACCCCCTGACTGACAGGGTGTCAGGTTGTATTCTAACTGTCAGGTTTTGGTTTTTTGTTTAATACTGCATCTTGTTCTAATTTTCCTATTAGGTTGTAGTTTGTGGTTTTTTTGTTTAACTTTATTTTGTTTATACATATTAAAGAACTGTTATTCTTATCCTCATATCTTTGCCTGAGAGCCTCTTTTAATAATTTGGAGGGAGTGGGTTTGCATTTTTTATTTTTTTCCAAGAGAAGCTCCTGCCTTCCTTGGCAGGCACCTGTCTTTCAAAACCAAAACACAAGGGCATTTTGTTTTGCAACCAGAATCTAAGAAGACACAACAAGAAATGGAGCAAAGAAGCCCTGGACCAACTCCAATGGGGCAGAAGACAGGGGGAAATTACCTAATAATTGTACAATTATTAGACAATTGTTGTTTAATTGGACAATATTTGTTAGATACGCTAATTTTTTTAAGTTACATAATGGTAGAAATCCAAGGCCAGGTGTGCCCGTAACCATGACTGGGACACTGGGAAGCTTCTTAGAAGGACCTGATTTTTATCTTGCTATTTTAATACTGCTGCAAGAGTTTTGTCTTTTAATATTAGACAACAGGATGAGGGCAAGCAAGCATCTATTCCCATATGCCACAGATCCAAAGAAATAAGATGAGGCACTGAAGAAAAGCAGGGAGAGACAGGAAAGATGTCTGAAGATAAAGACCAAAAGCCTTGTGAGAGGAGCAAGGCACAACTGGTCTTCACAGAATTTGACAATAAAAACTCCAAGAAGGATCAAAAAGGCCATCATTGAGTGAATTGCAGTCTAGAAACTTTTTAAATTATAGAACAAATATAACATGAAACTCATGTCCATCAGGCAAATCACCAGCGCTTTAATGAGATTTAATTACAGCTATTTTCAAAATGCTTTTTCCAGAGCTGCAGTATCTTGTTGTAAAAAGTAATCTTCTGTTCTGGTCTACCATTTTTTTTTTGGTGTTGATTTGGCATGGCTAGGTTTTTTGTTGGTGGAGGGATGACAGAGAAATAGCTTCTGTGAGAAGCTGCTAGAAGCTTCCACCCTGTCAGATAGAGCCAATCTCTGATGACTCTGAAGACAGACATGCTGCTGGCCCAGTTAGACAAATTGGTAATGCCTCTGTGATGACCTATTTAAAAAAAAAAATCAAAACCATGCAAGACCAGTTTATTTCCAGGGGTGGTGAGGAGCCACCGCTGGGGCTGTGCCGTCAGCACACAGATGGCCACTGCCACCTCAGCACAGTCTGAGGTGAGCTTGCCTGGCCAGGCATGGCCCACATTGCGGGCAGAAGGGCAGGATGATGGTCTTCCTAAGACCTTGTATAAGTAGAGGCGTTCAATAGCGCAGCACTGCCGTGGCTGCCTCTGCCTGCACGATGGCGGTATGGCTGCATGGCCGGCAGCAGAAATGAGAGAGACTCCCCAACACGGAACCTACACAAAATCAACCTCTCAGTGCTTTGGGATCCTCCAGGAATCTTAGAATCAGTGGAACTTGTTGGCAATGGTACCTACAAGCTGCAGTTTTTCTTCAAGTCAGAAAAGAGGAGGAAGTGAGGACACGAGAGGGAAAACGGCATGGCAGCCCCGAGGTCAATGGAAAAGAAGAAGGAGGTGCTCCAAGAGTTGGTGCTGAGATTCCTCTGTGAGCTGTGGTAAGGACTGTGGTGAAACAAACTGCCCCCTTGTTTCATGAAGTCCATTAAGTCCATGGGGGATGCAGAGATCCACTCACAGTCCATGGGAAAAGTGCTCATGCTGGAGCGGGTGGATGCCAGAGAAAGTTGTGATCCAGTGGGAGACCCAAATGGAGAGAGAAGCCCCTGCTTCCAGAGATAGAGAGAGAGGGCCCTTGCTTCCAAACTAGAGCAGCCTATCATTGGAGGACTGCATCCTGTGGATGAGTGACTCATGCCACAACAGTTTTGGGAAGATTGCCCATGACGGGGATCCCACAGCATAGCAGAGAAAGAACTCCTCTCCCTGAGCGAATAGAAAAAGAATAAAATAATGAACTGGCCAAACCCCCCACACCCTGTCTCCCTGCACTGTCAGTGGGAAAGAGGGAGGGGCTGGGGTGTGGGAAAAGGTGTTTTAAAGCTTATTACACTTCTCATTGTCCTCCTCTGACTCTGTCAGTAATAAATTTACTTTATACCTTTAAATTTGAACACATTTTGCCCCTATTTTCTCCCAATACTCATCTCAACTCATGAGCCCTTTGTTAATTTTTTTTCCCTCTCCTCTGCCCAATTGAAAGCAAGAGAGGGTGAGCGAACAACTTTCATAGGTGCCTGGCGTTTGGCCAGTATGAAACCAAGACGTTTTTCTGAGTCATTCTGGAATTCCTTCAGCTCTGCTTGCTTTACCAAAAGGATAGATGTAAAACTATCTTGCTTCTCTTCAGATCTGGTCCTAGGATAACAAACACGATGTATTATTTTGCTTACACTGCTCAGTCCTTATGTTGATGCTTTCTATATCCACTTCCAAAATATTACACTGACTTCCTCTAAATGGCACATTAGTTTTTACCCCATTTTTAAGACAACAAAAAATCTTGAAACCAGGATTGGTTTCACACATCTGCACAGACTGCTTTTTGATAGGTTGGATAAAGTTTTCAAGTTAGCAAATTACTTTTTACGTACAATTTTAAATGCCTTTGATGTACAGTGTAGCTACCAAAATAGCTACACTTAGTTAAGTAAGAATTGTTAAGTGCACACTACCACAGTCCCTTCACAGGATGTTATGAATACCAATTTCTCAAAAACTTACAGGGCTTACAAGATGTCACAGAAATCTCATCATGTTAAAAGGAAAGTTCTGTTGAGACTATATATTTGAGTGTCAGAATGAAATAAAAAAATGACTGTGACAGTTTAGAGACCTATTCTGTAAGTTTACAGCAACAAATCTATTAGATTTTTATGAAACTATTCACTTTAGCATCAAAGTTAGTTGAAATGATAGCAGTCTACAAACCTAAAATATTAAACCTTTACAAATATTTGCTATAATTACTTTTAAAAATCTAACTAGTTTTTGCTCTTTTATATATGAATTTTAATACGTATTTGTGATGAGAGTAAATATTATTTGCTGTTCAGTCTAATTGGAAAAAAAAATCTCATCTATAATGAACTTAAAATGTTCACACATTTTTACCGCACTCTTGTTCTCCTTTTCAAAACCTAAAGTAGATATTAATATTCCTATTAGAACAGTGTATTTTAGATTAATTTTTAAAGTATGTATTTATGCTTTAGCATGTATGCTTATTTAGTAAGACATTTACTCTCAGCATTTTTAGTTATCACAGAAGACAGCTCTGCTGGGCAAGCAGGCAGATTTTGATCTAAAAGTTTACATGTGCAAAAGGATTCTTGCGTTCCCAAACTCCCATGCTTCATCACTACAGTCCCATCATGACCAAATGAATTAAAGAATTAGTCTATTCTTAGAGGTGGATACAGGTTTTTCAAAAACCTTTCTCTTTCATGCTAGATTTCAGTTGACACTGATGTCACAGAGAACCTCCCGTGACCTAATGCAACAATGGGCCATTGTCCAGGAAAAACACTTCCAAGTTCTCCACTTCTCACCTCCTCCAAGGTATGTGTCTGTCAGAGACAGCTGCAGCTGAGACAGTTCTGACACAGGGCAGATCAGACAGGTGAGACTGAGCACAAAAGAGTAGCAGTCGCCTGCTAAAGGGATTTCTTTTTTTTTTTTCTGCTTCGCATTAGTTTTACTGTGTCAAAATAATAACATAATAAATACTAGGAAAGGCTATTTTATTCATGAAGAAAAAAAAAATAAAAAAGAAAGAGACCAATAGCTGAAGTAAAGCAGTGTCAGTTTTTGCCCAATGAAAACCATCATATTTTGTAAACAGATCACTCAGATGCAATATGTGTATATGACTCTAGATGGGGGAAAATGCACACCTAGAAAATTTAGAGTTTTCTAGAAACCTTGGGGTACAACCAAGTCCTGATGTTGGAACTTTCTTCCTTCCAGAGAAGCTCTTAAATATGGCCTGGTTCTCATAGCAGAATTTTGCTGCACCTAAGAAAAAGGTCCACAAAAAAAAAATCTGATAAGAGGGAAATACCAACAATATTTTTAAATAAATAATTTTTTTCTGCATTTTTTAAGGAAAACAAATCAATAGGGCTCCTACAATGGTTCTAGAAACAGCTGTCAGATGTAAGAAGGAAATTGTCCCCCCAACATATTACTGGCAATTCTCAGAAGAACTAATTGCTAAATTTTGTAGCTACAACAGTCCCTTGCACCTTGTATTCCTTCACCTGTGCCCAAGACAAAAGAATTATCCAAAATGTGAAGTGTAAACAGATTTGCCTTTATTTAAATTCACACCAAAATCACCTGAAAAGAGTGAATCCTCTGAAAGAGTGAAACTGCAATCTGGAAGTGAGGAAAAACACCTTAGAATAATCTGTTGTATAATTAAATTCTGACAACTTTCTGTCTGATAATCATTTTGAACTGGACCGTAGCTCTTAAAATTTCAGAATAATATTTATTTGTAAATGTTCTGAATCTTACTCTTTTTCAAATCATTAAAAGTTTTAAAACTTTTCTGCTTGGTTGAATGCTTTTATGGCCCTTGTAAGTACTTAATATTTAGGTCTTAGACTAGTGTGAATGATTATATATTTCTAAATAATAAATAAAGCTGAAAAATCAATAACTGGAACTCCTTAATAACCATGGAATGCTCTCTCCTGGTCTTTGTTCTGAGCATTGTTCTGCTGCTGAGGTTTCTTTTTTTAAATATGGTTTTCCTTATCAATTCAGCCCCACTCTTTCACAGCTGCCAAATAAAAGTTCTGAAAAAGCTTTTCACCTTATAGCATATAATTGCTTAGGGGTTTTTGCCAGATTTGAAAGATTTAAGTTATTTTTCTGTAAATTTAATATTCCAGTTCTACTTGCAAAATACCAATGTATTTAAAAAGCAATAATGCACACGTTTTAACTCAAAGTTTTAACCTTGAAATGTTATTCTCTGCTGTATCTGCACCTATTTTGGATGTTTCCACTTTCATCATGTCCAGTATTAGCAACCAGTTTTGTGAGTCTGTGAGGTTCTTTTTCTACTTCATCCATGAATTTAACTACTTGAGCCAACTCTCTCATATCAGGGAAACTTCATTCTCCTACATTTAGTGGATGTGCACCAGACACCAGATATAGCTAATAGAAAAATATTAATTTTTTAATGTACACTGGATGGGAGTGATACTTCATATGAGGACCAGGAGAGAAAGAAAAAAAGAAAGAGGAAACCTTTATCTATCTGTTGTCAACTTGCACTCTCAGATACAATTTTCTTTACAGGCATAATTATTACTAGGGCTTTGTTTACAAAGACAATTTCTGTCTCAGAGAGTTTAAGATCTGATTAGGAACAAAGGGAAATTGAAATATAAATAAAAAACCCACCAGATTAACTAGTATACTCTTTCTATTGAAACCTATATCTGGGATAAAAGAGCATTTGAAAGATACAGAATTTCATTCTCCAGGGAAGACAATGGGAATTGCTTCTCTCAGCTCAGGATTATTATTCTTCCCAGCCAAAGCTTACAATAGGAATCCCACATTTTTTCCTAGTTCCTTGTGTTTAACCCTACAAACCACAAAGTTGTAGTGACAACTGGAATATAATATTGGCATTTTATAGAAACAATTACCTTAAGACTAGAATATTTTCTGGGCATTAGGGCCAGAGAGCCACAGCTAATTAAATTAAAGGAAGCCCCATACAATTAGCTATGATTTATAGAGTTTAATGTACCTATTTTGCATATTTTTGGTTTATACTTATATATATTATATTACTATATTTCAGCATATATTTTCAATTCAACTGCATGTATATTATATTCACAACAGCAGAAACAAATCTCAATGACCCTACGCTGATGTGCCTTTTTACATAGCAATTTAAAGGAAGAGAACTTAAAGCCCAGTGAAGAGAAATTAATGCAATTTAACACAAAATAAATCTGTTTGTCTTTCAAAAAATATCTTTTGTGTTCACTTAGCTTTGCTTTGAGCATCAGACCTGGGAGATCATTAATAGATATATGGTTACAGAGCATTAAAAATAATGCAGATTTTTCCGAGAAATAATTCACTGTATTCAAGACTGCAAGAAAAAGTATTAATGGATTTTGCATGTGAAATATTAGCACGTTTGCTTACAATTCTCAGAAACAAAGGAACTTTTTCACCTTTATATAACATTGAGTCTAATATTTCAGGAAGGATTTTTGTTTGTTTGTTTTATTTGTTTGTGGTTTTGGGGGCTTTTTGTGGGTTTTTTAATCTTGTATTTTGAGCTTCTCAGAAGTGTGAAATTTTCACAATTAGGCATCCTTAGCAAAGACAGATGGATGCCATAAAAGGTTAATAATATATAAAAAAGTTATCAAGATGGTAGAACGTTATAGCAATAAAGAATTTGCTCATAGATAGCTCTCATAACCGGTCAGATTTCTATCACTTATTTTAATTACAAGATTTGCAGGGAAAAAGAAAAAATAAAAAATAAGATAAACAGTAAATTCTGTGTCTTCATAAATTTCTGAGCCATCTACGACAGTATACTTTTTTTTTTAATAAAGTAGAAATTTGAAGTGTTTTGTTTTGTTTTTCTTAGCTAGGAAACGCGACGTGTTGATATACAAAGTCCTCATTGGGACACTCCACTAGTTTCAAGGATTTTTAATGTAAAAATCTCTTGAGGTTTGGAGAAAAAATATTTTTGGTAAAATTCTTAACAGTTTGAACCCTGGAAGAGGTGTACATATTCCTGTTTTCACTCAGAACCATCCCAATACTCAGTGTTGACCTAACATCTCAAGTCTTGAAAGAAAACTTTACAAATAGCTCAATATTCATTGGACCAACCAGAAAAAGATTGAGCTCATGAACCCAGGGTTAGACTACTTTCCTAGGTGGTGGAAGAAAGCAATCCCTTGTCTGGACCACCTATGGTCATGCAGAATAAAGAATTAACATTTGATTCTTACACATCATTGGTGACTATATGGATCATCAGAAAAAATGATCTGTTTGTGTCCGTCATATTTTTCTGCATAATTTCAGCATGAAAGTATTTTGAATTTGCTGAAAGTAAAACATTTATGGAGCAGAAAAATCTAGTTAGCTACACATCTTATCTGGGGTTTTTTGCCCGTATTATTTACATTTTTAAATTTTTTAATAATGAGCAAAATTATAGTCTCAAAAATTGTGTTAACTTTGAATATAGAACTAGAGAGCAGAAGACTCATAAGGGATTTATCCTGCATCTTTCATAATAAAACAGTGCCATTTATTAAATCCAAAATCAAACAAAAAAGGGTAAGGGAAAATTAAATTGTTTCTTAATAAACTTGACTTAAACTCATAAAAAGCTTTATTTCTACTGATCTTTTTTTTATTTCACAATTTTAGATATTAGGACTGACTGCAAGTTTTATGCAGGATTATATGCAAATCTGACAATCTCACAAAACTAGTCAGAATGGTTAACAAGAAGTACTCCATAAACACATACAAGTCAAGCCTTTGGGGGAAAAAATGTTATTTCCTTAATGCAATGCAAATAAAAGAAAATGTATCACAAAGAATGAAAGCAGAAGAAAAACACGTATAGAAAAATTAAAACAAACACCAAAAAATATTAACTCTGGTCATTCTATCATGTACAATTACAAGCACCAACTAAACTCTCAGCATTCTTAAGGCATCACTGCATTATATTCCAAAACTCAATTAAATAAAATTGTAAAATAGATGCCAACAACCATAAGACTTGCAGTCTGTTT
>VXBU01004737.1:3418-16030 GCA_013400315.1 Bombycilla garrulus | reverse complement strand
ATCTTCAACACAGCAAACCAACTGAGGCAGCAGGCGACAGGTTCTTAACTGATTCTAGCTTTTACACAAGCTCCTAGTTGCACATTTCCACACCCGCCATGCTCTAATTCTCCTTCCATATATTCTCAGGAAGGGACCGTATCTTATCAGAGGTACAGAAATTCAGCAAATATTCAAGCNAATTAAAACAAACACCAAAAAATATTAACTCTGGTCATTCTATCATGTACAATTACAAGCACCAACTAAACTCTCAGCATTCTTAAGGCATCACTGCATTATATTCCAAAACTCAATTAAATAAAATTGTAAAATAGATGCCAACAACCATAAGACTTGCAGNTTTTGTTTTTTAAATATATAAGTAGTTCATTGGCAAAAAGGCTAAACAGCTAAACTAAATGGGATATCCTGGTTCACATTCTGTTAATATAAAAAAAAAAATAAAATTATGCTATTCCAAACAGGACTGGATTACTTGAAGAAATTTAAAAGTGTTTTAATACATATACAGTGTTCATCTAGTGTTAGCTTCATGTAAGACAATATTTCAGTAGCTGCCAGATAATATAAGTTTTGTAAGTAAATTTTTTTCTTTGTTAATCTTATTACTATTCTTCAATTATTGGAACAATGATTGAGTAAATGTCTGGTAAGAAATATTCCATCAATTCTGTGATTTGATATCCACACTAGCTGGACTGACTGCCGTAGGAGCCCATGAGAAAGGATAAAAATAAAGAGCTTTTTCATTACCAGGAGAAACTTCAGAAATTGACACTTTTTATTTCTATAGCATGATCTAACTTTAATTTAAAAATACAGTGCAAATATCTGCAGCATCCTTGGCTCTTTAGTTCTTGTCCTTCTGTGGGTGGTGCTGAATTGCAGGCCTTTTTGGAGAGCTACATTATTTTACTGTGCAGCTCACAGATAAGAGTAGAGTTTAGGAAATGGACTTCAGATGTTAAGTTTTGTAAAATAAATAAGTTTGCTCTAGACATTTCAAAAGGCTTCAGGAAACAAATTATTGTTCTTAATGCACAGGTAAGAGAGCAATATAATGAACCTCTGGCTATCTAATGTCAAGGAAGTCAAACTGTATGACCAAGTGACTGCTCAAGCTAAGTATATAAAATATGTGAAATTATTGGGGGGAAAAAAACAGCTCGTATGGTCTATATTCTTTTGCATTTCCAAAACCCTGGAGATGTTAGGATAGCTCATCTTTCTTGGAACAAGCTTAGGCATTACAAGAGAAAACTCAAAGAAGCTGTGGGAACTCTGCAACTTTTTGCTGAGAGGTTTAAGAAAAGAGCCAGGGAGTCTGCTACCCATTGTCTGCAGCAAATTATGAAGATATTTATGGCATTACCCTTTGGAAATATAATGACATACCAGCAAAACAGTGGCATGGTTGTGCATGATGCCAAGTCTCCTAGCCCAAGACCAAAGTGCTTCATGATTTATGGAGCTTAAAGGTAAAGTTAGTTTATTAGGCAAAGCCTTATTCAAAAGTCAGACCTTCCTGAATCCTTGGCTAGATTCAAAGGTTTCAGCTCCCATTTCACTATCAAGAAAGATTATATATTCATTGAGTTCAGTAGCAGACCTAGTAGGAAATTCTCATGGGGAATATTATTCCACTAGAAAAGGTCAGGCCACTGAAACTAAATCTTGTGTACTAGAAATAGAGGCTTTTGAGGTACCCTACAGAAAATGCAGAAAGTTTGGAGTCTGTACACATGAGAAAATGTAACAACTTTTCCTTTAACAATGACCTTCCCTCATATAGGTGTTTCTCTCCAAAGATATAAGTAGGAAAAAGAGGAAGAAAGATACATAAATTTTAAGAATTTGTACATTTAAAAACAATACATAATATTGTAAAGAAACTGAGAGGAGACATGCCATAGCTATTTAAAATTAATTATAAAAAATGTTTTATTCTAGTTATTTGTTTAGAAGAGTGAGGAATAGTCTGGAAAATTGGAATAATCAGTGCTAAATCTTCAACACAGCAAACCAACTGAGGCAGCAGGCGACAGGTTCTTAACTGATTCTAGCTTTTACACAAGCTCCTAGTTGCACATTTCCACACCCGCCATGCTCTAATTCTCCTTCCATATATTCTCAGGAAGGGACCGTATCTTATCAGAGGTACAGAAATTCAGCAAATATTCAAGCAACTCAAATCAAACCCACAAGAGTGTTCCCCCTAAATAGCTTTATAAATTAATTTCCATGGAATTTAAATTATACCAAAACATTCTGTATTTATGTTATTCAAAGAAGCAGCACTCTGGAAAATGAAGACCTATCAGAGAAATTGAGGCAGACACCTGTTTGAAAAAAAAGATTGATTCAAACATAGTAAAACCCTAACAGCATTCAAAAATGTGACTTAAATAGCAAAGTTTACTCATGTGGATGGAGTTCAGGTGTACTGTGACAATTCTGACTAACCTAAAACATGTAATTAAATTACACTTACTTTTTCTGCTAATCACTGATCTAGTCTATATGATCACAGTGGCTCTTCACTGACAGTATTTTAATGAAGGTTACCACCCCAAAACCACCTAAAAATAGAAAGTCAGGTGAGATTTATATTGTATTATGTAAATCATAGTACTAAAGAGTACTATGAAGAGCCCAGGAAATAATCTGTGATGGTCACTGGGATTCTTCTACCACCAGATCTTTTTAAAAGAATCCTCAAAGAGAATGACATTACTGAAAGTTTTAAAGAAAATATAGAAAACAATCTACAGTAGTAAATGGTCTAAGAAGAAAATGTTGTTTAGTCCCAAACATTATCAGTATAGCTACCCTTAAATGAAGCTGTTGAGCAATTTATTGAAATAAAGACTGTTAAATTGAAATGAAAACGTTTTTCTGATTCATATCTCTGGGTTTTTCTTAATTTAGACATTGTTCCTTCCCAAATTGAGATAAGAGCAGTAAATAGCCATACATTGCCATTCATAATATGTGAAGTAGTTAGTGTGAAAACAAACCTTACAGTCAACTAGAGCAGCTCTGAATAAATTATCAGTATTCCATACAAATAAAACAGACTGGCTCTAGGGCAGTGACAGAAAGAATAATTTTCTAAAGGAAAGACAAACACACAGTAATGCATTACCAGGCTAAAATATGAATGTCTATGCATGATATACCACCTTATTGGCTTGCATTATCCCCATGGATAATGGTACCTGAAGTTTGAATAAAATTGTTTCCTAACAGGAACAACAGTTAAAATATGCTTTTAGGTTTAGATTTCATCCATCAAAACCAACATATTCTGTTAATTATTTTCACTAGACATATATAATTAGTTTTTTATTTTGGCAGACACTTATTCATAACTTGTCTATAGCCTAGATGGCAAATAATGACTATTCAAGTGTTTTAGCTCTTAGCTTTTTAGCTCTTAGTCTTTAGCTTTTGAAATACCACTTTGGTATTTCAAATTAATAGTAGTGCACTGTGGAGTACCTACCAATAGAAGTACTCGTATGAACATTTGAAATATTTATGACTCTGGAATCTATTTAATAAACAAATAAACCCAAATAATGTTCACAGTTTGTCCCAAATGTGTGCACTTATTTTTATGCATGACTTACATTGTATATTCTTCCTATAAACAAACTGCAACTTAAAAGAAAAATACAGATACATGCTGGCACGATGACATAACTGAAGCAAATATGTTGATGAAATTTAGAAATTAAACCCAAACAGATTTGGCTCACCTGGAGCTATTCACATGCCTGTTATCAGTAGTTTATATGAGGAAAGACGATCTCTTTAATATCTACTATTTTATTTAGCTATCTCCAACCAGAAATTGTTATAATTAATTAGAAAGGAACTGTGCTTTGCAGAAGTCATGAAACAGAACCCCGTCCCAGTATCTGAGCAACTAGCAAGGATAAAATAAAACTGTTCAACTTCTGCTATTTAGGTGATGAATTTCATTAGTAAGGAATAATTTTTCTGTGTATATTATCAGATTTCCCCACCCAATCTCATTAACTGAGTGGTATTTTAAAAATTTTTGTACTATAAGCTACATCTTTCCTTTAAGGTCTTGCAAGAATTTATTTTTCCATTTCTCAACAGTCAAGAAAGCCTATGATTAGATGATCATGATTCTTTTACTGGTTTTAATACACTGAATAATGGCGTGTTTACAACCATATGGAAGACAAAATTACATATGTGCTTAGACATTCATTTCCAATAAAACTGTCAGCCTGTCTAGCAAAGGTCCCATCTCTGATACAAAATACCAGACAGCAGAGGAAGTCATTGCATGCATCAGTCATCTCATCAAAATAATGATACAGATCGCAATATGTCCATTTTATTATATCACTATTATTTATTATTATTAGATTCTTTAAGTTCAGTTGGCAGCCTGCCTCAGATTTTTCCATATTAGGTTTTCACAGACTGAGAAAAAGCAATCCTATCCTACTACTGTCTCTATGCACTATTTTTGTATTTCTTACCAGGGAGATCATATTCCACATTTTGGTTTTGGGGAACTGTCTTCTAAACTGAAAAACACCTTAAAAAGAGTAGATTCACACCAAACCCAGAACATACAAACCAGTTTAGTTTAAGGCAGCACATCAGCAGTAAGAGATTCTGAGTCTATTCCAATGCTCTCAGAAAAGCTAAAAGATGAAATATCTCCAGTAATTAGGTTAGTAATTAGGTTTAATCATGTTCAACACAACTACTGTGCCTCTTTTTCTGACCTCAATAAGAAGTTTCTTGGTTTTACACATGGTCCATTTCTTTTAGCATTCAAACTCAGGAAGTTTACAGGTGTTAGCAGTAGAAACTAGACCCAAAACAAAAGCTTTCCAAGCACCATCTTTTTATTGGTTTACTCCTAATAAAACATAGCTATTGATCTTTAATCAAATAATGATTTCCATATGTTCTATGGATTGCCCATGTCCTTTACTGTCAAAAAAGGATGTTAACCTATCCCCATATTATATTTCCATATTTAAATAGGTACTCATCCAAATCCCACAAACAGAAACAATTCCTACTTTTGTTTGCTAAGAGCAGATTTCCTGGGTGAACTTCCATAAGGACTACAAAGAAAAAAACAGTCTGAATACAAGTGAATACAATGCAGAGTCAATAAAATCAAAATCATGTTTTACCATTACAGTTCTAATTTAATACTGTGTTTCATGTACGTAAAGAAAGGAACATCCAAACTGAAAAACCATCTTATTACTGTAACATTCTGTTACCTTTGATCTGTCATTTTAAGATAAAAGTTTATACAATGTAACTTCAAGAAATTCTTTGTCACTTTAGTAAAGCGATTCTACTGATTTTTTTCACATTTGTGATGCAAATTTTTTCTCTCTTAAGTGTCTGTCAGTAGTAAACTAGTGAAAATACAGAGGTTGCAAGAGCTTGACATAGTAATGTACAAATCTTGATTTAAGCACCACGTGGTAATCGCCTTTCTACCCTTCCAACAGTTTCTTGTATAAATAGCTGTATCTACAAGAATAATTTAAAAAGAAAGGCTAAAGAGATAAATACAGCTGAAGGGAGGGAGATAAAAAATAATAAAGCCAAAATTCAGACAGTACTTTAGACAATGTAAAAATGGGCAAGAGTCATCTTGGTCTGATTGATAGCTGGTCACTGTTTTAGTGGTCTATGAGATAAAAAGTGGCCAGAAGAGTGCTCCTGCAAACCTTTTTTACCTATTTTATTATAGCATAAAGATATGTGAAGAGTTTGCTCTTTGTCTATTTTACACACACACATATGCAGTCAAACACATATAAATGTGTGAATTATATTTATATAAACTCTAAATGCATAACTTAAAACCAAAGAATGTGAAGACAACACATCTATCAACTTCTTATTGATTTCATTTCCCTGCTTTTCTGCAGGAGTTATCTAAACTGAAAACTTTCAACAGGAGGGTACCAAGCAAACTAGCTCACTTTTTTGATCTAATACATAAATTCCTACAAATTACTAACTTAACATGGAGATTAAAACTTTATGGGAATAACATGAAGTTCTTCATTTCATTCTTCACATTTGGCATCTGACTTCCTTTTCATTCCACTAAAGTTTCTTCTCCTGCTTTGCCCCTATATTTTCACTGATCTGAATATATATATCACCCTTCCCTGATTCCACAGAGTGGAGTAATTTCATTTGTGCCTGTAAGAAATGTAATGTTTTCTTTAGAAGCATGAATGAGCAAAACTGGCTGAAGGGAACAGACTTTTAAATAACTTCTGTGGGTTTACATGCATTGAATGCTCTTTAAGTACCTTTTCCTCTTGTGCATGATGTCATGTTTGTCTGTTTAAAAAAACACAAACAACAAACCAAACCCAAACAAACAAAAAACTAAACAAAAAACCTTGTACCTTTCCACACCAAACCAAATACCAATTTAATGCAACAGCATCTTGTTTGTAATTATTTTACCCTGCTGATGGCTTAAAATCTTGTTACACTCAGAACAGCATAAATGCAAAGATTCTGAACTTTACTCATTTCCTTTAAATACATTATAATTTTACTTTTAGGTGTGAGATGGCAGACTCGATCAAATATCAATGAGTAAAAGAACATAGATTTTCCTTATAACTGCAATTATTTCCATCTATCAGTGACAACTAGAGAGTGTCTTCTTTGGTAGCTTATTTTCAATCACAGGACCAATATTCCCATCATGAATCATTACCATCCTATAGCTGCACATCTCAAGTGTTTTGAAATATTCATTTTGCTGAAAAAGAAAGCACACCAAAAGCCATATAAACAAACATTATTGGAGGGAGGGCAGGAAAGAAGGGGAAGCTTTAGGAGGCTTTATGAATTTGAACATCAACATTGTCATTGTTACCATCACACATAGGAACAAGGCAGAAGAAATTGCAGTCAATTTTTTCTCAACAGCAGCAGCTAATTTTAGTGCAGCAAAGAAGAGCGAAAAAATGCTTCATAGACGTTAAGAAATATAAAAATATAAATAGAATAAAGGTGAAATATTTGAGGATCACTTATAAACTGTAAGAGGGAAGATTTAGATTAGATATTAAGAAGAAATTCTTTACTGTGAGGACAGTGAGTCACTGGCACTGGTAGCCCAGGGAAGCCCCATCACTGGAAGTGTTCAAGGCCAGGTTGGATGGGGCTTTGAGCAGCCTGGCCTAGTGGGAAGTTTCCCTGCCACGGTGGGGTGGGAGTTGGTGGGGGGTGGGAACAACATTATCTTAAAGGTCCCTTCCAACCCAAGGTATTCTATGATTAAATTACATCATGTGTACATGAAATAACACAATAAAACATGGTATGATTGAATGGGAATGAAAACAATGTTTGGTGATCTCCGTTCACATTTAACAACTGTCTCTTTAATTTGTGATTTTTTTGAAAGATTTATTTCACTTAAAACTGATAGATTTTTATTACCAGACTTTAAAATGAAACTAAACAGTTACCAATGCTAAAAATGTTGAGCCAAGCAATATGATGCAGTCTGGAATCATTCCACACTCTGTTTGGGTTGGATATAACTTGGTTAAGGCTAGAACCAACGGAAGGTGTGTTTAATCATGACTATGGCATTCTGCATCCCTGAAGCAAAAAAAAAAATCGGCTTAGTAACTAATGGCTGTGTTTTGATGTCTCTAACAAGAGTGCAATCAATATTAACTACATGATGCAATTAGGTTCAGAAGACACATAATTCAACATGGGGTTTGTGCACTAATATTTCAGAATTAAAATGTAAATGACTGACATTTACTCCATTCATACATGTTGTCCAATTCTTCTGGACACTCAAATTTGGCTAAAGCAATTACTCTCATAATAGATTACTATATGCAGAAAAACATCAAGTTAAACTTAACACACACATAAATAAACAAAAAAAAAAAAACAACAAAAAAAAAACCTACAAAAAAACCCAGGCTATGCAAAAGATGCACTAAGGCATTTCATAGAGTTATAATATTTACAGAAATAATATGAAGCACTGAATATGCTAGTCAAAAAAATATATATGTGATGTTAGTTACAGACTACAATGCAAAGTAATTACAATAAGACTGACTAATAAGGAAGACTCATAGTTATTTAGACAGTCAGCAGAATTTTTTCTATAAATTAGATTTCAAGGCTTTATACTGGAAGCTGTAGGTGGATACATACAAAAGAATTATGAACCAGAAATGCTTGAGAATCAACTGAACCAAAGCCAATATAAAAAAACAAATAAGATTTCTACTGGAATGGAAGAAAAGTATGGAAAACCCTCTAAGGCAGATGCAAAGACTGTTAAATGAAATTTGAGCAGAAATCCAGCTTAAGGAAGATATCCAAGAAGGAACCAGAACAAATTTGATCCAGGGCAGATGTAGAGAGGTAATTTTTTTTTAATTAAAAGACAAAGTGAACTAATTGTTTACAGCAAAAACAATAGAAATAAATAGGGGCTTTTGGTTGGTTTGTTCGTTTCCAGACACATCAAATTATTCTGTCCAAAATGAGAAAATGAGGATCCAATGACAAACTGACACCAAAATATTGTGATTTTTTTAATAAGGAATATACTTGCTTTTTATATTTTGAATTTTTAAAAATATAAATGAATACTAATATTGCTTATGTTTATAAGTGTATGATTATTTATTGCATATGAAAAATAATGCCAGATTTCAAAACAGACCTTGAAAAACTTGAGAAAAAAGTATTTGAGATATCTAAACTAGACAAATTCTAAAATGTATATATATGCATACAAGTAATATATTTTCAACAATATTTATGGGCTATAAAAAGGAGAAAGCACTGCTTATAATTATTTCCCTGCATCTCAAACAAATCCAACTATGAAATGTTTTATTCAAGGTAAATTTATTTGGCTAATAGTCTAAACAGTTTCATATTTATGTAGCTTGCTTGGAGCTGGGAGAGTTTTCAATAAAAAATGTAGTTGAAAATATGCAGTGTTAAACTAACACTATTAGTATCCTTTTCATCTCCCTCCAGTGATAACAAAAATTGATGGAATCAAGATGAGGTGTTAAAGTGTGGCCATGATGCCTAATCTCTCTGTCATTATAATTGGATTGGATGGTTGAACATTGAGATAAAACTTGTCTCCAGAAATAGGTCATTAAAGTGATGCCATAAAGAACCTAGAAATGAAACAACACACTTTTGAGCTAATATTAGTATAGGAGGTAATATAAAGGACGGTCTTTATTGGAGACCTCCAGGGCCACATATGGAAAACGTCCACAAAATGCTCACCCCCCCACGAGGTGAACACAGTTTTTATAAGCTTAGGAAATTACCATAATTGACAAAAATCACCAATTCGAGAAATAAGTGGTAAGGCAATTTCCCATGGTTCAACCCACTCTGAATCCCGCCCCCTCTTTTTGGGACTAAATGTTCTTGATGAAAATATGTCTCAAAGAGCTGGTTTTGACCTTGGTTCCCAGGATTCAGCTTCCAAGATAGGATAGGGATCTTGTAGCCCCAGCTTGGAGCTCTGGAATATGTTTTGTCTTTCCGCCTATCAGGGCAGGGAAAAGTACCAGGAATACTAGCTAGGGACTATATAACTATACAAAATAGTCAACAGTGTTACAAATGTATATGTAAAGAATACAGAGTATATATAAAAGAAAGAAAAAGAAGAGCAAAAATCAATTTGGCATCACAGCAAGGAATATTTCTGCATAAAAATATTGTTAAAAACATAAAAAAGATAATCAAGGTGGGATATAGAAAAACAGTGAAAAATAATTGATTTTTTTTTCAAATAATCTGACTTTCGTATTTTGAAAATTGAATGCACACACAGAAACTACTTTCTCTATTAGCTGTGTTCATCATCATACTGTAAATTGTAAGTTTTGGTGGTTTTAATGGCATTTAATATAAAAGTGGCCATTTTATGCCCATTATAATTACAATCATTCAAGGTTCAGCTGTTCTTATCATTAGAAAAGTTAGATTAATAATCAGCTTTTTAGTTCCCACTAGTAATCACCTGCCCTACAGATTTCACAGAAACAGCTTTCTTTGAAAAATATTCTGAACCATGTCATGTGTCCCATGGTAGCTTCAGACTCATTTTCTATTATTCTTATTGCTATTATTAAAAATTAATTTATCTTCTGCCCTTGGGAACAGCAGATCAGACCAGCTCTTGCAAACTCTAGCAATTGTAAACTAGGCAGGATTTAAAGGTTTGCAGCCAGAAAATACTAGCAAAGTCAGACACATGCTATAAAAAAAAGGACAATTTAACCACTTCAGTTGTTCCCATTCAGTAATGTAAATTGCCATTGATATCACTGAATAAACCAGTTTAAATTGCAACAGCTTATGGCTTTGATTCCTTATTCCTGTCAAACCAAACCACAGGAGCTGAAGTGAATGTCACCCCCTTTCGTAATAACTCTTACTCGCCCCATGCAGTTAAGAACAAGTGCAAACAGTTAAAAAATAACTTTTCTAAAAATCTACATTACATATGGGGCTCAGGGAAAAGTCAGACATTTATTCACTGTTTGGGGCAAGACAGATTAAGTGCAAAAAGCCTGGGATCTGAGAGGTAGCTCTAGACTATTACATGGTGCAGGAACTTTCCCTTTTTTTTACAGAGCCACTTTCCATCCAAAATACAATAATAATAAATACGTAGACATTGAGGCAAAGAATAAATTACTTCTGAATATCTTACTACTACATAATTGAAGAATATATAATAAAATACTTCTTGAATTTTTCCCCAAATATTTGCATAGTTCCGAACAGTTAATTGGTCTTTGTTACTTTCCATAAACTTCAGCATCAATGGTTAATCTAAGACCTATTCAGCTATTTATATTTCTTAATATAAGTCATTGATATCCACTTCCGGTTGACTTTTAGATGAGCTGCCTTGTATGGTGCCTAAGGTCCAACAAAAAACATGTAGAAATATGGCCAGTGGGCTAATTTCAAGGCTGGGGACTTACCAAGATGTTCAAGTCTGAAGGACAAAATAACGGCTAACATCCTTTAACATGATGGTTCCTTGTAATCAGAAATAGGAGATTAATGACTCTGGTAGTGGACTGAATAGTTGTGGGGACAGTCTGCTGAAGACCAAGTAAAGTGTTTAAAAATATAAAAGAGGTAAAATATCTCAACAATCTGCTTCTTTCCTATCAGAACGGACAGCTATACTTCAGCTGGTTGCAAAGAAATTCACTGACATATTTTACATGAAGATTAACTTCTCAGCAATAAGACCAACAAAACTGGTTGGAGAAGCAAATCTCTCCTAGCATACCACCATGGAATACTGCTGTACTAACATGCATTGAATAGAAACATGTTTGTGAATAGAATTTGTATGTTTCATGAATTATTGCATGAAGGAAGATGACTTTAAAAAAAAAAAACAAACAGTTAAAAGGAGATAAGAATATAGGACGCAGTCTCCAGCTCTCTTACACTGTCACATTGGAAAGTGACCTCCAAGTTCAGACTTGTACAAGCCCCTCTCTAGTTATCCTATTGGGGCTTATGCTAGTCTGTGACCTCTGACATACAAATGAGCATTTTTTATGGTGTTGATACCATTTATCATTGAGAAAAGTGGTTAAAGGAAGCTTCATTAGGGAATAATTTCAATTCACATCCTTTACACAATAACAAAAATTTCTTCTTAAAATTCAAGAACAATAGCATGAATATTGACAATCCATGTTTTGCACCATCAAAAAAAAAAAAAAAAGGAAAGAAAGTAAAAAATAGAAGGAAAAACACTTAAGAGGATAATTATATAAAAATTTTAAAATATTCCTTCAACTACCTCACAGTGTTTCATAGCATGGCTTCTGCAAAGAAGGCAGTTTAATATTATGACAACACAAATTTTCCAGGAGATACTTAAATGAAAAGCAGGTACATTGATCAAAATTAACAGCCCTTATTGCACTCCCTTTATCAACCGAACAAGCCAATTCATCTCAAAGGTGATTGGGTTGGTCAAGCACTATTTGCTCCTGGTAAATTTATGCTAACTATTCCCATCAGGAATTATTTGAGAGTTATGAGAAGAAAGAAACACAGTGAAAGCTATAGATGTGGCTCTCATGTTAAGTCCATATGATGCCATTTCATAGCGTTTTTCAGTGTCGCCATATCATAATACAGACCATCAGATTTTACCTTCAAGTTTGCTTCAAAACTAGTTCCAATTATAACAAACAAATAAGAGATAAAACAAAAAAAGTTAAGAATCCAATGAAAAAGTAGATCATTAGTATCAGACATATAAAATAAGGAAAACAAAGATCCATAAAGGTGATGGAAGTTGCCTCACCAAAAAAAAAAATCAAAAGGTATATTTGTCTTAAAAGTATTGCAAAGAAAGCAGGCAAGAGAGCAAACCTTTTCAGTTCAAAAAGTCCTTTTCTCCAATAGCTTCATGTATTAATTACTCTCCATATTAAAAAAAAAAAAAACAACAAAACCAGAAAAAAACACAAGCCAAAAAAACCCCAAAAATTTTCA
>VXBU01004735.1:0-114509 GCA_013400315.1 Bombycilla garrulus | reverse complement strand
ACTTTAAATCTAATTGCCACACAGTGTCCAAGTCACAATTATGTGGCTGGATCTGGTGATATGAAAGGTCTCTTTCGGCTGTCAGTGTGACCCACAGGGCAAGGTCAGCACAGGAACAAACTGCAGGGATCTTTAACTGCTGAGCTCTGACAAGCATTGCTAAACAACTGTGGGGACTGCTTTAAGATTTCAACTTTTGCTAAAGCTGCATAGATTTTTGTGGCCCCAGCAAAGGGCACCTCTGCTGACCTCACGGCTGGAGGCACTGAAGTCCTGTGAAAGAACAGTTGGAATCTTTTAATGTGAATAGACTGACCCAATTCCCTCCCCCTTGTTCTCAGCAATGGCTCAACTTATTTCACTTAATCTTTACAAAAAACACTTAGCCCGAGGCAAAGAGAAATTGTAAATCAGATAAATTTTGGCCAAATGATATGGGAACAAAAGGAAGTGTTTATAATGGAGAGCAGTGATGACATTATCTGTGGGTCTCCACAGTGCTGGGGTGTTGTACCCCTCCAGCAGGGCACAGAGCATGCAAATATTCGAATGGTGGAGATCATTCCATAGCAGGGAAGCTGAGCTGGCTTTGCAGGTTTTCTCTTTGTGTGCTGCTTGGTTTCCGTGAGCCAGAATCTCAGAAGAGCTGGTCAGGACATTGTTTGGTCCCACCCCAAGCAGGGACAGGCAGAGCAGGCTGTTGTGGACTGTGCCCTGGTGAGTCTGGAACATTTCCAAGAATGGAGACTCCACAGCCTCTGTGGACAGCCTGTTCCAGTGTGCAGCCACCCTCACGTTGTATTTTAGTGGAATGTCCTGGAATTCAGCTCTTCTGGCAGAACCGATACAGGTTTTCTAAAAGCTTTAAAATTAATTAATAGCTGCACAAAAGAAAAGTCAAACCTCTCTCTTATCTCACTTGGTTGAATCACATCTGACTTTGTTGTGCTCCTTCCCTGCTGTGGAAGGAGCTGTGATTACATTTGCAGACAACACATGAAGTCTAAAAGAAAATCTGCAGAGCAGTAAAAGAGGGGAGGAGTGAGGGGAAGTAGATGAGAGGAGGGGGATAGGACTGGACATAACAAATATTTGGACAGTTTTAGAGTGGATCATCAGAAACTCCAGTATCCTGCCCTGGCAGTGAGTGAGAACAGCTTTACATACCTGAAAATCAAAAAATCTGCCAGTCCATGAGAGAAAACAGAAAAACCACTGGGACAACTGAGGGACACCCCTGCTGCTGTTACACCCCTGTCACCGTTACACAGCTTTTCCTCCCAGCAGTATTTTTACAGCAGGATGCAGGAATATGCAATGGCAAGTGTGCAGGAAAACCCCAGACTCACGGAGTCACCCACAGTGCGTGGGCAGCAGTGACTGTGGGATGCTGTGCTCTTCCTCGTGTCCTGGCCCAGCTCTGCTCCAAGCAGGCTCTGCTGGGCACTGCCAGTGCTGACTGTGTCCTTTCTCTGCAGGGGGAGCTGACCATGACCAGCGACATGGAGACCTTGCAGAACTCCCTGTTCTTGGACACGGTGCCCGAGTCCTGGCTGAAGAGATCTTACCCTTCCACGGCCAGCCTGGGTTCATGGTTTGCCGACCTCCTGGCTCGCATCTGCGAACTCGAAGGCTGGACCAGGGACTTCTCCTTACCTGCCACGCTGTGGCTTGGAGGCTTCTTCAACCCGCAGTCCATCCTGACGGCCATCATGCAGACCACGGCCAGGAAGAACAAGTGGCCCCTGGACAAGATGATACTGCAGTGTGACGTGACAAAGAAGAGCAGAGAGGATTTTGCCCATGCTCCTCGTGAGGGGGCCTATGTCCACGGTCTATTCCTGGAGGGAGCGCGCTGGGATGCTCAGGTGAGCTCTGCAAGGCTCTCGGGTTGAGGGAGAAGCCACAGGGGTGGCCTCTCAATTCTGATCTAACAGTCTCCTCTTATTTGTCCTCTCCCTCTCTGCAATGGCTTTCCATGAAGGATAGGGAATCAGGGGAAGCTGTGACCTCCCTGGTGGTTGCCGTTTCATCACATATCCTTGGGGAGTTCCAAGCTCCAGGCTGTTTTTTGCTCTGGAAATGGTTTGAATTGGGTCTGGGAAGCCGCAGGGAACACTGGCACAGGCTCTGCTGGAAGATGGCAGTGAGGATCTCATGTGGGTCAGGTCAGATCTCTGCTCTCGTGGTTTGGGCTCTGCCCACAGCAGCAGAACAGGGACAGCCCTGTCCATGTCCCAGCTCTGGCCTCACAGTTCTCTGCCTGTTCTCTTCTCCAAGCCTCACACACAGCCCTTGGGAGATCACAGACCCTACCACAGGGACCACTGGATTTCTGCTGCCCTAAAAACCTGACAGAAATCAGTTTGACACACCAGAACAGAGCATTTTTAAAAATTCCCGGTCCTGCATATCAAATACTCCATTTAAGAACATTCCAGTGCCTGCTGTTATGTTTTCTTTGTCACTATTGCTAGAAAATAAGTTCTGTCTGGGTTTTACCCATCTGCAGGCAATGCTGGAAGTGAAGAGTGAGAGATTTTGTTCTTGCAAAGCCAGAAATCTTTGGGAAATACTTGGCTTCTCCCCTCTGCCTCCCTCCAATAACTGGTATGGGTGATTGCATCTGGCAATGGGATTTGTCTTCAGAGAGCATCCCAACTCCAGTAAATGTGCTGTTCTGATTACATTTTCCTTGTGATTGAAAGATACTGAGCAATTATGTTTATGGAGCCATTCATAATCTCTGGGTATCATACTTCAATTTCTTTCAGAAAGGAAAAGGATATTTTTGTGCGTTGCTGCTCACATTGAAAAATCATTTCTACCTAGTGGAACTATTCATTTTACCTATAATCCAGTGACTACCAGTGTGCATTAATGGATGCAGGACTTTTAAAAGAGGTGCACAGCTCTTTTGGGTTGTGTACTCCTTCCAAATTAATCCTCTGATAAAAATGGCAGGCCATGTTTAGAAGAATTCCTCTGGGGAACACCTCCACTTTTAAAAGAATATTTCACATTTAAGTTGTGCCTCCAAAAAAGGAAAGAGTCCTTCTATGTTCTGCTACTCACATTTTTCTATTTATTTAAACATTTATGTTTGCCCTTGGGTGTCTTAAATTTATAAAACATTCATTACAAAACAGCAGGCAGCTATTAGAAGAAATGAAACTAAGCAGATTATTTTGGGTGCAAATGATCTCTTGCTGCAGCCCTGTTGAAGTTGTTGGGACTCAGTGACAGTCAGAAGGATGCTGTGGCTGGGGACACTTGCAGACATTTTGTCTCAAGCTGCTGACTGATTCTTGGCTTTCTTGCTCTCTAGAATAGAGAGTTTGATGCCAAGAGTGTGCCCTGCCCCTCTCCAAGAGGGTGGATTTTACACCGCGTGTGCTCCACGGAGCTTTGGCAGCTGTGGACAGCACAGGCCTTGCCACGGAACCACAGGATCCCAGATGGGTTGGGCTGGAATGGACCTTAAAGATCAGCTCATTCCACCCCACCATGGCAGGGACACCTTCCACTGTCCCAGGCTGCTCCAAGCCCTGCCCAGCTTGGCCTTGGGCACCTCCAAGAGCCTCACCACCTTCACAGGACAGTTCCTTCATTCCTCTTGTCCAGCTGAAGCCACTGACCGCATCACTCGGGTGCTCCCTGCTGGCCCTGTGTCCCCTTCCCTGCTGGCTCTGTGTCCCCTTCCCTGCCTGCCCTGTGTCNCCCCATGTCCCCTTCCCTGCTGGCTTCATGTCCCCTTTCCCTGCAGCTCTGTGTCCCCTTTCCCTGCTGGCCCCGTGTCCCTTCCCTGCTGTTTCCATGTCCCCTTCCCTGCTGGTTCTATGTCCCCTTTCCCTGATGGCCCTGTGTCCCTTTCCCTGCTGGTTCCATGTCCCCTTCCCTGCTGGCCCCATGTCCCCTTCCCTGCTGGCCCTGTGTCCCCTTCCCTGCCGGCCCTGTGTCCCCTTTCCCTGCTGGCTCTGTGTCCCCTTTCCCTGCTGGCCCCGTGTCCCTTCCCTGCCCAAGGTGACTCCATCCCAGAGGCAGCCAGGCCGTGCTGGGGTCCCTGGGCCAGCTGTCCCCAAAGGGGCTGTGCCGTGAGGAGCCTGTGCTGAACCCTCCCCACAGGGCTGTGGGTCACAGGGCTGTGGGTCACAGGGCTGGCTTTGGGCCCGTGTGTCACCACCCCTGCTTTGTGACAGCTCCGTGTGCCCTCAGCCCTGTGACATGTGGCACTGCCACACGGCCACTCCCAGTTGCTGTAGAATCTCAGAACCCAGGACAAGCAGAAGTGAGGGATCCTTCAGGATCTGAGGCTGAGCTCTCAGGCACAGATTGGTGTTTTTGCACCACGACTGCTGAGCTGCTAGTCAGGAAGAATTGCTTTCAGAGCAGAATTAATTTCTGATGATGAGATCGATAAAAAATGCAAATGAGAATCAACCCAGACATAACAAAATGATATCTTACATAGCGGTACCTCAGGAAGATTTCAGCTCTTGTTAACCCAGAAACAGGTAGAATATCTCCTGGAATTTCATTTGAAGTAGTCTCAGCCGTAAAAAAAAAACAACCAAAAAAAAAAACAAAAAAAGAAAAAGACCTGATCAAAACCCAGTCTCAGAAATGAAAGGTGTGGATTTAAAAAGAGTGCATAATAATGTTTCACAAACAGCTACTTTGGAAGGTATTATACGAATTATTTAATGTTTGTTCTGCACGTTGGAAATATAAAATCCTAAGTGAGAGTTGGATTTATCATAGCTGAGCATTAGAGATGGCATTAGTACAATTAAACCGAGATGTGTGGCAGGAGGGATGATTTTTCTTTGCTCATTTGCAGAACTAAATAAACTACTGGAGAGGTTGAATCTCACCCCACAACTCTGATCCGAGAGTATTTGGAATAATGATGATATGTGAAGCTCAGCTGCAGTGAGAGGCTGTTTCTTTAGTGCTGAAAAGTTTTGTTTCCATTTCCCTATTTGTTTTCATTTGGTCTCTCTAGCCTCCATTAAACAATTTTCCCTGGAAATGGATTGATGTGCAGGGTATTTTATTGTCAAGAAGAGAGAGAGAAAATGCTGGAGAGACCCAGATTAGAGAAACAAATTTGATTTCTTGTCCTGGCAGGGTTCTCTCCCTCTCCTGCGTTGGGCAGCCTGCTGCACAGGGCATTCCTTGAAGGAGAATAATGGGACTTGGTATTTAATGGTGATATTCCCTCAGAAAAGTGATTTTGAATTCTCTTGGCTGTTCCATGAGAGTGGGAACAAGCCTGTGGTGCCTTTTGAGGCTGTTTTCCACCCCAGAGGTTCAGTGTCCACCCTTGCTCCCACCACGAGCAACACCTCCCCTGAGGTGATTCTGGTCTGGCAATGTTCTGAGAAAGAGATGCATGAGAATAATCCCAGGATCCCTGAGGTTGGAAAAGATCCCCCAGACCATCCAGTGCAAGCTGTGCCCGATCCCCACCTTGTGCCCAGCCCAGAGCTCTGGTGTTCCCTGGACACTTCCAGGTGGGGGCTCCAAACCTCCCTGGGCAGCCCCTGCCAATGTTTAATCACTCTTTCAGCTAAGAAATTCCTGCTGATGTCCAGCCTGAGCCTCCCCTGGCACAGCTTGAGGCCTTTTCCTCTTGTCCTGTCCCTGTTCCCTGGCAATAGGACAAGAGGAAATGGCCTCAAGCTGTGCTTCAGAAGAAACCAGGACAAGAGAAGTGAAACTTTGTTCATGATATGGCTGGACAGGGACACTGTTCCCACACAAAGTCCAGCTCAGGTGTGAGGGTTTGAGCATGTGGTGAGAGTGCAGGCAGCAGTTGAGATGATCTCTGTTGAGGAGGGTTGTGGTGAGACAGGGAGCTGCTGGATCCAGACCCTCTTTCCCTAAAGAGACTCATCCAGCCCCTTGACCCTGGAGCAGCTGTTTGCACTTCCCCAGCAGGAGCAGCCTGGGCGAAGGTGACGGGGGTTCGGGCACATCAGAGAGCAGCTGATGGACACCTTGGAGACCTGACTGAGGCTTTGTGTCCTCTCTCTGCAGAGTGGAACCCTCACGGATGCCCGGCTCCAGGAGCTGACCCCGGCCATGCCTGTTGTGTTCATCAAGGCCGTTCCTGACGACAAGCAGGACAGCCGGGGCTTGTACCCGTGTCCTCTGTACAAAACACGCCAGAGAGGCCCCACCTACGTGTGGACTTTTAACCTCAAAACGAAGGAAAGCCCTTCCAAGTGGGTACTGGCTGGTGTGGCCTTGCTGCTGCAGATCTGAGGCACCAGCACAGCCCCTGCTCTGCAAATCCCTCCCAATGCCTTTGCCACACAATTTAAAACATTAAATGCTGAGATTAACCCAAGTTGCATTTCTGTGAGGGACTCCCACGTTATGTACCCAGGACAGTCTCTGTGTCCTGGGAATGTGACCCAAACAGGGCCACGAGGAGGTGACAGAGGTGCAGAGAGACACAGCCCACGTTCGTGGCTGCTGTAAATCGATATCCTGTAATTCCTGCATTGCTGCACTGGAAAATCCCAGCCCAGAGCCTCATATACCACACCCAGAGAGTGCTAAACTTCAATCTAATTTTTATTTCTCTTCATGATCCAAAATAGTTTTAAAATCAGTAGCCTTCTCCAAAACACTTACATAGTCCAGAGACTTGTGAAATTTTCCAGAATTTATTCTTTTCCCTCCGTGAGTGTTTCTTTGTCATGTGTGTAATGTTGAAAGCTGGGAGATGAGCAGATGTTGTGGTTATCAGGTGTGTCTTGCTAACACTCCTGTAAATCTTAGAAACATTGAAAATGGTGTTAATATCCAATGCACTTAATGGAATCAATAGTAAAAGTACAGCACAGGGATTATTTAAGAGTAATATGTCGTGATGATAGATACTTACTAATAAAAGTAATTGTTCCTGGAATAGTCTCTGGAGCTGCAGGTTTACTCACGGCGAGGAGCCCAGGGGTCAGGTGGGAGGAGCACACCTGTGTGGGTCACTGGGAGGTTGATTCGATGGATTGGGAGGGCAGTGGGAAGTGAAGGGTTCCTGCTGAGGGAGCACACAGGGGTGGCTGGGGGACGCTGTGCCAGTGACAGCCACACGGAATGGGGACTGTGGGAATGGCAGGAGCTGGGCTGGTTCCTGGGGAAATGGGGCTTTTCCTGGACAGCTCTCCGTGCTTGGAGGCTCACACAGGCCCTGCCTCTGGGTGACATTTGCTGTTCCTCTCCTCATCCTCCCAGCCCTCTCCACACCAGCAGCCCTTGATTTTCGCTTGGGGCTTCGCTGCCACCTCTGAGCTGGTGGCAGGTCCCAGCAGCCTGGCAGGAGGGAGGGAAGGTGCCAGGGGTGCAGAGGGGTTGGCTCAGTGGTGTCAGCACCGACGAGCGCCCCGAAACCCTCCAACCCTCACCCAGTGCCAGGGTACAATCTCATGGGCAGATTTGGGTCTCCAGCAGGAACCGTGACTCTCCTTTGGGGACACTACAAACCCTCTCACCTGGATGAACCCCCAAAGTCAAGGAGCACCTTCACAAACACCACTCATCTGGAGAGATCCCCACTTGCCAGCTCTGGCCCTGGATGGGCTCAGGTGTTCAGCATGAGCTGGGGAAGGGGGAGAATCACCAGCCAATGCTGCTCCAGCTGTTCACATGGTGACATTGAACCTGAAATCTCCTATCAGACAGAAATGCAGGAAGCAGCAGTGCTCTGCCCTGCTCATGCTTTGCAGCATCTGGAAGCACCATTCACTCCTGGCTTTGCCTATCAAGCTGCCTTTACCTCAACCCGGGAGTTTTCAGTTTACCCTCTGGGAGGGAGGGAGGGAGCTGGGGGTGTGGGGGGCTTGGCTGCTACTGGAGTTAAACCAGGACAGAATTTCTGTGGGCAGTGCTTGGTTTCTCAGAGCCTCATCTCAGACTGAGGGGTGTCATGGGTGGCTTTGGCACATGGCAGAAGATGTGGTGAACTCTCTGCCAGTCCAGGGGATCAGCTTTGCTCCCACTGAGAATCATCCAGGGGGGTGAAGTCCTCAGGCTTTGTGGGAGATCTGCAGGAACTCTCCTGCCCTGAGCAGTGCAGCAGCTCTCGTCCTGCAGGAATGAGAACATCCAAAATCCTTGGCCTTGCACTCCTGGAGAATGACAAACTTCTGGATGAAGGTAAGGAGGGAAAACTCTCTGGTAAGAACTTTGTTTAATTGCTAGGCACTGTCCCCAAGGCACAGCCCCCAAAAATTAATGATGAAGGAGTTAGTTATGGCTTAGTAAAAGACATCTGCAAATATCTAATGGAAGGGAGAGCGCTGTGTTAAGCTGGCTTTTTAAAATTGCCTCTAACCCATAAATGAGGTAACAGAGTCTGTGGAGTATCCCACTTAATGAGCACCTGCTAGAAGAGGTCTGTTAGCTGGGGAAAGCTTTGCTATTAAATTAAATCCCTCCCAATTTAAATTAAAACCTGCCAATTAAACATGAAATTTAAACTGGTCACTTCCCACAGCTTTGCAAAGTTTAGCACATTAAATTCTCCAAGTATTTCACCATGCAGGAAGTTTAGATGCATAAACAGAGCACTGCTGAACTAAACACAAAAGAGAAGGACCAGAATTAAGTTCACTGTGCTCCAGATAATCCATCATGCTGGATTAGTCCTTCACTGGGACATCTTCAGGGCTTCTTTTACCAGCCCTCTGGGAGGGGCTCTGCACAACTCCCTGACAGCCAGGGGGTTCAGGCTCTGCTCCAGGGAACAGGGACAGGAGGAGAGGGAACGGCCTCAGGCTGGGCCAGGGGAGGCTCAGGGTGGCACCAGCAGGAATTTCCCCATGGAAAGGGTGGGCAGGGATTGGCAGGGGCTGCCCAGGGAGGTTTGGAGTGCCCATCCCTGGAGATGCCCATCCCTGGAGATGCCCAAGGAATTCCTCAGTGCTCTAGACTGGGGACAAGGTGGGGATGGCGCACAGGATGGACTCGATGGTCTTTGAGATATTTCCCAACTTCAGTGATGATTGAGATTGTGATTCCATGTGATTCTCAGTGCTCTGGATGTGGGGTTTCCTGCCATTCTGGAGACTTCTACTGTCCTAAAAGTTTTTCTTGTTCTCTTTTAAAACCTTTCCTCCTTTTCCCAGCATACCAGGGCCTCTCTCTGCTCAGCCTTGCCCTCCAAGATGCCCCTGTACATCCAGGAAAGGAGCTCAGTAGCTCCCCAGGCACTCCCTGCTCTTTCCAGAGCCACAGCCTGAGCTGTTCTCCTGTCAGCTGAAGAAGAATGGTCTGTTGACAACAAAATGGATCCGATTGTTTTATTATATATATCTCCCTGCATAATTCACCAGTTGGGCAGGCAGGGTAGTGGGGAGATATTTATAGATACTAGAAATGTCACCAGGGTGCTCATTCTTCATCCTTTGAAAATCATCACAGGAAAGACTTGGCTGCAAAATGCTACAAGAGGATGGTGAATAATTTGATGCTTTAGGGGGTGGAAAAAAATCTGACAGGCATGAGATTTTCCAGCCATATCTGCCCAAACCAGGCAATTAAATCCAGCTGGACAGGCTTTTCATTAGGAGTGATGCATTAGTCAAAGGTCAATGTTTTCTGTCCACGGGCTCTTGGAGACAGCTGCCCACTGCCACGTGCGCCTTCCTCTGCTCTCCTGGGCTGGGCTGGAGGGTCCCAGAACAGGCAGGAGCTGGAGCTGCTGCAGAGAGGCCAGAGGAGGCTCCAGGATGAGCAGAGGGATGGAGCAGCTCTGCTGGGAGGAAAGGCTGGAACAGCTGGGATTGTTCACTGGAGAGGAGACCAAAGATGACCTCATTGTGACCTTCCAGGACCTGAAAGGAGCTGCAGGAAACATGGAGAGAGACAATTGACAAAGGATGGGGGGACAGGAGACAGGGAATGGCTTCAGACTGACACAGGGCAGGGTTAGATGGGATTTTGGGCAGGAATTCCTCCCTGTGAGGGTGGCAGGCCCTGGCACAGGTGCCCAGAGCAGCTGTGGCTGCCCCTGGATCCCTGGCAGTGCCCAAGGCCAGGCTGGACACTGGGGCTGGGAGCACCTGGGACAGTGGGAGGTGTCCCTGCCATGGCTGGGGTGGTATCAGATGGGTTTAAATGTCCCTTCCAACCCAAACCATTCTGGGATTCTGGGATTTTGGGGCAGTTTGACAGCAGGGAACATGTGGCTGCTCACTTTTACATAAAACTGGAGACTGGGAAGTGCCTTTGCCATCACTGGAACAAGTCTCACGAGGCCTGGACAGTCCCACTGTTCAGGCGCAGCCCTGAGGGTGCTCCCTGCCCTACAGCCTCCCCCATCCTAACCCCACTCCTTCACTGAGCCTCACCCCTGAGCTCCCCAGGCCTGCTGAACCCCAACCCTTCCTTCACCTCCCCCAGCACCGGCCCAGCTGAGCAAACAAGGTTTTAAACATCAGCTCGGTGTTTCTGGGTGCCCGAGGGATCCCAGCCTGGCTCTCAGCCTTTCTGTGCATCCGTGGGGGTGCTTTGGGCCTGGCTCCTCAAAAGGTCTGTGGTCAATTGCTTAACTCCAGTTCGGTGACATTTTCTGAAGAGATGAAAGCGAGAGAAGGAAAATTGTGCTATTGAACACTTAATGTCAGGTAAAATTGACTGAACTCTCCCAGGACAGAGAAATGGCTTTTCCACAGCCTGGGAATGTTGAACCTGCTGCAAATTATAATTGGCAGAAGAGCACAGTTCAAAGCAGAGTCTTCACAAATGCTTTGTAGTGGTGTCCCATATTTTGGGGTTAACCAGCTCCATTTTCCCGCAACTGTTGCTCACAGAGCACAGGAAAATGAGGAGTAGGCACAAAAAGGAGAGCCTGGTGGCTGGGCAGGACATTGGCTCCACTGGGGCAAATTAATTGCAGCTATTCCTGCACACTGGCAATGCCCAGGGATGCAAATTCTGTCACTGCTCAAGTGTTTACAGCACAAAAGTAGCTGTAACATATCAGCAAGATGCATTCGTTTTAAAACCTGGCATTAATACATTTAATTAGCAATGGCTTATTAGATTCATGTCTGTTATTATGCATTGTTTTTTAAATGACTGTAATTGCCCAAACAAATCTACAAATGTATTTACCTTGTTCATGGCCGTGAGCCTCATTTAAAAAGCTTTTAGGCTGTACAAGACGTTCATGGAGTTATAAGCAGCCCCTCTAATTGGAGTGCTGGTGTTCCTGTTAGTGGAGAGGGTGATTTGAGGCTGGAAATACCTTGTCCAAACACCTTGAAACCCACTTAGGTGTGCAAATTTTTGGAAATTTAGGAAACTCCTAAAACATTCATTTTGATTAGTGCCAGAAATCATGAGGAAGAACCCTGAGCCTGAATTTGGTATTTTGGTTCAACATTCCTCAGCCTGAACCCCTCTGGTTCCTGGGAAGGGCTGGTTCAGTGTTCCAGCCTCACTGTGGAAAATGCTGTTTTGGAAAAAACAGAATATTTGTGGCACTGTAGGAGGTTTGATGAAAGCCACCTGACGAAAAGTCGCTCATGACCATGAGGGAAGTTTTGTCCAGGTCAGCAGCCCTAGAGACTCTGGCACATTCAGGGCATTTTCAGGATAATCACACAGAATCACAGAATTACAGAATGCCTGAGGCTGGAAAAGATCTCAAAGACCATTGGGTCCATCCTGTGCCCCATCCCCACGTGTCCCCAGCCCAGAGCTGTGAGTGCCACCTCCAGGAATTCCTTGGGCACCTCCAGGGATGGGCACTCCTAACTTCCCTGGGCAGTTCCAAGGCCTGATCCCCCTTTCCATGGGGAAATTCCTGCTGGTGCCACCCTGAGCCTCCCCTGGCCCAGCCTGAGGCCACAGCCTCAATCTGCCCTAAGGCTCTGTCCGTCCCAGCTGTGCCCCCTCCCTGCTCCCCCATGGCCCAGGGGAAGCAGGCCAGCCCTGGGCAGAGTCAGGGGCTGAGGAGGAAGAGGCTTCCCATGCACAGCTCAGCTTTTGGAGGAGCTGGGGACCCCTGAGGCTCGGGGGTGTGATGGTTCCAGGCTCATTTCTGGGGAGAAGCTTCCCCTGCCGGCTCTGTGACCGTGGGATAAGTAACCTGTGCCTGCTTTGGATCCATTCAAAGGTTTATCTCATAGAATCAAAGAATTGTTGAGGTGGGAAAAGACCTCTGAGATCATCAAATCCAACCTTAGTCTGGCCCGTGCTTGGATCACACCGAAAGCGTGAGATCTATCAGCACCTCACCAATAAATGAGCTTCTTGTTGACATTTTCCTTCCATTTGTTACAAAAATTGCGAGGCTCCAGCCTCCCTGCTGCCACTCCTGCCCGCTAATCTCACATTGTGCTCTTGCCTCTGAGTTCCTCCCTTGCAGGGAGCATTTCCCACTGCTGGTTGCACAACTCACAGGGAGAGGAGAGGAGCTGGCACAGCACCAGTGCCAGGAGACGTGCTGGGGGCCACAAGCTGAGAGCTGAGAGCCTCATGAGATCAGCCCTCACTTCCCAGCACAAAAAGGCAGCACACAGGGCACGAGGGAATGAGGATGTGGATCTGATTACAGTGGAGAAAGATGTCAGCCCTGGAAATTAATTATCTGCTCTTCAAAAGGAGCAAGTTCTCCAAGTTAATGATAATTAGGAATAGAAAATTGTAGAGGGGGAAACGAAAATGAACAAAAATGAAACATTCTCTAAAGAAAGGTATTGGGAAGTAAAAAAGCCACAAGCAGAGAGGCAGTTCTGACTAAAAGCCTGGATGGTGTCAGCAACTGCAAATAAAATTGAATGGAGAACGACTGCAAAGGGAAAAAAGAGAATTCTTCACAAAGCGGTGCTGGAAGATGTGGGAAATTGCTAAGGAAGGTGAGAACAGTGGGAGAGAGCCTATAACATGCAGAATTACAGTCCTGGCATTCCTTCCCAGTGGGTCAGGTCCCACCATGGCATGTGCTCAGCTCTGATCCCTGCTTTGGACAGACAGACAACAGAGTCTGGTGCTTCTGAGGTAAACTTTGCATGCTGGGAGGCATTTACCTCATTCCCTAAGGCAGGGGAATGAATCTCTCCCTCTGCAGCCAGACAGGGGTGATGGTGCCTCCTGGGCTCCATGCCGGTGTGCCCCTGGCTCCCAGAGAGATCCCCTTGAACACCTGGGAAGTTCCAATGCCCCCGTGAATCTCTGGGAATTTCCAATGCCCCCTTGAATCCCTGGGAATGTCCAAAGCCCCCAGATGAAAAGGCCACAAGGGATGGCCAAATTGGATGAGAAGAACATGAATGAAAGGCCACATAGAATCCCTCTAATGCTGGATTAAAGGCCAGAGAGGCAATTACTGCCAGACTTTGAGGCTTTGTAGGACTTGGGTCTTGTCAAACAAACAAAAGATGCAATTCCAGCTTGGACTGACAAAGGTAGCTGGATAACGGGCTTAGTCCAGGGGAAGCATTTCATTTAATAATTCATCACATGTTAATTATGAATAAAATATATAGAACTATAATGGAAATAGACCTTTCCTTTAGGAAATGCAGAGGGAGTGGGTGGGGATGGCTGCCTGGCACATACTGGGAGGAAGGACTCAGGGATCTGGCATGGGGTGCTCGCCCAGTGGAAGGGGATCTGGCTGGTGCTGCCAGCACATCTACCTGGCAAAGCTGGGAAAAGGTGTCCAGAGCTCAACAGTGAGCTGGGAACACCTCTTTGTTTTGGTGGGATTCCTGTGAGCCCAGCCCTGCAGCCCTGTGTTTAGTTAATGGCTCACAGCAGAGCTCAGAGCTCAGAGCTCCCCATCCCTGCAGGCACAGGGAGAGCTGAGGAATTGTCTTTGCCTCTGCTGCTGAATTTGAGATAAGTCATCAGTGTAGGGCAATTTCCAGAGACAAATCCCATCCAGAGACAGAGCCCAGCAGGGCTGTGAGAGCTTCCCTCAGTGCTCTGCTCCAGCCCTGGGGTGAATCCACTCCTCAGGGAAGCAGCTTTTGGGGCTGATGTCTGGAGAGGCTCCCTGGAACAGAGGCTGGGCAGAGTTAAAGGAATAAAGCAGGGATTTATTAAAACCCCTCACAGGATCCACCTTGGGCAGCACAAGAGCCCGGCCGTGGCTCCACACAAGATGGACCCAAGATGGAGCCCGAGTCACGAGTTCTCACACATCATTTTATAAGTTTTGCTCCATTTCCCTGTTGGGTTCATTGTCCAATTCCAGCTGCAGGTGATGCAGTCCCACCCTCCCAGATTGCTCTCCTCAATTCCCTGCTGTTTGCACTTTTTGGGCCTGGAGCTGCCACGGTGTCCTTGGTTGTGGGGCTGGAAAAGGATTGTTCTGTGTGCCTGAGCTGTGAGGAGAACTTGCCAACACTTGATATGGAGTTCAGAGTCACACACCAATGCAGTGCAGAACCTGGAAAATATGAAATCTCAAACTTAAGGCATCAGGGCTAATTAGAGGAACCAATCATGACTCCACTTGGAGATCACAGAGGACCAGCATGGCCTGGAGGTCAGCAAGCCCAGCTGCCAGCTTTGCCTGCCCACAGGTCTGTGCTACTGTCCCTGTTTGCATCATCCAGGCCACTTTCCTCATCTGTCCCCTCTTGAGAGTCATTTGTCCCCAACTTGTTTGGTGTGGGAACATCTGGGATGAGTCAGGGCCAGCATCTGCTGCTGAGCCAGGTGTCACCTGTGGCACATGACAGAGCCAAGGGTTGGCCTCACTGCTCCGTGAGGGGGAACAACAAACGGCACCTCTGCAAATTAATGAGACATTTGGCTGCCAGCTGGAATCTCCTCGACTTCAGATGACCTCTGCATCTGGGAGCAGTGCCAGGAGGCAGGAGGATGGAGCAATTGATGAAGATAACAATAAAACATCTCTATTAACACTGACAAAGGAGGAGAGTGAGGAAGTGCTTTGTCAGGAGCCATCTCTTTGCCCCCCATGAGCACACAGTGCATTGTCTGGTTAACGTTAGGCTGTGTCTAAGAACAGGCTGAGATTGCTGTGAGTGAGAGCTTCCCCCAGCCTGGCCATCACCTCTGCTGTTCATCCATGGCCTTGTGATGAGCTGATCACAGCATGACAGCCACAAGGGTTCCTCCAAACATTCCACTGTGGCCCCATCCTCAAATCCACGCTGAACCCTTCCAGCTCTCCATTGTGTTATACACAGTACATGCGTAAGAAATATTCATAATTATTTTAATAATGTATGATCTCAAAGACATCGTGGCAACCAAAAGGGTTGCACTGGGAAATCAAGATGCATCTGATTCTTCCCTGGAAGAGAGAACAGCCTGAGGCATTCCATTGCCCACAACCATCTTCAAACAAGCCAACAAGTAAATGCTTTCAGTCTTGCTGGAAAACTGTTCTGTTGGTTAAACCTGCAGCAGAAGAGCCTGGATTTCAGGGAGGTGGATCAGCAAGACACGAGGAAGAGGGCAGCCCACAGAGAGATCTCCCAAAGGCCTGTTGGGAAGGAGCAGGATGTGTTCTGGCTGTCAGGTCCAGAGGAAATGGGTGCAGACCACGTGTAAAACTCTAGAGAGGATTTTGGTGCTTCCTCAGGTCATTGCTGCATTTGGTTACCCAATATTTTAGATTCCACGGGAAATCAACCTCCCCTTGGAAAGAGTGGCCAGAACAATGTGTGAGGGGATTCCTGGAGCATGTGGGGATCAGCTGAAGCATGAACATCTCTCTGCAAGACCTGTGGGGGAACTGAGGATGCTCTGACAGTGCTCTGGAGCTGCTCCAGGGAGCAGAGTGGTGCCTGAAACAATGCTGGACCAAGGACACAACTTACACAAAAGAGATTCCTTTAAATAATGAAGAGTGGGAGAGTTTATTAGTTCTACCGGTGCTTGCTCTTGTATCATCCTTCCTAGGAAATATATGCACATTTTTTCTCACTCTAAATATGCCTGGCTTCAGCTCCCAGACCCTGCTCCTGTTGCTTTTCCCAGTTTATTGAGGAGCTTTTCAGAACTTGGTGTTTTTCCACATTAAGCCGCTCTGTGTTGTGAGCACATTGTCTTTCAAGTGTCTCCTCAATTAGCTAAACAGGTTGAGGTTTTAAATCCTTCACTTCAAAGTGTTCTCTTCCACCCTCAAATCATTTTTATGGCTCTTTTTTGCACTCACTCCCTTTTTATCATCCCTCTAATGTGTGTGGATGGCCTCAGCCCATCATCCCCAGGGGCTGGAGTCACCTCTCTGCCCAGGGCCTCTCCTCTCTTGGAACATCTCAGAGCAGTGTTGGCTCCCTTGCAGCTGAGTCACGGTGAGTTACGGTGCTGCTCTGACCCCTAAATGCAGGTCAGTGCTGGCACTTCGGGGATCAGCTGTGGTCAGGGCTGCAAAGCCCTGCCAAACCTCTCTGCAAGAACACCAGGGAGCACAACTGAACCTGAAAAAACCTGTGTGAGATGTAGATGTGATCTTGCTGTGCTCACCACCTTGAAGAACAGTTGCTGTGGGTTTGCTCCGTGTGCTGTTACCCCTCTGCTCTGCAGAGCAGGCTTCCCACAGCTCCCCGAGGTTGTCACTGCCATCCTCAGTGGAGCTGAGCTTAGGGCAGAGCAGCCACCACCCCCAGAGCACTCTACAGGCTTCTGCAGGGGGACACAACCCCCCGAGCACCCTGCCACAGCCCCCTACAAACCCCCAGTGCGCAGTGCCCTGCTGCTCTCGGCAGGGCTCTCCTCAGCCCAGCCCTGACTGCTGTGCTGCAGTGGCAGGACACAGGACAAGGGACAGCCTGTGCAATCCTGCCCTGGCCTGTTTTCTCCAAGTCGATTGACTCCCTGGGCAGGAATGTGGCTCTGCCAGGAGAGCAGGGTGGGAGGGAAGCAGGCTGGAAGAAGGACAGAAGGTGCCTTCGCCATGGTTTTGTCCTACCTTGGGTATCACCGTGCCCTCCTGTTTCAGGTTAAAGACAGGTATCTGCTAGGGAAAGCAGGAGCCTCCCTTGGAAAACCCCCTCCCTCCGAACTATAATAATTTTGAAATTAAGCGTCTCTCAGGCAAAGGTGCAGGGGTAGGAATAGCAGTCCTTTACTGGCGTGTATAACAAGGTACACAAAACAACAATAACTGTGGTATTAACAACAAAGAAACAGAATCATGGACCCCGTGAAAGAAACGGGAAGAGGATGNCGGGAAGAGGAGGGAGGGGAGGCTTTGCTTCACAACCCCCTGGGCTGTCGATCCTGGGTGCTCCGGCAGGGCTCTGATGAAAAGACCCCCGAGCTGAGGTGCAGAAGTCCTGGGGCAGTGAATGGATGAGGAGGGTCAGCAGCTCTGCAGCAGTCTCAGCAGGGTGTCCCAGCAGCGCAAGGAGTGTGGAGGGAGCCACGGAATATGGAGAAGCAGCAGCAGCAGCAGCAGAAAAAGCTCCATCTGGGTAATGGCGAACTCATTTTCCAAGCCACCACAGCTCCGAGTGTCCTCCTCTCCCACCAAACAAGAGATGCCCGAACTCGCAGCTGCCCCTGGCCTCCCTTTACCTGCCCCCTCCCTTTCCCCGGGCCAGGCCAAACTCTTTGTCTCCTCAAGCACCCATAAGTTCCAGCAATCAGGCTTCCCCATAACCAATGGGGAAAAATTCCATAGGTAAGAAAGAACAAAAAGAAGGACAACTAACCCCCAACACCTGCCCACCCAAACAAGGAACCTCATAACAGTTGGGCTTTGGAGTGTTCCTGGAAATTTGATTCACATCTGGGGACAAGCTACCCAGAAAAGAAACCTGTCTTCATCCACTTCATCTGGGGACAAGTTCAGCTGTGCCCAGGTGTGCCTGGGCTTGGGAAGGTGTCCTGTCTCCGTCAGGACCGGCCTGAGCTTCCAGGGATGATCTGACCATTCCCACATCATCACCACACAGAGCATTCCCTGCCAAAACCTCTCCTCAGCTGGTTTAGGGCTACTCTGTTCCGAACAGCCCTTCTGTGAGGGCAGGGCCTGCTCTAAGACCCAGCAAATGCCTGTGGCTCATGGGAAGATGCAGCCAGCGTGTCCTGGAGAGCAGGGCAGGCTGCTCAGGTTTGGGGCCGCATCTGGATGTGGTGGCTGCGTGTTTTGGCCGTGTAATGTTTTTTTAATTACAAAGCAAGGAGGTGGCTGCCAGCTGAGACAATGAGAAATTGTCCTGTTTTACATGGAGAGCCTTTGGATTCCAGAACAGAAAACGTTTGAATTCCAATGCACCAGCGCCCAGACGGTGAGTAATAGGCTCTTCAACAGGTGCTAACTTGAATTTACCTTGGGAAAAGTACGTGCAGAGGAAGTCAATTAACCAGATAATCCAACATTTGACTAAATCCGTTTCTCGAACTCTTTGATCTCCTCAATTAGCTGCTACCAGGCTGCCTTGGAAAAACACCTTCAAACATAGCAGGGCTGGGTGAAAATCATGAGTTAGCAGCCCCAGTGCTCAGAGCTGGGCCAGGAAGGGGGCAGCAGGTCAGACACAGCCTGGCCTGGCTGGGGGAGATGGGGAGATTGCTGCTGCTGGAGGCTCCCCCTCTTCACCCACAGCAAGGACGTGCTGTGTTCCTGCCGCCAGGCTCGGGCACAAAGGTGGCACGGAGCTGGCTGTGCTCTGGAGAGCAGCCCAGCCTGGAGGGACAGCGAGAGCTGACGGGTGATGACCTCGCTGCAGTGAACTGACTCCAGCACGTAAACAGCCTGAGGGAGCTGTGGTAGTGCAGGAGATTAAACCAAACTCCAAGCCAGATTCCCCTGGTGGTAAAGCTTGTCCATCACGGTTGGCTGCCTGTATTTAAAGCCAGCTCTGCATGTCCCCGGGCCAACCTCCCTCAAACATGGGCAGAGCAGGGAAACCACCCCATCCCCATCCCTCATTCCCAGGCTGCCGTCATTTGCCCACTCCATCCTCGGAGAGTCTGCTCAGAGCAGCTCTTCAGCCCCATGGAGGGGATGTTTCTGTGCAAACACAGCCTCTAAGAAAGCCTGGGTAAATGCCTCTTTATTTTGCTCACAGCAGGCAGCACAATTTGTCTCTAATGAGCACTAACACGCTCTCTGCTATCACTCGAGCAATTATTCTGGACTCACTGGTTGCACGCAGAGCTCGCACACCCAGCTAACAGCTGGTGCCAAGCTCTGCCTCAGTGGCAGCTCCTGCTGGATGCTCTGCCCAGGTCACCCTGCAGGAAGAGTCAGCGGCTCAGTGTGACACAGAACCAGGCCCAGGGACATTGTCTCTCCTCGGGTGAACGGGTTCCACCTTCCTGCAGCACCAGAGACTGGCTTAGCTGCTCCAGCTCCAGCTGTGGGTGGGCACAGGCTGCCAGGCAGAGGAGAGACCAGCTGGGACCCTGCACTGGCCACTGGTCCCTGCATGGTGGCTTCCACAGAGGGACAGTGGCTTTTGGGGCGTGGCTGCCAGCCCGTGTGACAGGAGACATCAGTGGCCCTGCAGGCTGAGGCACAGGCAATTTGCTCTCCTCAGTTAAGAATTCCTCCTCTAAGATTTTCCTCCTCCTCCTCCTTCATGTGTTTCTCAGCCTATGTAAATAAAGAGTTTCTGTGGATCCCAAAGCGCTGCAGAGGAGCAGAATTGGCAAACACGAGCTGGGGGTTCATCTTCAGCAAGGAATATTGAGACCCCATCCTGCTCAAAAGGCAAAACTTCCTGTGAATTCTCCTGTGCCTGAGGGTGAGGTAGGACATGGGTATGGAAAGCAAGATCCTGCTGCCTCCGGTCAGGTGTGTTTCTGTAGCCTAGAAAGGCTGACCTGGAAACAGAGACTAGGCAGCGTAAAAAAATAAAAAGGGATTTATTGAAAGGATCCAGCTTGGGCCGTGCAAGAACCCCTTGGGGCTGCACCCAAGCAATCCAGCAATGGGCCCAAAATGGATCCCGGGCACGAGGCCTCACACTTTTATAAGCTCTGGCCCATTTGCATATTGGAGTTAATTGTGCAATTACAGCCTCAGGTTATGAAGCTCCATCCTCTTTGTTCTTTCTCTCTTCTTCAGTGTTGTTTACACTCTTGGGCCTAAACTTTGCCCTTGGTCCCCAGCTAGAAAGGAATTGTTTTGTCTGTCTACCCTGTGAAGAGAGCTCACCAACCCTTAATATGAAACCCAGAACTACACATTAAAACAGCACAGAGTCCAAAAAAATATAAAAGCTAAAACTTAAGGCATAATTTCTTTCCCTCTAGTCCATGAAATGTGACAGTGCAGACAAAGAACATCTCTGGTGTCCCACTGTCACAGTAGAGACTGACAAGACACCTTTTCCTCTTGCACAATAGCCAATCTTTATTCTTCACAGCTCATATTTATCTGGTTTTCTATGCATGATGTTTAATTCTAATTGGTTAATAACCTATGGCAATTCAGTTCATTGGTGAGCATGTGCTGGTGTACTTGTCTGTCAGGAAACTTCCTCTCCAATGGTGTTTACATTCTTGTCTCTTCAATAGAAGAAGTCTTTATTTTTTACAGGTGCAAATTCCTTTCTCAGGGAAGCTTTGTGAGGCTAGCTGTTAGCTGTACTTAGCCAGAATAGTAGGCCTGAGCCATGATTTTACAAGGGTAACCAGGCTCTTATTTTATAAGGTCTTACCAATTTACAACATCCCAGGGCCCAGGGCCCAAGGCCCCGGCTGCAGGTGAGAGCTGTGCCTGCTCCAGCTCAAACGGGCAGAGCTGAGAACAGATCCTGAGGGCTTGAACAGCTTCACAGCCTCTGTGGTCATGCCTGTCCAAATTCACAGGCTTTGGGACAAATCCCTATGGGAATGCTGCCTGGAGGTTCCTGGGGAGCTGCTAATGAATATTTGAGGAGCATTCTGCAAATCCAGGACAGCATCCTCTCATTAACCCTGCAGGCACAGCCGCAGGGTGAGTGTGGGGGTGAGCTCAGCAGGGCTTTCAGCCATTCAAACAATCAGGAAAGTGCTCAGAATCCCGCATGAGGTGCATTTCAGAGGCGTTTCTGTTGGGATCTTCAGATGGTCTAAAGATCAGTTCCACTTGAGTAAAAGCAGTATTAGTTGGTCCAAAACTTGCTTAGAATATAAAAAGAAAGGCTTGTAAATAAGAAAGCAGTTGGAGTTCTCTCACAACCTGCTGTCCTGCCCCATCTCACAAATACAGAATATAAATCTTCACACATCCTTTTCCACAGACCAGGCAAGGGCTTCCACTGACAATCCCTCTGTTCTGGTCAGCCCACTGCTTGAACTGGTTCTTCTGCCTCCCTTTACACTCCCCACAGGGCACATCTAAAACTTTGTGGGACCTTCAATTCCTGAAGTTCTTGGTTGTAGCGTATGGAGGAATGAATACAGGAATGAGGTCGCCTCCAGCCCTGACCTGAGCAGAACACAACAGGTTTACACCAGCCCTCCTGCCTGAGGTTTTTCCTGTTAGAGAATTGCAGTCAGGGATCCAAAGAATCCTAAATTAATCTTAATATTTATAATGGGCTTCAAAGGAGGTGGAGCAGAGCAGCCCCATATCAGAGGTGGCTGCTTTAACAAGAAGGCTCCTTGTGGAAGATCCCAGAATTGAATGCACAGTAATTGGAACAGATTAATGGCTCCTGGACAGGAGTGCCTGGGTGAGTAGTGTGGGGATTTTGTCACTAATTAGGTGCTGGTTTATAGCAGTGATATCTCAGGATTTAAAGGTCCCTCAGTTTCTTTCTGTGCTGCTTTGCCTGCATTGAGCTTGGGTGGTGTCAGGGCAGGCAGGGCTGGGGCAGGTGTGGGATCCTGGCACTCCTGAATGCAGAGATTCTCTCCCATATATTCCCCAAACTTCACTCAGTGAGAGTTTTCAGGAAACTGAAAAACTGGGAGCTGATGTGAGAAAAATAGGGGAGGACTGGAAGATGAAGCTGGTATTGCACTCGAGGAGTGTTTATTAAAAAGAATGAAAATTATTTCCTGTGACTGCACCAAAACATTTAGGGAACACCAAAATAGGAGCAGTAGTGCAGCCAGAGGATCCATCCATGACTGCAGCTCACATTTCTCGTGGCCCCACCTCAACTCACTGCACAACCAGACCCACTCCAGGGCAGCCCTGGCTGGGTGCTGAAGGGATTCTGCTGCCTGTAGAGCCCTACCCCAAATTCAGGAGCAGTTTTGGGCATGGAGAAGGGAAGAGCTGCTGCCTGATGTTGGATGGGGTTGTGGGCAGGATGCTGCCTGGGAGTTCAGCTGGGTCTCCAGGCACTGGCTGGACATTCACACACAAAAGGTGGAATTGATTCAGCCCCATTCTCTGCTGGAGGTAATTTCCAGCAATGCTCCTAATTCAGAGCTGCAGCTGAGGCTTTTCCTGTAAGCCCAAAGGTGCTGTGTGATGGTAAATCTTCTAAAAATCTGATCCTTTCATAAAGCCAGCCCTCAGAAAGCACAACACATTTGCTTCTGCCTCCCCAAGCCTCAGTTCTTTGTACAATGAGGATAACACGGGCCCTTCATCTGGGTGTCTAGAGATAAACCTGCCTTTGCCATCCTCATCCCTGCTCGTGATGAATGGCACAGAAAAGACCTCTGGAAATGAGTCATCATGAAATGTGGACAGTCGAAAAGGCATCCTCCCTCGGGACCAGGGCTGGGAATTTGTCTCTCATCTGCTGTGAACACCAGGCTGGTCAGCGAGGGAGAACAACAGTGGATGGGATTTGCTCCCCCAGAGAGCCCCCAGTCCCTGACAGACAGTGACAGACGGTGACTCAGGGCCTGGTCATNACAGTGGATGGGATTTGCTCCCCCAGAGAGCCCCCAGTCCCTGACAGACAGTGACAGACGGTGACAGACAGTGACAGACAGTGACAGACGGTGACTCAGGGCCTGGTCATGCAGCTGAGCTGGAGGAAAAGGGGAACCAGGGTTCTCCTTCCAGGGCTGCAGACACAGAAGGAGATCAGCCCAGGGACCTCGACCCAGAAAACATTTGAGATAAATGGGGCAGCCCCACCATTTGAGACAAAGGGGGTCCCCAGCAGCACTGCTGGGTTTGAGGATGTGCCTCTGCCCCACGGACACAGCCGTGCACTCAGAGGGGGCTCAGGAACAGCTCAGGCACAGGAGTCACAAGGGATGGTACCCAACAGAGCTGTTGGTGACAGAGGCAGGACATGAGCCCAGGTGTGCCCAGCCGGGCAAGAGACCAAAGCCATCTGGGCTGTGCCAGCTGTGGGGTGGCAGCAGGGCAGTGCCCATCCCCTGTGCTGGCACTGCTGGGGCACCTCCAGTGCTGGGGACAGCTCGGGGACACTCAGGACAGGAAGGACATGGANAGAAGGAGAGGGAACGGCCTCAGGCTGCATTAGGTTTAGGTTGGATATCAGGAATAAATTCTCATGGAATGAGTGGTCAGCTCTGAGGTTTGTTTTGATTGCTACAGGCACTGCCGTATAACCCTGCACAGCCCCTGAGCAGATCCAGCTCCTAAGGAGCTCTGAGGCGGCAGTGTGACCCTAAATCCTCTGAAACACCCTGAGTCAGCCTTGAGCTGATTTCTGACCTGATGTTGTCTTGTGCCAAGCAAGGAGAGGCAGCAAGGTGAGCAGAGAAACCTTTCTGGCCATGTTTGGGTGCCAGGGCCACACACTGCAGGTGACCTGTGAGCTTTGTCCCCTGCCCTCCCCAGAATAGTAGGCCTGCCAGCAGCCCTGTGGTCACTGCAGAGCTGAAACTTTTTGGCAGCGGCTGAGCTTTGCCAGCAGCCCTGAAGTTCAAATTAAAATAAATAAAAAAGTGCTTCCTGAATCTGGAGGCAGAACAGAAGAGCTGCTACCTGGCATTTGGACAAGGAAAGAGGATGGGGAACTGCATCGTATTCCCAGTGTGCTCCTGACTCACTCTGTGCCTGGCGTGAGTCACTTCCGAAGGTCTCTCCTTCCAATGTCCTCTCTGCTCTGCAGGGAATGGTAGTGCTCCTGAAAGCTCTTCCAAGCCCCATTCATTATTAAATGCCTTTAAGTGTGTGACTGCCAGGGGAGAAACACCTTGTGGGCACAGATCTTTCCTCCTTGGGCAGAAAACACTCCCAGGTTTGAAGGGAGCTTCAAGTCACAGCAGGACTGGCTGAGCTGTAGGTTCTGACTGTGCAAACAGCTGAGAGAAAGGTGGATTCCTGCTCAGAGGATTCCTGTGGCAATAAGGCAGTGTTGGCAGCCACCCAGCATCGATAGAATGGGAAACATCCCCCATTCTGTGTCTCCTTGACAGTTTTTTCTCCATGGCAGTGGATCTGGCCCCAGCTTTCAGCAGCTGCTCCTCTGAGCCTGGATTAAAGAGCTGTTTAATACCCTACGCTTTTCACCCCCTAAAAGTGCTTATATGCAGTGACCCTGTCACTTCAGCATCTCACTTTGAATTAAAATGCTGAGCTTTGTGAAAACCTCACTGAAAAGCATTTCCCCAACTCCATTTTGAGCTGGAATGCTTTTCCACTCGGACCTCCACGTCCACCCCAGCAGCCCCACTCTGGTTCCTGCAGGTCTGAGAGAACTGGTGGCATTAGGACACCTCCTCTTCACCCCTGACTCAGAATTTCCTTCTTTTGTTGCTCTTTGCATCCCAAACTCTTTGCATCTCCTGAGACTTTTAGCAGGGACAATTTCATTCTTATTTCTGGATTGCTGGGCTCAGTGTTGTAAAGTGTGTGCGGCCTTGCCATGAGTTCTGCCAAACACCACTTGAGGTGGCACTTCAGAGGGTGAAGCCCTCTCTGAGCTCCTCGAGGTGCAGCCCCTGACAGGTGCTCCAGGTGCTCCTCCCCTGCTGCAGCCCTTTGTCCCCAGCTCCCTCAAGGATGTGCAGTGATAAAATTCTCCCTCAGGTTATCCAGCAGCACAGCATCCAGTGCTGTGGGAAAGGTGAAACTCATTGCACCTCCCCAGCATCCTGCTAGCCCCAGATGTAAGAACTTTAGAGAACTGATTGGAGTTTGTTTGACAAGATCTGCTTTTTTTAAACCCATGCTGGCAGGTGTTAATTATCCTTAATTTCCTCATCATTTTCCAGCATCTTTCCAAGGCAATTGGGAGCAGAGCTAATCCTTAGGTTCGGGAAACCTTCCCATGTGTTTTGCTGGGGCCCAGGAAGAGCAGGAGAGCTTCTGGGAAGAGGTGACTGATGGAGTGGCCACTCTCACTTCAGCAGCACCTTTGGAGCCTCCCAGCAGTTTTCCTGGATTCTGTCTTTCAGGGAATGGGCACAATCCTGTCTTTTTTCATGCCTTTTTTCATCCCAAGCCTTCCCAGATGGAGGAATTTCTGCTTTGCTATGGAATGGCTCTGTGGCAGCGCTGCTGTGACAAGATGACACCAGGTGACTGTAGAAGTGACCTGTGACCGAGGAAAATGGACAAAAATGCAGTTTTATTGTTCCTCAGGTGACTCCACACCCATCCCATCATGCCCATCCTTCCAGGTAGATGTCCCTCAGCTGGTCCTGTTCTCTGCTGCCTCTGGGCCCCCACTGAGGCTCCTGCTGGCTCACAGGGCCCTGCTCAGCCTGTCCCTCTGCTCAGGCCTGCCCTGTGCCCCATTCCCCAGGGAGGGGACGTGGGATCTGCCCCAGCTCAGGGGATCACAGAGTTAATCAGCTTGGAAAAGACCTTGGAGTCCAAGTCCAACCTCTGGCCAACTAAACCGTGGCTGTGGCTCAGCCTGGGGAGGTCCCACCCAGTGAACTGTGGTGGCCAGGGGCTCCTCCTGTCCTGGAGGACACCTAAGTGTCCCTCCAGTCACACTCGGGACATCCTACCCCACCAGGGGTGGTGCCAGGCTGCCCAGGACACCAGAGCCACTTCAGGCCACCCCCAGAGAAGATGAGAAGGTCGGCCAGTGAGGCCAGTGAAGGTGGCTTGAGTGAAGGCTGCTCAAAAAGCAGTGAGCTCTGCACCTGAGTGCTGACATCAGGTAACACAGGGGTTGGGAACAATGAGATTTCCTGTCTTTTGAGGTAATAATTAGTTCCAGTTTCATCTCTGTCACCACTTGCTTTCAACATCACAAATCCTGATGTTCTCCTCAATAACTTTTATGGGAAGTGCATAAATTAGCTAATTCCCTGTTGCCCCATCCCCACTTATTAGTGCTACACAGAATTGTGTAATTATGAATAGAACTGCCAGGCAAAACAAAACTTTTTCCCTTAAAATGCATTTTAATTAACCGTGCTGGGTTCATGTGCTCGTTAGGAAGTGCTGACTGTGCCTTACTGACTGAACTCTGCTCACACAGGAGAACACAAGCTTGGCCAAAGGGCTACAAAAGGGCCTTGTCTTCCCCCTGGACCCACCTTGCAAGATGACTGTAGGTGTCTCAAAGATTGGTTGATCTCTCCTTGACAGATCTACTAAAGTTTGATCTACTAAAGCTGAGCAGCAAAGTAACAGAAAGATAGAGAATGCCTGAATTACAGACTGGCTTGAGTTAGAGGGGACATGAAAGATCACCCAGTGCCACCCCTGCCATGGCAGGGACACCTCCCACTGTCCCAGGCTGCTCCAACCCCCCATGTCCAACCCGACCTTGGGCACTGCCAGGGATCCAGGGGCAGCCACAGCTGCTCTGGGCATCCTGTGCCAGGGCCTGCCACCCTGATGGGGAACAATTCCTTCCCAAAATCCCATCTAAACCCACTCTCTCTGTGTGAAGCCATTCCCTGTGTCCTGTCACTCCATCCCTTGTAAAAGGTCTTGCTTCACGTTTCTTGTTGTCTCCACTCAGGCACTGAAAGGCCCCAGTCAGGTCATCCTGAGGCCTTCTTTCTTTCCAGGCTGAACAATCCCAACGTGCCAGAGCAGAAAGCAGAGCCTGGGGCTTGGTGAGCAAGTGGTGGAGAGGTGACAATCTCTGCCCCACACAAGGCAGCAGTGGGAAGGATCCCTGGGGCACCAGCAATGAGAAACATGAAATTATAGATTTCCTTCACAAAAGTCAAGGAAAACATCCCTGCCGTGTTTCCCAATTGGACAGAGTGGTAAGGAAGCCCAGGTTCAGAGCTGGTGGAAATGAAAATGCAGTTTGACCCCTCTGGGGTGGCCGTGGGGACTGCTCAGTCAAACCCACCCTGATCTCCTTGGCACCTTCACATCCTGGGAGGGTGACGGGGGACATCCTGTGTGTGCTCCACTGCCAAGGGCAAAAGCAAAGCCCCTGTGGAAGCCTCACCACCGTGGGACATTCCACAGGTTCCAACTTTGTCATTCAAGGCTTTCTAGATGGAGACAGTATCATGGATTATGGAGGCAAACTTAAGGAAGGGCAACTTTAAAATAAAATCTTCTAGGCTTGTGAGACAAAATTTTACAGCAAATGGTAATGTCTCTCTGCTCCCCCTGCTTTTTCCTGGCAAGATGATGAAATGCAGTAAATAAACACATAAAAATAATGAGTCTTCCAGACCTTGCAGCATTCATTTTAATAGATGCTATTTAACTACACACAGAATCACAGATATCTACCTTTCAAACGCTGGTTACAAAGATTGGGAAGGCTGCCAAGAAAATGGCTTTTATTTCCCCCCAATAGATATCAAAAAGAAACAATTTATATGTTGAAATTGCCTTTATTTTTTTAATCCATAAATAGTTGTTACTGACAAAAGTGGAAAAATCCTTAAGACTCTAAATTTTACTAAACTGATAATATTTTTGTTTACAGTACATACAGAATGTGCTTTTACAGGTAAGTATAACAACAAGAATAATACAGAGAAAAACAGTCAAATACTGCTCATCTTGAAGCTTGTTTAATGGTTAACCAAGAGTCTGTGCAAAGTTACAGATACAAATGTACTTCCTCTTCAGTACTACTGTATAATAAACATGGAATCCATAAACTGGGCTAAAGCACAAAAATATCCACTTAACCCCTCTTAGGAAATATTGTCCCCCAAACTAAAAATATTACAGTAAGAAGTGTCTTTCTCAGAGCCAAGAAATTCTTGCTACAAAAATGTCTCAGGGGTTTGCAGGTGGGCGGGAACGGTGGCGGAGCAGAGGGGCAGGGGGAGCGGCTCCTCCGGTAACGGGGTGGGATGGAGACCTTCGGGATGAAGAGAGACCCCCATGGAGGGAGAGACCTCATGGATGGAGAGAGACCCCAAGGATGGAGAGAGACCTCATAGATGGAGAGAGACATCATGGATGGGGAGAGATCTCCAGCCATGGAGGCCTCCCAGGATGGAGGTTCCTGGGATGGAGAGAGACCTCCCTGCATGAAGACCTCCCGGCCGTGGTGCGGGGTGCTGGGAGCAGAGATCTCTTTCAGATTACCAGCGCTGCACTCGGACAGCCCTGGCCAACTCCCCCTGGCCCTGGGTGAAGCATGGTTGTTTTCCCAGCTGGAATTTGGGCTCGGGGAGGGCTCTTCTCACCACTGAGAGAGCTGGGAACGATTCCCTCTCCCACCTGCCTGTGGACACACCACACAGAAGTGGCTGTTCCCCAAGGAGCAGCCCTAACACGGGCTTATTGCTAACAACACTCGCTAGGAAAATATTTAAGCCCCTTTCTTACACATTTCCCCCCTTTCACTCAGCTGAAATATACCTGAACATGAAATCTGTTTGTGCTGAAGGTATTTCAGTAGAGCCCCTCCTTCCAGATAAAGCACTAAATCTTAAACTAAACTAAGACAAGCTACTTCTCCATGAGCTGAAGATGGCAAATTGATCACAAATAGAACACGTATTTCAAACACAATTGAAGTTACCCTGTTTTATGGCAACTTTGTTTGTGGTAGTAGAAGATGAGGACGTCTCCTCAGCTACCAGGAACTAAACATCTCTTACAAAAACCTGATGCCAGCTCCTGCAGATTCCTGGTGGGAATGCTTCTGATAGAACAGAAATGTGCATGCAGGAAGCTCAGGTTCCTGGGAGCAGCTTTGCAGCCAGCCAGGCTCAGCAGACAGAAATTAAATCCAGGCCAGGGAAGGAGGGCTTGCTCCCGGTCAGCTGTCTGTGTCTCTTCCCACCCACCCCATCCCCAAGTAACAGATCATCGTTTATAAAAGGAACATTAAAACATTGAAAAATATTTCTTTTTTTTTTTCCTTAAAACATGATTCACTGGCATTAGAAGGCTTTTTATGACAAAGTTTCTGTTCTATGTGGTGCTGTGTGTGGTTCATTAAAAATAGGTTTCCACGTTTCAAAGAATGATTCAACACAGTTTGGAAGATTTAGTTGGTACAGGGTCAGTCAGAACTTGTTGATTGCATTTTACAGTATGTATGTATATATATATATTTGTATCTATATACACATACACAGAGAATTGTATAAAACCCAGTGCAGCCATCCAGGACATGTTGCTGCTCAGGGAATGCAAATAATTATCAGCTTGTAGGAAACAATAGAAAGTTTTGCTACATCCCCCTCCCCCAGTCCCTGCACATGCACTCTGGGAACTGGACACTCCCCAGGTGGTTGTTTGCACCTGTGGGTGGAGAAAATACACATCGATTCTTCAGAGTATATGAGATTAATCAAGGCAGGTTATATTTTACTGTACAGAGGAATGTGGCTACTTCCCGCTTTTCTCCTGAGTGCAGCGTGTTGTGGTGACTCAGACATGAGGAGAAAGAAGCAGGAAGGTCCCAGTGCAGGAACAGCATCCCTTGGAACTGCTGCCTGCAGGACCTGCCCAGGAGGAGAGCAGTGGGAATCTGGGCAATCCCACCCCAGCACTCTCGTTCTGGGCAGACGCTGGACTGTGACACATCACACACGACGTGTTGGGACAATGACAAACAAGATTAACAAAAACACTTTGCTGCTCTACAGTTTCTGTTGTGAGAGGGCCTCAAAGCCCTTCACAGACATTATGGTCTGATCCCTCCACAGAACTGGAAATTCCCGTTATCATCATGTGAGGAGCAGGGGGAACTGAAGTGCTGGGGACCAGGCTGTGGATCAGGACACTCAGTCCCAGACCAAGTGTTCTCTCAGTGACTAATTCTTAGAAGGAGAAGTGAAGGGAAAAAATGACCTAAGGACACCTGTGTGTTCTGAAATGCCACTGCCCCATCCAGCAACCCATTCCAGCACACAGAGTGAGCTGTGGGAACACATGGCGCCCAGGTGGTATCCAGGGCATGGTTTCTTTCCAAGAATAGTTGCTGAAAATTTTCTGTGGTGGTGGCAGAGTCTCTGAAGAGATTTGGCCTAAAAAGGCTCCTTGTGGGACACATCTGCTTGAAACAGCTGAGTGGGTGGAAAAAAGACAAGGAAATGAGGCTAAGATTTCTCTGGAGGATTCTTGCCCAGGTAGGACACGTCAGCAGGACAGGAGAAGATACAGAGGTCAAATAGCCTGGGCACAGCTCAGCATCAGCACGGGATGCTGGAACAAAAAATTTCCAAATTTGCATCTGGTCCAGCAACTTCTTAGTTCCCAAATGGAACATTTAGATGAGGGCTAGAGCTTGAGACACACAGCTATGGACATGGAAAGAGAGGAGTGTTCACCTACCCACAGCCTCCCACTGTCACTCCTTCTCCAAATCTGCCACCACAGCTCCTGGAGACTCTACAGTGCACGCTGCTCTCCCACAGTGTCCAGATCTCCCTGGCTTTGCTTGGGCCAAGAGAGAATGGAAAAGCCCCAGAACCTCAGCAGGGACTGCCTCCCCATCAGCCATGAGAGTTTCTCTTCTCTTCACACGAGTTCCACACTTTGGCCTGTGGAAAGGTCAGCAAGGGCAATGTTTTCACAGGGATTGTCTTCTGGGAGGAAGAATCCAGGGACTGAGCCGAGGAGCTTGGAGGTAGTCAGGGGAGAGTAGTGTCCATCAAGGGAGGGCGCAGGACATGAGGTGTGAGCCTGTTCTCTCTTATCCCTCCCGTGCCATGAGCTGCCACCCTGATCCACAGACAGTTCTGGTTGTTGCCCAGAGTGATTTTGCCCAAGGCTGCAGGATCTGACCCTGGAGACTGTTATTTGTTTATTCCCTCCCATCTCAGTTTCTGTCAAACAAAGCCCCAGTAACCTCTCACTGATGGAGCCCTTCTCACCACAGTCTCCATCAGATGGGGCAGGATAAAGCTCTGCAAACAGGACCAGCTCCAGGACAGTCTGGGAAAGAGAAAGGCCACCTGGACACCCCACTGAGGCCCACCTGTAAGTCCCACTGGGGTAAGGACACGTGCTGCTCCTGCCTACCCTGCACCAGAAAAACCTGGTGCTGCACCAAAGCCTCCACAGGAGACTCACGCTCACTTCCTACGATCATTGTTTGCTACAGGACCTGACACAGCCGGGCTGGGAACGTCATTAAGGCCAGGAGGTGGGAGGTATTTGAGGGGACGGAGGAGGGCAGAGCAAAGTTCAGTGAAGCCTTGTGAAGAGTCATGTAGGAAAAGAGTTAGTGTGGGAACGTGGGACACGAAGAGAAGTGCACAGGAATGTGCCCACAGCCTGAAATCAGTCATCATCTCACCCCGAGGAGGGAGCGTGTCTGCCCGGCCCCAGCGGGGGTGTGCGTGTGCTGGGGCCTCGAGGGGACAGAGGGGACAATGTCCAGCACCCACAGCTCCAGCACCAGCTCTGGCTGCCCTTCAAACCCCCTGAGACCCTTTCCTGGCCGCAGAAGAGTGTTCTGGTGGGAGTCGGTTTGACAGAATTTGATAGGAGCACAAATCAAAAGGGAAAAAAATAAAGAAAAGAAGAAACAAACCCAGATCTAACAAAAAGCAAAAGCAAAGCCCAAACTGTCTGGAAAGCCAAAGGTAAAACCCTCGCAAATTCTGGACCCACGAGTCTATGTTTTAAAGATTTTACAAATATACAGTATCTAATTAGCGTTATATCAGATATACAACATGCCCATTAATTATAATTATGCTGGATATATAATTTATATGCATGAAATGTAACTGTCTTCATGGTTAGGACTGGGACTCAGTGGAATTGGAATTTGGAAGGTTTTCTTGGGATGCCATTGCAGGGAGAGAAAACCACGGAAAGTTACCGACCTGCTTTTCGGTAAACAGACACCCTCAGCTTTGTGCCTCTGCTAAGGGCTGGAAAAAGATAAAAAGATTTGCTACATCTGGAGTTCTAGGCTGTAAATAGGAGGAGAAAACATTCAGAAACAGGGGAACTGGGCCATGGAAAATGCTATCAGGAAAAGAAACTTGTGGGGAGAAATGCAGGTTCAGTGCCAGGTGTGGCAGCCTTGCCTGGCGGGGTCTCGGTGGGGTCAGGACCACAGCACGGGTCAGCAGTGTGGAGCTGAACGGGTTCTGCTGCTCTAGGTGCAGCAGTGGCAAAAAACTGAAGGAAGAGAAGCCCTCTACCTCCTTCCTATTTACATGTTGGAGACACCAAGATACTAGAATGAGTGGAGAAAAGGGTCTAACAAGCATTTCAGCATATTTGTGCTTATTGAACACATCAACCCCACTACTTCCTACACTGAGAGAGCAGGCGATTTGTAGGCACTAGTATGTTTTTATCTTATGAGTATATTTAGTATAAACTAAAACTTTATTTCTCAGCCAGGCTATTCTTGTCCCTAGATCTGCCAGTCCCGTAGGGAAAGTCTGCCCTTGAATTTGCTCCAAGGGTGACAAAGAACAGATGTGTGGCTGCTGACGGGTGTCGAGCAGCCTGAGGGTGACTCCAGCAGCCAGAATTTCACTACTTGCTACAGAAAGGCCAAACATGAGGACCAAGAACGAGGCCCCTTCCTGCCAGGATGGGGGCCTGCCTTTCCTCCTCCCTGTCTCAGGCTGCTTCTCCTTGGAGCAATTGAAAAGTCCTGAATTCATGGAAACTATGGGATAATGCAGGTGAGCCCTTGGAAGGAGCCATCAATTACTATGGCTTTCTTTGACAGAAACTGACGCACATCAGGAAATTTCCTCTGTTATCCCTCACTAGTGTCTGACTGCCGCTTCAGTTCTTCCCGTGTTACTGATGAAGGGGTGGCTTTAAAAACAACGTGGGTGGGACTGTCAGAGAAGTCTTTGCAGACACTGAGTTAGTAGAGGTTATCTTGGCCTATAAGGCCACTGCAGAACGGGGTGCTGTGGCCACCCCAGTCCTTAAGGAGTATCTACAATGCACTGGGTCGTGTCAAACAGTCACCTCGGTTTTGCTGGCGGTGCGGTAGTGGTGGTGGTGGCCAGGGATGTAATGCAGCTGTTCCACCGTGTTGTGCCGGCGCGAGGCGAACGCTTGGCGCTTGGCCGAGGTCGGGTTCATACTCAAGGTATTGTACAAGTTATTAGAGGCACTGGGATGGGAGTGCATTTTTGACATCCTGTAGCGATCCAAGACCGGTGTTGACACAAAGACATCTGTGTGTGACAAAGCCCTGGACATGGACTGCTCGGGGTACCCCGAGCGCTCCGGGGACAGCAGCGGGTCCTGGGAGTGCAGGCGCTCCGCTGACAGGAGCTGCTCGTCTGAGAGAATCCGTTCATAGGACATGCTGAACTCCTCGGGCATGATCCTCTCGGGGGACAGCACTCTGTCCTGGGACATGGCCCTGATGGGACGGCGGGGCCTGTCCCGCTGGTTGCCCTGCTGAGACATTTTGATGACATTGATGGGCAGCGTGCCCCGGGCTGCCAGGTCGGGCAGGTGTCTCCTCCTCATGTAGTACTCATCAGCCTCTTTGTCAGCTGTGGGAAGGGAAAAGGAGAGGTTAGAAATATCTGAGTGCTGTCCCAGGGGTGTGAAGGGGCTGTGCACAGCCCTGGAGCTGCCTGCTGGTGACACTGAGGCACCGTCTGCCACAGGCGTGGACGGCCCTGTGTGGGTGCTGCCACCACGGGCTTGTGGCAGACAGGGGAGTGTGAAATGAATGCATGGGACAGTGTAATTCCTGGGCAATGCATCCCACACTCCTCCGTGTGCTGGGAGGCCAGACTGTGGTACCACATGATTTACATGAGAGGTGAGTTATGGAGAAATTCCCAAATGTCACCTTCCCAGGAAAGGACAGGGCGCGTGACATGAGCAGGCGGGGTCCCCGTTTGAGTACATGCACATCTCACCTTTGGCCTCAGATGTGGGTGTTCCCTGGAGCCCATGAGTGACCTCATCACATTTTAATTACCATGTTTAAATATTTGTAAATGTGATCACAAAACAGATTTGGTGGTCATGGGATGGTCTCTGAGACACTGAATCACCTGCCTAAGGTTCCGTTTCCCATTTTTATAATCAACCTTCATTGATATAATAGAATTTATCCCATGGAACATTTCTTGCTCAGTTTGCTGCTCTTGCATCTTAAATGATCTCTCTGCTGCTCCAAAATGCAGCACACACCCCCCACACACTCACCCTCCTTTTTTTGGCTTTGAGAGATACGCTGCAGTCTCAGAGAGGATGTTTAAAGCTGTATTGTGATAGATCACTGGAATCCTACAGCTGCTGCAGCGACCTGATTCAACCAACTGGTAATTTGAAGAAACAATTCCACAGTTGTTTCAGATTTTTTTTAAAAAACAACAACAGAAACACAAAAACTTTCTGGTTAATCCCTCTGATGTTCTCATGCTGTGGACTGGGATCACTTACCTGTAAAGAGGCTTGGCAGTCCTTGGGCAGCCTGAGGTGCCCTGATGTGCCTGTGGCTGCAGAGCTGCAGAGCCCAGAAGGCCCATTCCCCCAAAATCCCACTGTCACAACGGGGAGAGCACAGCTCTGGCTCAGGGGATGGAGTCACGTGTAATGCTCCACACTGATCATCCGTGTGAGCCTTCTCCCTCATTTCCCTGTCTGAGAGGTTCCCCTGATGTGACCAAAAGCATCCCACTCCCTTTCTGGCTCATCAGTGACCTCAGAGCCCCTCAGAGTGAGACCCGTCCCAGACACGTGGCAGGAGCCCTCCTCTCCTTGGAGGAGACAGCAGTGGTGTGCAGGAAGGGGATTCCTCATGCAAAGGTAAAGGAAATTTCTCTGCCTTACAGAAGAAATGAGGCTTGTTGCAAAGTAACGGAGCCCCCAGAGCTGGGCACACATGCAGGACCCTGCTTGGACTTTCCCTGCCAGGCTGGAGCCAAGTGCTGGCGGGCAAACACGTCCTCTCCTACCCATCCTTAGCCAGCTCCTGGGACTGACATAAAATTCCTTTGGAAAGTCATTTGCTTGTAAGACAAATATGATGAGATACATGATAATAAAGAGGAGCCTTGTTTATTTTCTCAGCTCCAGGATTTCAGTCCATGTAATTCAGGTGATGTAAGATGGGAAAATATCAGATAGTAGAAGATTAAAATTTCCCATGCATGGAGGATCTGAGGATGTTAGAGTGACAAAAAGAGCAAGCTCTGTTGCAGGACGGTCAGGGTGGTCATGGGGCAGGTGAGGTAGGTGCTCCCTCTTCCTGTAGGCCTTCAACAGGCCTGGCAGGTAAATAATGGTGGAAATTCCCTCTTTCTTCTGGCATAGCCATAATCTGTAGGTTTTATGCACCACATTGGCTGGGAGTTGAAGACAGCTGGCTGCCTGTTCCATGAGCCAGAGCTCATGTGGTGGGTGCTGACAACATCCCAGGGCTTTGCTCACAAGACACCAGCTCAGCCAAACCCTGCAGGGCTGTCACCACCCTGTGCTGGGCCACATCCCTCACTTTTGTCCTCATCCCCTCTCCCACACCTTCCCTTCACTGCTGCCAGGCCTCTGTGCACAGCCCAGATCCGTGAGGAGGTGGGCTTGGTTCCCTGTCTCACATCCAGAAGTAGGAGCTGAGAACATCTGTGCCACCAGTGCTGCTGCCAGCCCCTTCCTCACAGCCCACACAGCCCCAAGGCGTGAGGCCACCCCGTCACAGCTCCCCGTGCTCACTTCCTGCTCGTGGGATTTGCTCTCCAGAGCACACACTGCAGCAGTGAATCTTTATTTTTTACCATCCAACACCTCTTTGAAGGATGCCTCACTGCAAATGTCAGGCAGCAGCTCTCCTGGCCTTGAGCTCTCGTGTCTTTAAAGTCACCTTCTAGGAAGCCTGAGGGTGGGGAAATTCCATATGGCCCCAGGAATTGTAGGCATTTTTGTTCTATGTTTTGGCCAGAGTTAGAAATGCCACGCTGGGTGTGCACAGGCTGAGCAGCGATGCTGGAGCCTGCTGCAGAGTGGGAATGAAGCAATTAGCACTCTGGCACTTGGCCTCTGCTCTGGATGAGAGGAGTTCCACTGGATTTGCCCATGTGACTCTAAATAGATGTAATTAAAGCACAGAACATCCCAAATGGAGATGTGCTTGGCTGCTCACACCTGGCTCTGGTAATTGCCAGCAGGAGCTAAACCAGTTTATGTGAGGTTTACAACTCTGAGCTGCCAGAGAGGTGGCACAATCAGCTGATTGGAAGTGGTTTGAAGTTGTTCCTTAGATTAAAAATTCAGCATGCTCTACACTTTAAAATGTTTTGTCCATTAGGAGCATTAAAAAATACCTTTTCCTTCCCTCTCCCACTCTGTGACCCTTGGACAGGCCTGTACAGCCTTTTGCTGCCCGTGGCTAAACCTTTCAGGAAGCTGATTTCATCTCAAAGATGCTTCTAAGCTCACTCAGTCTGTGCCCCCCGTGATGCTGAGGAGGAGGAACATTTCCAGGTGTGGAAAAACTTCTCATCTCCATCTCAAAGGAGTCAGAAGAGGCGGAACAGCCGTGTGTCACACCCAACAAGCTGCTCGAGGCAGCTCCAGACAGACATTTTCCAGGCTGTTGGCTCAGCGAGGGGTGTCAGCCTGAGCCAGGGATGGGGAACGGAGCCTGACAGGAATGTGCTGCATCATACACGAGCCTGGTGCCAAGGGAGAGCTCAGCACAGCGCTGGAACCTGGAACCGCAGAATTCCTGCCCCCAGGGACCGCAGAGAAACAAATCCAGCCCCGGGCTGGGAGAGGGGAGCTCCAGGAGCTTTGCCCACCGGGTGGGGGTGGGAAATGTGGAGGTCTGGTTGCACAGGGGGCCAAAACCAAAGTTTTTCTGGGAACTGAAATTTTGGAATCATAAAATGGTTTGGGTTGGAAGGAATCTTAAAGATGATCCAGTTCCAACCCCCTGCGTGGGCAGGGACACCTTCCAGGCTGATTCATGTCACCCCCATCTCAGCAGCCCAGTCCCTGAGACAGCTGGGATCTGAAAACCCTGCCCCTTTTCCTGTCATTGATGCTCACATGAGAACGGACATTCACAATTTTAACCAAAATAAAACTCCAATCCAGCCTGTTCCTCCATCAAGGATGTGCTTAAAAACTAAAAAACGTGTCCTAAGAGGATTCCAAAAAAGCAGAAATTGTGAGTCGACAAAAAGGCATTACTGGTGTATTGCTTGACAGGATTTTTTCTATTTTTGAATCAATCCCATACTTCTGGGTCTTTCCTTGTGTTTTTCAAACATTTGGAACGGGAGTTACTGGAAATTATGCTTTCTGCACCCTTTCTGGGCTTTCTTCGTTGGTTTTGGATGGGATTTTCCTGCCCTTTCTTTCCTCCTTTAGCAATTTCCAGACCATCAGTTAGGGCTGGTCTCACCAAACTTCAGGAATGTTTGAGTGCTTCAACTGCTTTGGCTTCAGGCTAAGCTATTTTGCCCTTTTTTTCGTGTTTTTTGTTGGTTTTTTTTTCTCACTTGGAGGGAGATCCCCAAATAAATGCTCTTACACCATGGCATCAAGCTAAGATGCCCCTGCAGAGTGCAGGGCAGGGCTCCTCTGGCACTGGGGTTACAGAAACGAGGCACATCTGTGGTGCTCTGGGAAGGGAACCTTGAGCAGAACAGCCAAGGACACGTTTTCTTCCTGTTCTTATATATTTATTATCCTGGTGAGAACAGATGCACGTGTGTGTGCATGTGAGGCCATCACAGTAATTCCTCTCCTTTCCCTAAAGGTGATTTTCCCAGCTTTCTTCCTCTGCAGCTCCAGCAGGTTTCCTCTCTGGGCTTGTCTCTCCTTGTTTTAATTGGCTTTTAACATTTCCAAGCTGCCCAGTCACTTGTGATGATTCTCCAGCCAGCACCAAGTGGTTTAATATGCCTGAAAAGAGGAGCTTCCTTCCTGACTGACCTTTCTCACTTTGCTGGGAAGATCAATTCCCTGGAGCAGCGGGCAGGACGGAATGAATCCGGCTGCTCTCGCTCAGCCACGCTCTCACATCCTCCCACTGCTGCTCTTCCCACCTGCCAGGGCACAGAGACCCCAAAACCTCTCCCCCTCAGAGACCCCCAAAACAACCCAGCTGGGTCCTGTTCTCTGTGCCCTGAAGGAAGGGCCAGGGAGATAAAGAGCCCTGGTCTTTCACCATCTCTCTGTTAAGTGGAGGGAAATAAGTAACTTTTCCCTGCCTGGCAAGCTGTAGGAAACCCAGAAACACAGATTTAGAAAATGCTTTTTATCTAGCTCAAATAGAGATATTTGTTAAGGACCTCTGTATAACTTTTTTATTTTATGTTTTTTCTAAGCATGACAGGGAGTCTATTGGAAAGGAGTAATTTTAAATAAGAAAAATGAAGGCCCAATAAGTAATTTTCTAACTCCGGGTTTTAGATATCGCACTTTTTTTGTGTTGCCTTCAGCTCCTTCGTATGGAATAAGAAAATTATGTTGCTGGCATTTTGCAAGGGGAGGTTTGGGAGCTGGGAGCCTCTTTTCCTTTGGCTCTGGAGCAGAGCAGCTGCAAGAAAGTGATTCAGTGATTCTGGAGGTGCTGAGTGTATTCAGTCCCAGTGGGAGCAGGGAGGGCTTGGCACTTCCAGAGCTGAAACTCCTTGGCTGCTCAGAAATACAGAGGGGAACGGTTGGTTTGGCATTTGCAAGGTTCTGTGCAGGAGGCTGGGTTGGTGTCCTGCACAGAGCCCTGGGGTCTGTCTAGACCTGCCCTGGGTGGGTGGGGTTTGTCCTGCAGTGAGTGGGATTCCCTGCTGGGATTGGTGGGGTGGATATTCGAGGTTTTGCCTGAACCCCTCTCCAGCCAAGGGACAAAGACAAGCTCAGTGTCCTTGGTGACTGCCAGGGATCCACTGAGGGGGACAGGGACTGCCCAGAGGGGCTGGGAAAGCTCCAGGAGCACTGACTACTCTCAGAACATTTCACCCTGGCAGGTTAAACACAAACCTATTTTTGTCATTTTAGACAAAGATTTAGGAGATCATAGGATCGCGCTGTAGAATCGCAGACTGGGGTGGGAGGGACCTTAAAGCCCATCCATTCCACCCCTGCCATGGACAGGGACACCTCCCACTGTCCCAGGCTGCTCCAGCCTGGCCTTGGGCTCTGCCAGGGGTCAGCCACAGCTGCTCTGGGCACCCTGTGCTCCAGAGGCTGCATTTTGTGTGCTGAGAAACTCTCATTTCGATCACCTGGAAATGGGGACAATTTAGAGCAGAAATACTACAATGCCCTGATTTCAAGGGGTTTCCAGTATCAGACAGTGTCATCCAAGCTACTCAGGAACATGGAGTGTTTATCACTGGGATCTTTTGGTTGGGAGTGTGAGATAAAAGTGTTTCCAGGGAACAAAGCTCATAGCAGAAGCAAAGCTGTGCACAGGACCCAGGGAAGAGGACAGGCTCTCATCCCCAAATATCTCAGCTCTGATCTCCAACACAGTCCAGCACATTACTTTTAATCAAATTAATTTGCCTTAATAATAAACAGGTGCATAAGTCCCACAGAAGAGCCACAGTTTGAGGTTTGGCTTTTTTGTGCTGCATTTTCATTGTCTCTTGTGAAAAGCCTTCCACAGATATTCCTTACGGATGGTCCAAGGCCACTTAATTTGGTGTGTCTCCCTTAGCTGGCTAAACTGGGAATACAGATCTTCCACGCACTAAGTCAGATCTGCTTCTCATCCTCCCCTCCCCTCTCAATGATCCATTTTGAGTGTAAACATCTCAGTGATTTCTCTAAGTTAGGCAGTGTGACTCCGTGGCTGCATCCAGAAACTGCTCACGGAAACTAGAGACCCAGGGGGAGTCTGCAGAGAGCACTTCCTGCACAAAAATCACTTGTTCCAGAATCCCACTGAAGCTGAAGGGTTTGAGATCAGCAAAGGGGATGAGCTGGAGCATTATAGAACCATTGGCAGAATGCAATCTGTAAAACAGCAGGAAAGGAGAGATGCTAACGAGTGTGAAATGGGCAAACCTACTGAAATGCCCAAAAAACCACAGTGGGTCTGAGCATGGCATGGGTCAGGAGCAGCTCTGGACACACACAGAGCATGGAACAGAGCGTGGATCTGAGCATGGCACAGCTCTGGACACACAGAGCATGGAGCAGAAAAGGGATCTGAGCATGGAACAGGTCTGGAGCAGGTGTGGACACACAGCATGGAATAGAAAATGGATCTGAGCATGGAACAGACCAGGAGCAGCTCTGGACACAGAGCATAAGCAGAAAAGGGATCTGAGCAGGACACAGGTCTGGAGCAGCTCTGACACACACCATGGGGCACGTGCACTGCAGCGCTGCCCAGGGCAGGCAAGGCTTGTTCCCAACCACCTTAGCATCTTTGTGTTGTCATTCCCAGCTGCCCCCGGAACTGGTGAGATCCCTGCCCTGGCTGTGCCAAGGGTGGCTCTGAGCACCCAGCTGGGCTCGGCTCCAGCAGAGAGGAATAAAGGATTTTTTTCTGCTCTGTCAGGAGCGGATCTGAGCAGAGGGGTGGGAGGCAGCACAGCAAGGAGGTCAGCAAGCACTAAGCACATGAACTCTCCCATAATGAAATGACTCTCTACACTCATCCCTGATGGGAAGTGACAGCCAAAGGAATCATTGCTGGAATGCCAGCCCGGAGTGCGCCGGCAGAGGGAAGGGGTTGTTCCTTAACGCCGCGCCCGCTGCAACCCGAGAACAAACCAGATACAGGGGGAAGGAAACGAGCTGACACCTACTGAGTCTCTTCAGAGATGAATATTTACTCGGGTTGGTCTTGACAGCAGACTCGTAGGACGGCGGGAGGTGGGAGAGGTTCTGGAAGGAGCGGGAGAAGGACAGGTCGTAGGGCTCGGTGGCTGAAGTGAGGATGTTGTTCATTCGTGGCTTGTCTGTAAAAAACCAACAGAGAAAGGCAGGTCTAGAGCATGCACCGAGGTGATGGAGAGAGGCAGGGAGCCCCACGGGCTCCAGCAGGGAGCAAAGCTGGACCTGAGCCAGCCTCAGTGACAGGTTCTTGGACATGATTCAAACTGGCACCAGCAGATCCGTGAGAAATGGATCCTGTGGTGTCGTTTCCTTGTCCACAGAGATTATGGGGAGAAGCAAAGTGCTGCCCCAGTCCCCTGGAGCTGTTCCAGAGGGGTGGGGCTGGGCTGGCACTCCCCCCCGGGCCGTGCTGGGCTGTGCCAGGTGCTCAGGCAGCATCACCCACCTTCACCCCCACACTGTGCTCTCCCCACCCTCGGGAACACAAAACCAGTCTGGCGGGGTTCTTTTAACTGGGGCTGATGATGCAGCTGCCCTCCCCTGTGCCACATTCCTCAGCAGTGCTCTGAGCCTGGGGCAATGCTGCTCCGTGGCACTGGGGCTGGGCGGATCTGCAAACCTTCGTGCCCCCTGCACGCAGGAGTGTGAACTGGGGCTGTGGGGGCACATGTGGGGACACTCAGAGGGCAAGGCAAGGTGTTGGGGAGGTTCCTGAGGCAGGAAATCCCTATCCCTGAGGGGTGGAGGTTGCCCCTCTACTGATGTTGATTTTGTTGGTCACTGAGGGGGTCCCCAGGCAGGGTCTCAGTGCCCTCTGTCACAATTCTGATGCTGAGGGCGCTGTCAGTAAAGCTCAGCACTGAGCCCAGATGCTAAAATTGATGTCCAGACTATCTTCAGGGTTTTGAAACCTTGTTCCTTCGCTGCAAGCTGGAAAATGATCTTTCATCAGCCCAGCCAAAGGACAGGGAACTGCAATTATAACTCCCAGGTTAACTCTCAGATGTTAAAATGGGCAGATATGAAAGTATTTAACAAAGCAGGAACTTCAATGATTGGAAGCAAAGCCAGAACAGGCCCCAGAGGTCTCTGTCAGACTCCACAGCAGTGATGGGGTTCAGTAGCTGAGGCAAAAGACCAAGGAGGTGGCGACTTCAGGTATGGTCTGAAAATGAAATCAGAAGGGTAAATTCTCTGCAGGAGCAGCAGAATGTCCAAGTCTTGGGTTCACACACTCCTGTTGTACACTCCTAAAGTGTCCCATGAGGAGCAATGTATGATCAGTGTGCACTCACTCACCTGCCCCAAGCCCTCTTGCCTCCTCTGCACCACTGGCTGGTTGAGATAAAAGCAAAGATTCTGCCCAAAAGTAACAGAGCAGCAGGGGAGTTTCACTTGGAAAACTGTTGGCTTTGTGCAGTGTCCATACACTTGCTAACTTCTCCCATTTCCCAGGAAAAAAAATTCAAAACAAAATCCCCCAAGTAGAGTACAGGCACTTCATAGACTGTGAATGCAGACATTTCACAGACTGTGAAATTGTCTACACCTGAGTCATAAGTGAATCTGCTTCCTGCAAAAAACATCTGTAGGAGGGAGTCCATCTCCTCCCCTGCTGCCTTTCTGCCGTGTGGAGCCCTGTTTGTTGGACAGCAGAACATTTTCCTCCTCTCTGAATTTCTCATTTCACCGTGTCCTCGGTGCCCCTGCTGCCTGGAAATGAACCCAGCAGTTCACCTGTGTGTCTGTGCACAGGGATCCAGAGCTGCTTCCACAACTTTTCTCCCACTGTGACTTCCCCTGGATATTTTAAACCTGTCACCCACTCTCAGCACTGTGCAGTGTCAAAGGCAGGCTGAGGCAGTCCTGAGTTTCTTGCAGAATTCAGCACTGGTGAAAAATTCCTCTTAACAATGCAATAACCACCTCGGCTCATAAATCTTCTCTCCCATTTCTTCTGTTCCACTCTGCTCTCCTGGAACAGGGCTCTGGTGTGGCAGAAAGAGCACAGACCCACGGGAGCTGGAGTGTCACCTCTCAGAGAACATCATTTCCTTGCTGATGGCTTCAATCCATGTCTAATAGACTGACTGCAGGATCAGGGAGTGCATCGTATTCATCAGGGAGCTGGAAACAATTGATTCGATGTTATCCAGTAAACAGAGACTGGATCAGCATTGAAACCATGTCCCCACTCCTACTCGTGCTTGTGTGGCAAGGGCCCTGGGGTAACATCTCTTTGCAAATTCCTCAGCCAGAACCTGTAGCTAATCTCCATTTTCATGGAGGTTTGGACATGCTGCAGTGAGCCCAGTCGTATGCACGGAGCTTGTGCTCGGTGCCGGAGCAGGAGCATTAATTGACTGCTCGCATGAGGTGTGTGAAATTGAGTGCCACGCGTTTATCTGATGGGCTGGGGCACGATCAGCTCATCTTCTTGCTGCTTCTCCCATCCAGGCGCTCAGGAACAGACCGGAATGGTTCTGGCAAGTGAGAAGTCACCTTGAAATCCACTGCCCATCACTCAGCAAAATAAAGGATAAACTGAAATGACCAAAGCTAATTTCAGATGTCTTTTGCATAATGTGGTTTGAGGGGGAGATCAGAGAACTGAGGCGCTCGAGTAACGAGAAATATCTCGTGCAATTTATATTCTGAGGCCAGTTCAGAACAAGTTTCTCAGCAGTTTTTCACTCCTGCAATATATTTGAGTCATGCTTGTCTCTGGTCTCTCTCTTCCTTGTTTGTGGTGTCTGTGGGCTCCGACGGAAGCTGCAGGCCATAATCAATAATCAGGATGCAAATAGAAAGGTCTCCCATTCCCTGCAAGGCAGCTGAGGTTGTACCCTGTGCTCCCCAGCACTCATCCCAGTCCAGCCCTACACTCTGAGCAGCTGGAGATGATGACTGGGAACGAGCTCTGTCCCGTGGCTCCTGGGATTACCTCTGAAAATCAGGTTTAGTCCCCATTTTCCTCAGCTCCATCCTGCATTTCTGTGCATTTTGTACCCATTTTCTGGCACATCATCCATCCTGGCACAGGAATTGGCAGAGGAACAGGCAGGAGGAGAAGCTCACCCAGCACAGAGGAACACAGCAGCCACGGGAACCTCACCCAGCCATTTCTCTTGGGTTCTAAATCCCTCTGCTCCAGCCCCGGAACAGCCCCACCTTGGTACAATCAATGCAAGGCTTTAAAATTCTGCCAATGTCTCTGATTAATTCAGCAGGAATTCAGCTCTGCAGCGTTTCCTCACCCTCCAGGCAGCAGTGGCTGCACAGTGCCCTGAGCAGGGATGCTCCAGCCATGGCAGGGCTGGCACCGGGCACAGCCCAGCCCAGAACCCAGCAGGCTGCACCACTGGCACAAGGACCCAGCAGGGAGGCAGGGACCTCTGTGGAGCTCTGATCTCTCACCCTGGAGCCCTACCAAACGTGGTGGGTGCATTGCTTCTGCTTCACGAGCCAGAAGTGCCAGGCCAGCCTGAACCCTGCTGTATTTTTATAGGAACCAGAGCATCCCTGGGCCAGGCTCTGGTTCGCTCCTGCTCTGCTCACACCCTTGCACAGGGTTGGGGAAGGGGCTGCCCTGGGGGGACTGCCTGTGCTCCCACTACATCCTGATGATGCCTTAGGATTTTAGCTTTTATATTTTTCAGATCCTGTCCTGCATTAGTGTGTAACTCTGAAGTCCATGCAGAGTGTTAGTTGCTCTCTTCACAGTTTGGTCAGACAAATCAATCCCTCTGGGCCTGAGATCCAAGGACACACCAGAGCCTCAGGCCCCAAAAAGTATAAATAAAAGTGAACTGGGGGGGAGCAAACTGGAGGAATATGACTTCATTACCTGAAGCTGTAATTGGACAATTAACCCCTCATATGCAAATAGATCAAACTTATTTCTGTGTGAAAAACTCATGACCATCTTCCATCTTGGGTGCAGCCTCTGGGAGGCTCTGACTGCCCAGGGTGCATCTATTGAAGGCCTTTAATAAATACCCTCTTTATTCTCCAGCCGTGTCAGCCTCTGCTCTAGGGAGCCACCCCAGGGCATCACTGATCCAAAGAGGAAAATGGGCTGAGCTGGCGTGGCACCACGTGTGTCCTGCAGCCCCACTGTGCTGGGGGTTTGCAGTGAAGGTGGACACACAAATTCACCGCTCTGCTGCACTCATGCCCTCCACTGCTTTGGGAAACAAAGAGGGAAACAAAGCCCTCTGAGCTGAGACAGAGCCTCATTTCTCTGCCAGTGCTTTGCAACCTCTCTGCAAGCTCAGGGCTCAGAGAAGTTTCAGGATTTCCAGAGCTGTGCAGATTAGACCTGAAGTCTTCTTGTCACATCTCGCTCTGCCCCTCTTGTTGGAAGACACTTTCAAAGTGTGTTTACATGAGGCACAAAACCTTTCATGTTCAAGGACGGGAGCAGATGATACCCAAAAAAAAAAAGTGAATTGATGGCAAAGTTTTACACAAAGCTCAAGTGGCAAAAGGGATGTGCTGCAGATTTGCATTTGAGCCTGCACATATGTTGTGCGAATTCTGCAAGACATTTCAACAGATGCCTTTTAAAACATTCACCCAGAGAAAGCAAACAATGTCACCTAGGAGAAGCTGCTACAACCCAGCCTTCTGCTGCTCAGCTCCAGCTCAGCAGAGCTCCAGCACTCTGTCAGAGCTCTCCCTGCTCCCCCAGCACTGCCTTCTGCTCAGCCCTTTGAAGGCTCAGACGCAAAGTCTCAGATTCTGACGCAAATTCTTACAAAGGGCCCCATTCCTCAGGAAAATCTGGTAGCACTGATGATGTTCTGGATTCTTCTGTGCCAGGACTCAGAGCTCCCAGGCCATCCTGAAGTGACATTCTGTCAGAGCAGACAAATAAACTGATGTTCACAGATTCAAATTAAAATATATAACATATATCTTCTTGTTTGTTTCTTCACACTTCTGCTTTCTCATGTTACAAACACTGTTATTAATAGTGCTTTGCATTTCTCATGACTAATCTCCAGGAGGTTTCTACATTTCCAGGTCAGATCCTCTGTGGTGTAAATCAGAGCTCTCCAGCGAGTAGCTGCCCTCATTTATATGAGCCGGAGACGGAGGATTTTAAATTCAGCCAGTGTTAAAAGCTCTGTGTCTCTCAGGATGGCTCTAGGATTGGGGCGTGCATGGCTGAGAACTGAGCAGCAGCCTGAAGGAGGAAGGTGCGGAGGGAAGGGATGCAGCACACACTGCAGGGTGATGCCCTTGGATGTGACAATGACATCCCTGAGTGCTGTCACCCAGGGGGATCAGCACAGAAAGGCCCCTGAGCACACAGAATGCCTCACTAAATATTGCACCCCACAACCGGGCTATGAGGGGCAACACTGCCAATTAAAATGAAAGGGAGAGCTGCAGAAATTAAAATTGCACAGAGCAATCAGAGCAAAGGATCTGCTCATTCTGGAGTTTGCTGCCCTTGTGTGCGGTGCAGAACAAAACTCCTGGCTCTGGCACCAGGGCTGTGCAGAGCTGGGGCTGGGCCTGAGACCATTGCAAACTGGTACTTCCCTCCAGCTCTGAGGGGCCTCAGCCCAGAGCTCGGCAGAGCAGGGACAGGGAGCTGATTCCAAAGGGAAAGTCACAGAGGCATGGTTTGGTTTGGTTTGGTTTGGTTTGGTTTGGTTTGGTTTGGTTTGGATCATAAAGACCACTCAATTCCACCCCAGCCATGGCAGGGACACCTCCCCCTGTCCCAGGCTGTTCCCAGCCCCGGTGTCCAGCCTGGCCTGGGACACTGCCAGGGATCCAGGGGCAGCCCCAGCTTGTGGTGTGCCTGGAACTGGATGACTTTAAGGTCCCTTGCAGCCCACAGCACTGCGGGTTTCTGTGGCTGTGGCTGGAGGAAGGGCAGTGTGGGTCCGGCCTCCCTCAGCCCAAGCACATCCCAAAAGCAGCAGAGCCCAGCACAGAGGGGGCTCTGCACTCAGGGACAGGGCCAGCAGCTCCCAGGGGTCCCAGGTGGATGTGGCCCCGAGTCTGCAGTGAGCTCTAATCGCAGAAGTGAGTGAGGCTATATTGCAGCACAGCAGTCTGTGTGTTCTGCTGCTGCTCCTGAGCACGGATCAGCTGCTCCTGGCACCCAAAGGGCAGCGTGGCTGCACCAGGAGCTGGGGCTGTGCTCCAGCCCTGTCACACCTGGACCCTCCTCCCACTGCCCTTCCAGCCCTGCACAAGGTCAGGACATCACAGGTCTGTCTGTGCTGGGGTTATGTGCTGCACATCTGCTTAGCTTCTCGTTTACCCCCATATATTTCTGCTGGGGATAAAGCTAATTTAAACACTCCTTAATTGTTATGATTTTGTAAACAGTGTCTTAAACACAATAGACACAAAACTCTCAACAAATTGCTGGAGGAGATGTGACAGAATAGGGAATCATTTCCATATCTTCTGGGATTGCCCCAAATTGAAGCTTCTGGTCTGATGTTAGAAAATTGATGCAAGGATTTTTTTCAGCAATATATCCCCCAAAGCCCTATTAGTGTGTGGGAAGGAAGATGCCCTGGATTTCTGAAACAAAGAAAAGAGAAAGAAGGAGGAAAAGAAGGAATCAAAAGAAAGAAAAGAGAGAAAAGGGAAAAAAAGAGGAGATAAAGAAAGGAAAGGAAAGGAAAGGAAAGGAAAGGAAAGGAAAGGAAAGGAAAGGAAAGGAAAGGAAAGGAAAGGAAAGGAAAGGAAAGGAAACCACACTCATCCATGAGTACATATAGAGGAAACTGATAAAAGCTCACACAAGTACAGCTATAAAATGAAATTCGCCTCCATCAGAGCAATCCCAGGCATCATCCATGGAAAAACACTTGGCCAAATTAAAACCTTGAAGTAATTGGCTGCTCATGGTGGTTTACCAAGTATTTTTTGAGATGATTGTCAAATGCAATTAACTGACATAAAAGTCATGATATGAACTTCCTTCTAACCATATTATTTGGAAATGTGCTTGGTATTTATAAAGATGTAAAAAAATTGTTTATTAGGTGCTCTTTAGGTTAGGATAATTATATATGCACTAAATATAATGAGATGAAACTTCAGTAGCAGTAAAAAATAAAGCAATAAGCTGTACAGAAACTGAGCCCAGGCAGTCAATGTGTATTTCTGTTAGAGATGATGTTCTGTTCTCTTTTGTGCCCACAGCTCAATTTTTTCCTTCATATTTTAATGTTTTTATGGGGAAATTCATTTTATGTGCTTATTTTGTGTGAAGGCTGAATATCTAAGCAAGATAAATTAATGTATCAAAAGATTTAGCTGCATTTCATATGTAAAACTTGGTTGTGCTTAGAGCCTAATTCTTGCTCCCTCCCACTCACATTTTACATACAAATCTCTACATTTCCTAAAACTGCTGTACAGTTCTTCATTTGCAGCTCAAATCTGCAGCTGAGGTAGAAATAAAGTCTAGAGTTAAGGAAATCCACATGAAAATTCAGATTTCAGTGGAACTGGGGTCTAAAGTCTGTCCCTGAAAGCAGAACTTCAGCTGAGGTTTCTAAAGGGCTGTTGGTACCTCTGGAATGGGACATTTGGTGTCCTAGAAGGGAATTTGGGGCAGGAAGAGTCCAGCAGCAGAAAAAACCCAAGGGATTTCTGGAAGATGTGGGATGCTCAGAGTCACTGTGGTTAATTCAGAGCCCTCAACAACAGCAGAACTGAAATCCTGGGATTGCAGCCCCTGGGCTGGGAGAGTCATGGATGGAACTGCGGAGTCCCAGGATGGGCCGGGTTGGGATGGACCTTAAAGCTGATCCAGGGCAGGGGCACCTTCCAGGGGCTCCAAGTCCCGCCCAACCTGGCCTTGGACTCTTCCTGTGACCCACCTGCCTGTGGTCACTTCTCCTGATCCCGCTGGGAACTGTCTTCCACACATTTTCCAGCACACGTTCTGTGCCAGCCAGGCAGGGAGGGAAGGGAGATTTCCCCTCTCAGCTCTGTGCTAACGAGGTGACAGCAGCGTGACAGAACGCGCTGACTGGGACCCGCTGTTAATTAGTGGTTGTTCCTTCTTGCAGGGGAAGAGCTCAGGGTAATCCCAGCTCTGCTTTCCGCAGCCCCTTTGCACCGAGGAATTGTGCCCTAAAAGTGGCACCCCCTGCCAGGTTAAACGTGAGGCCGTGGGGGTTTAACCCTGGGAATCTGCAGCTGGAGCAGAACAGCACCCAGACCTAAGGTCAAACCTGCTTTTTCCTCATTCTCCCCGTTCCTTGTGAGCATGGATTGCTCTCATCCCCAGGCTTTGTTTCCTTGTGGCAGCAGGACGTGAGGAGCTGGAGAGCACCTGCCGTGGAAGCAAATGTTGGCCACTCCAAGTCCCGCCCAACTGAGCACTGGCCCTGCTGGGGATGCAGGAGGGAGTTCCCAGAACGCTGCCTGGTGGGACAGTGGCCCCAGTGCACATCTGGATCATTCCTGCACGCCAAAATCCTGTCACAATTCCTCAAAGAGCAGAACAGCTGCCCCACCACACATCTGGATCACTCCTGGATGCTGACATCCTGCTGTGATTCCCAGGAGCTCTGGGAAAACGCCTGGGTGGGTGCATTTGGCTGTGCTTTCCCAAAGGCCCAGCCTGTGCAGGAAGGGGAAAGGAACCTCGGCTTTCCTTCCTTCTCCACGAGGAGTCTCCTGAAGAGCCCCGGGTCTGCACAGCTGGCTTTGGGAATCCTCTGCTGCTCAGGCCCAGGATGGAGGGAGTTTGGAGATTCAGGGAATTACAGGTGAAGGCAAAAGACCTGTGAAGAGACCAGCCCACAGCAGCTGAGCTCCCATCCTGACAGGAATTCCAGCTTTCCAGCTCACCCTGCACACCCAGAAGTTCAGCCCTGTGGGGTGAGACCCTAGGGAGCTGCTCCAGGCACAGGAGGGATTTTTGGCTGCTTGTCACTTCCAGCCGCTGCTCTGCTGGCTCAGCCTGGCACCCTGAGAACCTTCAGCTGCCCTTTTCCTGCACTTAGGAGCGGCCCGGGCCGCCTGCAAGCTCCTCACTCTGCTCCTCCACAGGCTGTCCAGGGACAGGCTGAGGGAGCAGCTGGTGAGCCCAGGACAGCTCCTGTCCACCTCCAAATCTGCATGACCACACTGAAAATGTGCCCTGTGCCAGGGAGGGAATTAAATTAAACCTTGGACACAATCTCAGCAGCAATTCTCAATCCTGCAAGCTCTTCTGATGTCTTACTTGAAAAGTCCAAATATAGTTTCAGACGCGCCAAGCAATGGCTCACCAGCAACTGCACACATGAGTGTAAGGAACAAAAGCACCCATGGCCATCTGGATAACTCAGAGGAAAGATGCACCTCTGAATCACACACTTATTTGTAATCAGCTCATCCAAGTCCCTGGGAACAACCAAATTATTAAGACACAGGAAGCACAAGGAATCCAAAACCATGAGTGTATCCGCCTTTGTTTTTCTGTCTCTTAAGTACATTGAAAAGCAAAGCATCTGTTAGAAGCAGAGGGAAGCTGAATTGTTTTAGCACATTTCCTGGAGTTCTTGCATGCAATGGGACCCCGATGCCGGAGCTGCATCCAAGCTCCTGGGCAGCTCAGAACCCAGCAGAGGCTGGATTTTAAGAACAAGTACCAAGACCAAAGAGAACACAACACAACACAATTTCAACCCTGTTTCTCAATTTTTGTCTATTTTTTTTTCCTCAGGAAGGTAAAACAGTAAACAGAATGAGAAGTCAGGAGCATTGGAGGCTGTCAGTTCAGCCTCAATAAATACTGCTGTAGCACTGATGAGTTTAAAGCTGACACTCTTCCTCCTGGAGTGTTTGGAAGACAGAAAATGAAGCCCTAATAACACAATTGTACCACGGAAGCAATTTGCAGGCTGAAGAGATGCCTGCCTCCTCGGGAAGAAGAAACCCCCAAGGTTTTAGGTGATCTTTCCAAGGGCAATTGTTCTCCCACCCTCCTGAGCAGCAGGGAGACTTCTATACATGAACACAACTTGCAATAAATAGCTCCAGAACAGTCAGGATGAGGTTTCAGAATTCAAAACAAACACCAGGACAAAAAGAGTAACAAATACAGAGATCCAGCGCTGCCAGAAGTGACTGAGATTTTGAGATTTACTGGGTGCTTACAGCAGGAGGAATGGATCACAGTCCAAGGGCAAAGGGTGCAGGGAGGGACACAGACAGGACCAAGACAAGGCAGCAGCAGAAGAGGGAGGAAAGCAGAGGGGACCTGAGGGATCAATCAGAGGCTGCTCTGATTGCACAGAGACCGGGGGTCAGGGATTTGGGTGGCCTGGGGTTGGATGGAGCCAGGAGCTGCCAGGGTTTGGCTGGTCTGTGGTGGCTCTGAGGGAAGGGGACACAGCTCAGGCTCCACTGCTGCTCTGGGAAACCCAAAGGAGGGGACGGAAGGGCTGGGAGACAGGGCTGAGCAAAGAGAGGCAGGTTCTGGCCATGGAGGAAGCAAAGAAACATCTCCAGGCTGGGACAAGGTGGAGGAAACCAAGTGGGAAACAAGGGAGTATCTTGGAATTAGACACAAGGCTGATCAGCACAGTTAGAAAAGAATGGGCCATATTTCGCTGTGCACACTGTTGAAAATATGGTCCTGTGTTTAATGTCCATGGGAACCATCAGCCATGCAGCACTGCCAGAGGAATATTTCCATTAACATTAAACACACCTTGGTACCAGTAAATGTTACTGGCCGGCAGAGGAAAGTTACAACGTGTGTAATTTTGCTCTTAGCTTTCTCTTACCATGTGTAGGTGTCTGGGTGGCACTGTCTAGTATCAGGTGATTATAATTTTGTTCTTGGTCATCTGAAATTCACAGAAAAAAAAATCCCTTTAAGAACCAGCTTAGCATTGCCACTGATCTGCAGATGAAAATTACAGCTCACAGTATCACAGGAAATCTCAGCATGATTAAAGAAAAGAGAAGGAAATGCTTAAGAAAGCAGAAGATTCTGTTATGCAGTTCACTTAAAATTCCAGATGCAAGGAGAACACGATACTGGGAATCTGCTCCCCTTCTGCTGAGCCTGCAAAGGAGAGTTCTCTGCAAAGGTGAGAAACACGTCCAGCCAGGAGCACACCCAGCTGTACCCACAGGGCTGGGATGTTCTGGGGCCCCCATCCCACTGCTCCAGCTCTGTCCAGCACACGCCTTTGGAGCTTTGGAGGTTTTCAGGACATGAGCCCCAATCACCCAAACCCAGACTGTCCCACTGTGAGCGCAACCACGGCCACCAGGTCCTGTGTGAGCACAGAGAGGAGTCAAAGGTGTGGCCTCATGGAGTTAAACTGATGCCTTTATTTTAGCTTTCATATTTTCCCTTGCACTGCATTGGTGTGTGACTCTGAACTCCATATCAAGTGTTGGCAAGTTCTCCTCACAGCTCAGGCACACAGAACAATCCTTTTCCAGCCCCACAACCAAGGACACTGTGGCAGCTCCAGGCCCAAAAAGTGCAAACAGCAGGGAATTGAGGAGAGCAACCTGGGAGGGTGGGACTGCATCACCTGCAGCTGGAATTGGACAATGAACCCAACATGGAAATGGAGCAAAACTTATCAAAGTGTGAGAACGCGTTATCATCTTTGAGTTAGGAATGACAGGTGTGGTGACAATATGACTCCAAGCTCTCAGAAGGCATGAAGCATAGATCTATTGAAAACTCACACTTCTATAGACAGAATTGTGCACTCAGAACCTGGATTGGTTCTCAAACAAGACCCCTCATACCACTGGGGCAAGAAGGAACAACATCTTCTTGAAAACATCTTAGTATAAACATCACGTACATCATGTTTAGCATGTTCACAAGCACCAGGTGCAGAGATTGTTTTAATTCTTTCTCTGAGCTTTCTCACAACTTCTCCAGGACAGAGCCTGTGAAAGTTGTGAGCTCTCTGTGTCCAGGCTGTCAGTGACCACAAACTCGTGACTTGGGCTCCATCTTGGGTCCATCTTGGGTGGAGCCCCGGCCGGGCTCTTGTGCTGCCCAAGGTGGATCCTGTGCAGGGCTTTTAATAAATCCCTGCTTTATTCCTTTAACTCTGCCCAGCCTCTGTTCCAGGGAGCCTCTCCAGGCATCAAAACAGCTGCACAGGAGCTTTGGATCCCTCCCCAGGAAATGGGAATCCTGTAAGACTGAGGCACCCTGTTCAGAGGAAGCAGTCCATGGCAGAGTGACTGATGGAACTGGAGCTGGGAACTGCCCCTCGGGGTGGGAAACAGCTCTGTCTCCTTCTCACTGTAAAAAATCATCAGATAAGGTCTCCTGATAAACCTCCACGACCTTTAGTTTTCAGTAAGGAATGAGCTCCTTGTCCAGACCTGTCCAGCAAGGATGGAGCTGTGGCAGTGCAGGATGAGATCTCCAGGGATCCTTCATGTCCTGCTCTGATGGTGCAGGGAGTTACTCCAGTGGCTACTCTGCCTTTCCCAACCTTTCATGGATATCTCCTTTCCCCCAGAAGATCTGTGTCACTTTCTGCTTTTCAGACCAGTTCCTCCTTTCCTGTCTTCCAGGGATCTGGAGAGAATCCCCCGTATTTCTGCCACAGCTCTTCATGACCACAGTTACTGTGTGCTCCTTTATCCTTCATGCTGACACCATTCCTCTGCTGTTTCCCTATAAACCCAGCTTTGCCTTGGGTCTCTGTGCTCCCCCAGATCCTCCTCAAGTCTGGGATGTGTTTCTGAGACACCCCTAACCCGGACAGCGTGGAATGCCTGGGTTGTCCCAAATCAGTTTCTCTTGTTCACACAAACATCTGATATTTTTGTTTTCCTGGTTCGTGTGAAGTCTGTGATCCTTTATGGTTCCTTATTGCTTTTCCAAGGAACTCTCCAATTGTTCTTCAACACAGAAAAGGCTTTTTAGCATTCCTGCTTCAGCCCGAGGCATCTCATTTTTCTCCATTTAATCAATTTATTTTCAGGCTATTTATCCAATTTGTCAAGAACATTTTAAATTCTAATCCTGTTCTCTAATAGACTTACGGTAATCCAAGCTTCATATCACCTGCAAATTTAATAAGCAAATTCCTTTTCCACCAGGAACAAAGAAACCAAATCCAGAACCCCATCAGGCCATCCTTACCCTGATATTTGGTCCCTGCATGGTCACTCGGCCCTCATGGCCTCTACCCTAGACAGGTTCATTAACAGCCTACTTCTCTAATTAATCTCACATTGCTTTGATAGAAACTGCTGGAAAGCTTGCTAAGGTCATGATCCTTAATATGAATTATTTCTCCATGATCATAAAACACAGGAAAAATAATAAAAATTAGGTTAAATTGACATTATTTTTTTCTGGGTGTTGGCTGCTTGTTTATCTCTCTCCCTCACTATGGGGAGTGTCCAGGTGCAACCAGGATTAAAATCAGAGTTTACTTATTCAGGTGACAGCAGACTGAGCATCATCACTTGCTTCCTGCTCCATCCAGAATCCAGGCACGCCTTATATCCCAGACAGATGGAAAAATGGAAGGGTTTTAGCCTGGATGCCAGCACGAGACAGCAAACCTTGAGAGGAGCCCAGGTCCACAGGGACACCTCAAGTGCCCTTAAATAAGTGTCCTACAGGTTTCCCTAGTTTGAATTTTCCTTTGTATCCCTCCACTGTTGGCTGCCTTCAGCAAGGAAAAGTTCAGCAGGAACTCATTTTGTGATTTTGTTCCAGTTTCTGTTCCTCCATGTAGGCAAATTTCAATTTAATGTGAAAACCGGACCAGAGGATAGGGGACAAATAAGAAACTGGATATTTCTGGAATGCCTGTAACTGTCTGGAGGGATTTTCAGAGCTGTGGGATCATATGGGTTGATTTTCACCTGGTTTCCAGCAAGCATGATACGAATTCCTGCTAGTCCCTGGAAAAAAGACATGCATGTGGCACTTGGGGACACGGTTTAGGGACCATGGAGGTGCTGCCTGGGTTGGTGGCTGGACTAGATGACCTTACAGGTCTTTTCCAGCCTGAACAATGCTGACTGTGACCCCATGGGCTCTGAGGATGGACACCCCATGTCCTCTCTCCAAATGCTTTTCCAGTGTCCAACCACCCTCATAGTGAGGGAGATTTTTGAGGTTTGGGTGGAATTTTGTGTGTCAGGGTTTGTGGCTTTGCCCTGGCAATGGGCACCACCGGGAAGGGACCGGCTCCACCTTCTTTGTTCACCCCTCAGCTCATCACTGACGAGATCNTCTCCAAATGCTTTTCCAGTGTCCGTCCAACCACCCTCATAGTGAGGGAGATTTTTGAGGTTTGGGTGGAATTTTGTGTGTCAGGGTTTGTGGCTTTGCCCTGGCAATGGGCACCACCGGGAAGGGACCGGCTCCACCTTCTTTGTTCACCCCTCAGCTCATCACTGACGAGATCCCCCTGAGCCTTCTCCTCTGCAGGCTGAGGAGCCTCAGCTCAATCCCTCAGAATCCTCCTGGCCCTTCACTGGACCTGCTGCAGCTCAGCTGTACTGGGAGCCCGTCACTGGTCCCAGCACTGCAGCTGTTCCAGCAGTGTCCCAGGACTCCAGGTGTCCCAGCAGTGTCCCAGCAGTGTCCCAGCACTGCAGATGTCCCAGCAGTGTCCCAGCAGTGTCCCAGCACTCCAGGTGTCCCTCCCCCAGGCCCCTGCCCTGCCCCATTCCCGAGCTCCATGAGCCTCCTTGGCCACAAGGGCGCATCGCTCCCTCACCTTCCTCTAGCGCCCGCCGCCAATCCCAGCGGTTATTTTACCCCCGATTATCACCTCATTTATACGTTTTCCATCTATTTTTGAGGTCGCGAAGCAGGTAGTGAGTAAGGAGCCCGGTGTATTTCTCGGTGACCTCTCCCTGACATTTGCAGCTGGAAAGTTCATCGAGCATGACTGAATCGCTCCACAGACGGTTCTGTGCTGTCAGCCTTGGGAAGATGGATTTCCCCAGGAGCTCTCCATCCTTCCAGAAGCTTTTAGAGGAGCCTGTGGCTCCTGTGCCCGTCCCTTGGGCTCCAGCCAGACGTGGGCTGCCGTCACGCTAAGGAGGGCAAGGATTTCCAGCCTGGCTCCAGCAAAGCTCATTTACAGATCAAGCAGCAGAAAGCACCCAAACCCCAAGTTCTGTGTGCGCTGTTCCCTGCTGGTGCTGCTCACGCGCTGCGGGAGCTGCCGGGTGAGAGGGGACACAGAGAAGGGGACACGCGAGGTGTGAAATTCCGGGTTTTAGAACAGGAACGGACACGACCAGAACGCACCAATTGTTCCAGAAAAGAGCCAGCAAAGGTTTCTCACGGGTCACTTATTCCCACCACCTCACTCCTGGGGGCTCTTCATTGAGGACAGGTGTACCTGAATCGGAACCATCATCTTCTGATTCTGAGTCACTTTTTATTTCANGTTTTGAGGTTTCTACTTCAGCTATGTCATCCAGCCCGACAGGGCATTTCGATGTGGCTGAGCTAATCCAGCATCAGCATGCAGCACCGGGCTTCATTTACCACTTCTGTAGCCCTTTGTAAACACTTTCTAAGCAACAAAACACTTTAAAATGATGGCTGAGCCTTCCTACACCTCTTCAGGTTTAACGAGATAATGCTGTTAATTGTGAAGTGCCAGTTAGGCGGAAGCTTATCTATTGTTGAGACAAGGATCTGAGTTCAAAGCTATTTACCAGGAAACTCCATTAGGGGAAGAAAGGAGCCACAGGGCTCAGAATTGCCAGGCCACAATAGGAAATTTCTGAGCGCAGCTGGAGGAGCGATCAGATAAAATAACCAGCAGAAAGAGTGAGATGTTTCACTGGAAAAAAGGAAACCGGTGCTCCCAGTCCTTTGCAGGGGAAGACACGTGCACAGAAGATACTTTCCTTTTCATTTCCAATTTATTATTTTATTTATAGTATTAAACTGTCTCAATCCACAAGCGTTCTCATTTTAGGCCTTCCAATTCTCCCCTGCAGCTGATGGCTGCGTGGGGCTGAGTTCCCAGCTGGGGTTAAACCACAATCACCACCTGAATTGTCGGCAAAACTCTGGGTAACTGTTAAAGAACACTCTAAATAGCCCCCGAAGAGTTCCCACTGCACTTCCTACCCAGGAAATCCTCCTTTTTTCACAGATTTAACCTTTCCTTTGCTACTTGGTTTTAGTCTTCTCCAGAGCCTATTTTTTTTCAGTCTCAGGGATTTCATATGGGAATATTGCTAATAAGAAATTGATTTATTGTGTTCTATAATGGAAAAAAAATAAATCAAGTGTCAGAATATGAAAAGAAAATGCTGTATTTTCCAGCCTGTCTTTCCTAATAAAATCCCTTACGAAAACTGCAAAGCAAGGATATTTTTAATATATGCCAACTGTATTACAGATATATCTGTAACTGTAATACAGATATATGATCATTCTGACAGTCATGCTATACTTTGCATTCGTTTTAGAGAATTTATTAAAATACTGGGAACTGCTCTGGAATCTGTAGTTTACAGGACAAAAGAAATGGCCTAAAGAGGAGCCATCAGTCTATGAAGGGACCCAGGGCAGGGGTGGAATCCTCCTTTTTTTTTTTTTTTTTTTTTTTTTTTTTTTTTTAATCCTCATCCTGAAGGGATTTAGAAGACAGCTGGATTTGGCATTTGGGGCCAGGAGTTAGTGACTGGACACTTAGAAGCCTTTTCCAACCTAAATGATTCCATAAAAAACAATTCTTTGCCTTCTGCCCCTCTGGTCTTGTCACCAAAACTGCTGAGATTTCCAGTGCAGGATGGAGCCAGCAGTTGTTGTGCTGATGACAAAAAAGCTCCTTGATATCCGCACTAATGAAGAGAAAATCCCTTTCCAGGACTGCTCTTCCCCAGCACTCGAGGCTTGAGGAACTGAGGGGAATGCTGCCAAAAGCTGCCGTGGAGAATGGAAATATTTCCAGCACAAAGCTCCTCGTTTATCACCCACCGGCCCCCTCCGGCATTTTCTGTTCCCGATTTGAATTCCAGAGGGAGAGCCCTGAGCAAACGCCCTTCAGCTGCCCGATGGTCAAGCAGAGCTGGCGAGGGCAGCAGGCACCAACCCTTTTCCAGGGACTCTGGGCAGTGAGAGGGGCAAAGCCCCTCCTGAGCCAGGTGTGCCCAGGCACGGCTCCGAGGTGATGAGCACAAGAATATTTAGCCTAACAGATCGTTAAACCCCAGCTGCCTCTCGCGTACAGAGCCAACAGCTAATTCCTTTATACTCCTGTGCTGTAAATATCCTGCTTGCAGAGGGTTTCTGCACCTGCCTGGCACTCTCAAGCACTCTGACCCCTAAAAACGGACCGTGGCGAGGGACAAACGAGACAAACGCAGCAGTTGAGCTGCTGGTGGAGTCAGCGTGTCAGTCATTAGAGGGGCTGGAAATGCCAAACGAAAGGTTGTCCCCAAACCCTCCGTTTGATGTTCATTATGTCAGGTTTTTGTTCTACCACTCCAACCTATTTTTCAACAGTAATCCTGTGACTCATTCATTGAGCAGGATGCTCAGGGAATAAGGCAGCTATTCAGGAGTTATTTTAATCCTCATTAAGCGGTGAATGGCCCTGTTCTTTAGTATCCCACGCCATACAAATCCTGCACTGATTATGGAACTGTTATTTTCCATGTCTGCTTTTCCTCTCCACCTATCCAAACCTCACAAAAAGCTCCCAGACTCCGGTGGCAAGCACGGTTGTACCTGAACCCAGAACAGGTGTGCTCACACCTGCCAGGCTTTGTTCCTTTTGAGGAACAGCCCTGGAAAACTCGGGGCAGCTTTTTTGCATCACACAAGGGATTTTTAACGGGATTTTGCAAGCACAAATCAGCTGCTAATTAATCATGCCCCCTTTGTGAGGGAGGAAAGGCAGCTGGAACAGCTCCTGGTTTACCTGGGGGGAAGATAATGAAGGCAGGTGGGATCACCGGCCCTACAGTGGGAGGAGGGGGACTGGAAATGCTCCCCCAGCCCAGGTTTGTCACTCCCATCCCGGACAAGGCAGTGAGGGCACAACCTCCTGGTGACAGGCACCTGAGGGAATGGAGAGGGCTCAGCCTGGAGAAAAGGAGGCTCAGGGGGCTCTTGTGGCTCTGCACAACTCCCTGCCAGCAGGGGACAGCCGGGGGGGTTCGGGCTCTGCTCCAGGGAACAGGGACAGGAGGAGAGGGAACGGCCTCAGGCTGGGCCAGGGGAGGCTCAGGGTGGATATTGGGAATATTCCTTCACAGAAAGGGTGGCCAAGCAGTGGAATGGGCTGCCAAGGAGAAGGTAGATCACTGTCTCTGGAAGGGTTCAAAAAAACATGAGGATGTGGCACATGGGATGTGGTTTAGTGGTGAGTGGGGTGGTGGTTGGACCTGGGGATCTCAGAGCTCTTTTCCTATCAGACTGACTCCACAATTCTGTGGCTGTGCAGCCCATTGGAGCTCAGCACTCCAGAAAACCACGCTGGAGGTGCTGGAAACTTTGGGGAGCAAGAAACCAAAGGGACTTGGAAAGGCTCTGATCAACCCAGCTTCCCCCAGGCCTGTCCCTGGGCAGACCCTGCTGTTCCAGCCCCATCAGCAGAGCCTGCCAGGGGTGCCCAGCACCCTCCCAATGCTGTGGGTGCTCTGGGAGGTGCTGGCACAGCCGGGTCAGGCAGGAGGTCGGTGGGTCTCACACCTGGAGCTGCTGCTGCAGGCTCCTCAGCAGGACCTGCACTCTGGGTTTGGCTGCAGGAACTCCCTGGCAGTGCCAGACAGATGGCAGGGTCACCTGGGCACCACGCCAGTGCTCCCCCTGCCCACCCCAAGGAGCTGCCAGTCGGTGCCTCATGCTTCTCACAATCCCCTGACCCTTCCCTGCTCTGTCCCAGCAGCACTCAAGGCAGGGATTTTACCTGCAAAATATCCACGGAGTACCTGAAGGCTGTGAGTGAACATTGCCCTTGAGATCTCAGCTCAATGTTCTGCTGCTTTTTGACCCCTGTTTTTTCCAGCTTGGGCTGTGTTTATTCCTTACTTTAAGGCTATGTGAGATGAAGGCTTAAACAAAATCTAAGAAATCAGGTAGGAGGTGAATCAGAGTCACAGAATGTCCTGAGCTGGGAGGACCCACAGGGATCACCCAGCCCAGCTCCTGTCCCTGCCCAGACCCCCAACAATCTCCCCTGTCCATCCCTGGAGCGCTGTCCAAGCTCTCCTGGAGCTCTGGCAGCCTCAGCGCTGTGCCCATTCCCTGGGGAGCCTGGGCAGTGCCCAGAGCCCTCTGGGGGAAGAACCTTTCCCTAAATCCAACCCAACCCTGCCCTGACACAGCTCCACAATGTGCAGCTGCAGGTGGAAAACCCTTGGCTGCAATGGGCACTGAAGGTCTGGAGGATATGGCTGAGAAAAATAAAGAAAAAATTAAAAAATCAGCAAGGCCCATCGAGCTGTGTGGTGGAAAATAATCCTTCTCCCTGAAATATCTGAGTAAAAACAGGAGTGTGAGGAGGATGTTCTCGTACAACAGGGCTCGGGGTTCACTCACAAAAATCTGTCTCCTGTGTTGAAAGGCTGCACAAATCACACACTCATTCACGGTGGATTCTCCTCCTCCCACACAGCCCTCGTATCCACGCTGCAGCATGGAAACCAGGCCCACTCACGAGCTCCCTACACACCAACATATGTCTCCCTCCCAGCACATCCCTGCAGCTCCTCCCAAGTGCCAAACTGCCAAAGCAAACGGCAGGGGAGAGCTTGGCACGAGGAAAATGCAACTTCTGTTTTCAAGCAGCTACAGCTAAAAAGGGCACTTGCAGAAAAACAAAGCCATGAGAAAAATATTTCCTGATCTTGGCTTTAAAATGATATTTTTAAGAACAGCAGCACAGTGGTGAAGATAAAGGTCACAGAGAGTTCCAAATCTCTCTCTCTCTCCAAGGAAGCTGGTGCCTTCTGAAGCATCTTTGGACAGGCTGTTGGCTCAAAAAAGAAATGGTTTTTCCTCTTCATGGACAGTGAGTGTGAGGTCTGTCCAAAGGGCAGCTTTTCCTGCTCCTCCCAGAGCCTGGCTGGCTCAGCAGCGGAGGGCTCTGGAAAAGAGACATTTCCTTCATTGGGACCCCCCTGCAAAGCCTCTGCTCCAGAGAGCAGCAACCACGGTGCCCTCAGCCAGGTGGGAATGCCTGAACTCACCTGGAGCTGGAGTTCAGCATCCCGCTGTAGCATTTCCTGCTTTGTTTGATCTGATTTTCATTGTTTTCACCCAGCCCCTTGCTGCCCTTCCTCACATGTTCCAGGATAAATCAGGAGCAAAAAGTGGAGAAAGGACTAAAAGAAATCCAGATGGAGAGAAAGAACAAGAACTTCCTGCCTAGGAGAGAAAGTTCTGCAAAGCCCAGAGCACAAACCTGTTGACTGGCATCTCCTCTGTGCCTGAAAGCTTCACTCTGCCTTGGACACACAAAATGCATAAAAATGGGTTGGTTTCCTCAAAAATCCTACAGCTGAGCGAGCTGCATGACTAACATCAGCCAGCAGTGCACTGCAGCAGCTGGGGGAGCAGCCTGGGATGCAACCTTTGGAAACATGTCCAGAATGTGCCGCTTACGGGGAAAACATTTGGTCAGGAGAGAACAAAACGTGTCCTTTAAAGGGCACCGCTGGAGATGGAGCTGATTCGAGAAGGTATAAATAGTCTGGGTGTCTAAAGCAGGATTAGTTAAATGCAATCTTTGGTGGAACACAGCCAGCTCCTGCACATTCCGAGTGCTGAGATAATTATGCAAATACCTTTGGAAGTAACACACGGTCCCTTTCAACCCCGTGGTATTGGCAGAAAGTCCTGCTCTGGTTTTTCCCTCTTCCAAAAAGTATAAAGAGAAAAAGTTGAGGATGAAATCCCTGTGAGAAGGGCTCTCCAGTGAATCCAGGAGTTCTGGACCTCAAATCCACTTGGAGAGCAGAAATTCAAGCTTGGTCTCTGCTCCATTAGGACACACCAGGGCCTGGCTGTCCCATCCTGCTCTTTAGACTGAAGAGGAACAGGAATCAGCAGAGAGCTAAACCCCTTGCCTGCCGCCCTCTGAGCATAATCACAGGAAAACCAATCTTACTTGTTTTCCAAATGGCTTTGGATCAGTCCCTGTCCTGTCACCAGGTCTCTGCAGGAGGATGCAGACACTGGAGAGGAGAGCGGCTCCCACCTTGCCCAGAGCCAGCAGGGCTTCCCCAGCCTCCGGAGTGGTAACTGCGTGGTGTTATAAGCAACACGAGGATGCAGATAAATAGACTGAGGTCCTTAACCGGTTTTAAATCACTCTAAAGCCATAGAAATTCATTTGCTCCTCATCTGTCACCAAGGCATGGCCAGCCTGGAGGTGTCTGGGCAGAGAAGCAAAGACTTTCTCCTTATGTGACACAGCAACGAGTGGCTGCGAGGGGCCAGGATCGAGGATGTGACAGTTTGAAATTATTTCCACCCTTCTGCCGATTCCTGGCGGTTTGTTTTCCCCGGATGGAGGCTCGTTTGCATGCTTGTCAACTGCTAAACGTGGCTTTGGGCCAGTGTTTTCAGGACAATTAAGATCCAGATGCGATCTAACACTGATCAGAGTCTTATCTTTAAGCAGATAAAGAAGTCACCAGCACTAATCAAGCCCTTAAAATGAACCATGGCCAAAAGTGCTTTATTAAGGCATAAGGAAAGTGGCTCCGTGTCAGGGAAGAACGGAGAGCTCTATTTAAATCCTACTCCTATCACCAATTAAGCAGATGGTTAACTTTAAGTATCTGCTTAAGTCTAAGTTAAAGAGTGCCTTTCAAAAGAACGATTCTATAGAAAGATCCGCGTGTGACAGTGTCAAAATCCTGCTTTTTACTAAGAACTCGCTGCTTTGTTCTGGCAGTGCTTCAATTCCAGCAAAGGGAGAAGGTGGCCCAGACTCTTTGAAGGAGCTGAGGACAGATCAGGGAATCCTGGAAGGGTTGGGGTTGGGAGGGATCTTAAACCCCATCCACTCCCACCCCAGCCATGGCAGGGACACCTCCCACTGTCCCAGGGACACCTCCCACTGTCCCAGCTGCTCCCAGCCCCAGTGTCCAGCCTGGCCTTGGGCACTGCCAGGGATCCAGGGGCAGCCACAGCTGCTCTGGGCACCTGTTCCAGGGCCTGTCACCCTTCCAGGAGCAATTCCTTCCCAATATTCCATCCATCCCTGCCCCCTTTGAAGCCATTCTCCCTTGTCCTGTCCCTCCATCTCTTGTCCAAAGTCTCTCCCCATCTTTTTGGAGCCGTTTTGGAAGGCCACAACAAAAGCCACCCCAGAGGTTTCTCGTCTCCAGGCTGCACAATCCCAAAGTTCTCAGCCTTCCCAAGACATCCTAACTCTGACCACCACCCTGTTCCTGGTATGAAGCACAGATTCTTGGAGATTTTATATATTCATACTATTTTTAAAACAAACATTTAATTTTAAATAACCCCAAACTTTTCCATACATTGTGATTAGAATTTTTCTCTTTGGCCAGCTCAAAACCAGCTGAAATTACAAACAACTTTTTTTTTTCTTTTTAATAACTTTGGTTTTTTATGTTTGTAGTCCTCAGAACAACTTATTGGGAATATTGTATTACTGCTAAAGGGAAAAAATACAGTTTAAATAAGTTTAAAGTCCAGGTATTCCAGGAAAGCTGCCTTGATTCCAGTGTCCCAAATTGCTTGGCACAGTCAACATCTCTGAATAATGGGATTGTCTCTTCTGACAATAAATTACAGTATTTATCATTATTTAGGTCTGCTCAAACAGGCCTTACTAGGGAAAATTCTGTGAAAACTACTGAAGTAACACCTTTAAAAAGTAGTGGCTGTGGGATCCTGCAATCCCTTTCCATGGAAAATGAGCATCCCCTGGATGTCCAGTTGTCCCAGTTTTAGAGGTGAGGTGCAGCAGTGCACCCCCAGAACAGGCTGCTCAGATGGGAAGGGATTTGAGTGCTCTTTGTTCCCCATAAAATGTGAAGAAGCCAGAACTTTCTTTCCCAGCTTGGAAGTGTTCTGAACCAGGACACCTCATAGGACCCCCTGGACTTCACTTTAAACTTCAGGTTACCTGGTTGGACGAGTGCCAGAGCCCCACCTGGGCCATCAACACTAAAAGCACTGGACAAAGGAACCTCGAGGGCATTTTGGGGCTGTTTTAGCAGAGGCAAGGATCTCTTGCCTCTGACACGGCTTTTTCTCTGTAGAGAGTTTGTTATTTTCACAGTTAATAAACCTTTTTGTTTCCAACACCACCCACAGTGCCCATCCCACTTATTTTATGCCATTGGGATTTGCAGGACAGAAACCCAGACAGTGATAGACCTTCCAGAGCTCATAACATCTGGCTCGAGGAGAATTCTATCAGTGAGGCAGTTCATCAGAAATCTTTCAAGTCCCAGCTTCTTGAATCCTTTGATTAGGTGGGAATCTCATTGATCTTTAATTAAAGGAAATCACTGCCTCTCTTTTGTACAGACACAGCTCATTGCAGCTCCAAGGCCCTCAAGGCAAAAGGCAAACAGACAACATCAGCATTTATTTGTTTTGAACCCGTGGGTTTGGGTTCAACCTCAGATATTTTTCCCCCATCTCAGTTGTTGTTTCTTTACCATGTGTGGTTGAAACCCCCCTGAGAGCTCATGGAATATTTACTGCTTTCCTGTATGGAAAGGGGGATCTGGCAGAGGACAGGATTTACAGCAGAGTGAGCTCTCTCCTGTAGGCAAAGCAATTCCCATTTATTTACTCACTCCCTCCTTCCATGGGAATAGTTACATTGGCAGATTTGAGCCTCAGCTCTGCTTGATGGAACATAGCTTTTATTGGGTTTTATTGGGGTTTATTTCATTTTATTTTGGCACCAAACTCACCAAGGCCAAGCAAAGCAGGTCTGTGGTCAGATTAACTGGATGCCAGGGGTGATGGCCCTGCAGGAGAGGGTCCTGCTCCCTCCTCAGCCCTCAGCGAAATGAGTCCCTCCCTCCCTTGTGCCTGTTTTTATAGCATCTCACAGGAATTTCTCTCTGCTTTTTCATTTGTCTGTTTTTTGTCACTGAGTTTTAGCCAGATCAGGTTCCTGACCTGAACTTTTGTACAAAGGAGTGAGGCAGGGTAGGGGGATGGGGATGGGGATGGGATGGGATGGGATGGGATGGTATGGGATGGGATGGGATGGGATGGGATGGGATGGGATGGGATGGGATGGGATGAACATGGGGATGCTGACACACTGCAGTGCCCTCAGTCCAGATGCAAGGCCTGTCCCCTGAGGAAGGTTCTCCAAAATCAGGAAGCTCTGCCAAATGCAAGGTCTCATTTCATGTGGCCACTCCCCTGTTCCACACCCACGTTCTCCTTCCTTGAGCACTACTTTTGTTTAGCACCGTATGTATTTATTCTGGTTTCTTTACCCAGTTCATGTCCAGATGAAGCTTTAACTCTAAGAAAGAAAATTCCACTGGAGAAATGCAACTTCTTGGAGGAATGAAGTACATAAAAAGCTGATGCTCTGTGGTAAGTTATGTCTGCCATTTATGGTGTAAATGTGGTAAATGATGTGTGCCGTTTATCCTGTGAATCCCAGCATCACCCAGCACTGGGGGTGGGGGTTGTGGATTCTCCCTGGGAGGGCCTGGACTGGATGTTGGAAGCATTGCTGGCTCCTTTTCTCTCTCCAGACCCATCTCCTGCTCCTCCAGCCTGAGCCAGGTTGTGGGGAACTGGACTAAACTGGGGCACTGACCAGCCAAAGCTTTTCCCACAGCTGATCCTTCCCACATTTTGGCTGCCACAGGACTGCTCCAGCGTGGTGCCAAGGGGGAGGAAGGCAGTGCTGAGGCTGCACGTGCTGCTGAAATGCTGAAAGCCCCCAGGCTTAGAAAAATGAGGCTGCACAGATGGCTGGGAGCTGAAATCAGCTCGCCAAGAGCTCAACAGATACACCTGGTGTCATTTGCTGTCATAAAAACCATATTTCAGCTGTGATCCTGTTTCATGGCTCCTGGGCAGGGCTCTCCACACAGCAGGTGCTTGGTTTGTGGTGCAGAACGATCCCAGTCCAGCTGCAGGTGCAGAGCAAAGCCCTGTCCCTGCCAGACTCCGCAGTACCAGGTGTGGCGTGGACAGAAAAACCCTTCCAAGGATTACACGGCAGTAAACATTTGGAGAGATGTGTAAAATCAGCATCCTTGAAGGGAAGGGGCTGCCCCGGATCTGAGCCAACATCTGTGGCAGATAGAGGATCTGGGCTCTAAGAGCTGCTCCCCATCTGCTCAGTGCTCAGATTTGGGGCAGGTTTCAGCTGAGAGCAGCTCCTGTGCAACCCATGATTCCCAGAGCTTCCTGACACTTCTCAGAAATACCCCACTGCTTCCCAGAGCTTCCCAGGAACACCCCACTGCTTCCCAGAGCCCTGGCCAGCACATTCCAGGGAGCTGTTTCCCCGTCCCGGTGATGGGATAGCCGTGGAACCCACATCTCATTCCTGAGGGCTGTGCAGAGGGGTGCAGTTGCCCTGGGGTGGCCCAAAGGGGCTCTCAGTGCCGGGATCCAGCGGCTGCCCCCTGAGCTGGGTGGGCTCTGTTCCCCTGTGCCGCTGCTTTCAGCTCCCGGGGCTGGAGAAGCAGATAGATCCTGGATGATCTCTGCATTTCTGAGTCCCGCTCAATTCCGATCTGCCAGCCGCAGCTTTTCCTGCCTCTGCCTGTCCCTCACTGGGGATTTCCAAGTCCTTCCTGCACTTTGCATTCTGCAGAGCTGCATTTCGTGATCCCCAGTGCTGTGCGCAGGTTCTGCCCACCCCTCCCTCCCCCTGAGCCTCCCTGCCCTGCTTTAGGGGAGCAAGGACAGTGTCTGCAGGGCACAGACACATCGGTATTTGAGAGCTCCTAACGCCAGCTCTCCCTGAGCTCTCGCTGCTCTCCGTGCCTCCTCTGGCTGGATGAATCACCGGCAGGGGAGGAGCGGAGCCTGCAGCGTTCGGGTGACAGCAGGGACACGGCTCGGGGCCCTCAGGAGTCGGCATTGTTGGAAAGTGCTGTTCTCTAACAAATCCTCCCCTGCTGAGGCCCTCCAGAGCTCTGGGAGGGACGTGGTCACTTGGATCTCCTGAAGTGCCTTTCCGATGACGAGATCCATCGGCCCCCGCTGAACCTCGCTCCACCCCTCCCTGAGAAATGCAGGGATGGCTCCGGGAGGGCAATCCCAGCACTGCCCCAGCCCAGTTAGGCTGCAATCAGCACCAGCAATCGAGACCTCTTTCCCTGAGGACAACAAGCCTCAGAGACATCATTTCACGCTCTTGCTGTCAGCTGCCTTGCACAATTTATCTTCTCATTACCTCTTTAACAGCACTGCTATTCACTGGCTGATCGAGGGAAATAACTCTTGTGATGGAGACGTTGGCTTTGGATATAAAGCAGTGATGTTATTATGCAGCAATATAAATGCTAAATTCCTGCAGCCAGTGCCCAGAAGAGCTTGGGAAGGTGGAGAACACCTGGAATCCAAAGGTGTTTCTCTCTGGCTTGGATAAAGTCACCTTAGGGCAGATGGGATTGTCATGGGAGCGAGAGGAGAGGAGAGGAGAGAAGAGAAGAGAAGAGAAGAGAAGAGAAGAGAAGAGAAGAGAAGAGAAGAGAAGAGAAGNACAAGAAAGGAAGGTAAGAGAAGAGAAGGGGAGAGAGGAGAAGAGAAGAGAAGAGAAGAGAAGAGAAGAGAAGAGAAGAGAAGAGAAGAAACTCATATGAGATCAGATTCACTCAGGCCCCACATATTTCAGACTGCCATGTTATAGCAGATAATTTTTAGGGAGTTCTTGTGTTTTGGGTGCTCCCTATGTGCCCTGTTGCCCTCTAAGTGGAACTGGAGGCCTCACTGTGCCATCCAAGGAAGAAGTGAGAAGAAATGACCCCAAGGAAGAACACTGGATATGGATGACTTGGCAAAAGAAGCCATCAAAGGTAGCTTGTGCTGTGTGCAACATTTCCCCACATCCACCTAGAGCCATGGAATTCACCCACAAACTGCAGGGATGGGGACAGCTCACCTGTGCTGCTCTCTCAGGTGATTTTTCCACTCTCAGAGTCCCTGCTCAGCCTCACAATTCCTTGCCTGCACAGCTCTTGAGCTGGCACTCCCAGGAGCTCGTGCACAGCTCAGCTGTGACCGGGGCTGCGCACAGCTCGGCTCTGGGTTGTGTGAGGACTTGCTGATGGACTCCTCTCTGCTTTCCCTCTCACCGAGCAGCAGTGCCTATCACAGGAGTCCATGGCTGTGTGGTTTGGCAAGGCACCAGGAGTTTTTGATTCCAGAGGCTCTCTGTTTCCAGCAGGAGCCTCAGCACTTTCCCTGGGCAGCGTCAGACGCTTTTCATGGTAAATTTCCTTTTGCTGGGAATTCAGCTTCCAACAAAAACACTGTTAGGAATACTTTTACCAGCTTAGTGCACGTCCAAAGCACAGGGACTGGAAAGAGACACCTGTTTGCAGGTGTGGGGGGTAGGCCACCAGCTCTTGGAGCTGCTGATCTCCCTCCAAGGATACAATCTCTCTCAGCACAGCTAAACCATGCTACTGGTAGACAACAATTAAAAAACTCCAGCTTTTTCCTGTAAATATCCTATTTATGTGTTTGCAGCTCAGTCTCCATTGCTTTATCTAGGATATTTAACACTGAAATTCAAGTTCTTCATGCTGTCTGTTGATTGTTCCTTGTCAGGAGATCAAACCTAGTGATGTGAGCTGTGAGCTCCTGATCGGAGGGCAATCCGTGCTGCAAAGGAAATGCAGCCAGCAAGGCCCATGGCAGGAGGGTTAGGGACAGGCCCTGCCAGGTCCCCACAGCCCAGAGGCAGCTGTGGGTTGGTCTCTGACCATACTCAGTTGTCACCTGTGTCACCAGGGTACCAGAGCTGGACCTGTTTGCCAACAGCACTTTCCGTCAGTATCATTGAAAAGAGTCGTGTCCAGGAGCCCTTTCTTCCAGGAGAGGGGAGGTGTGTGGGACGGGCCCCTCATTGCTCTGCGCAGGGAACAGGGATTACTCACAACCTTAGCACAAAAAGCCACTGTCAGAACCGTGCAACACCAACCTTCCAGCCTAAACTGGTGAGACACATGATGGGGAGCTGAGCAATGAGCATGCGAGCAGGCAGAAAACCTCTCTGGGGCTCAGGACCCAGCAGCTGCTTTACTGGGTCAGCATCCAGGCCCTGCCCTGCCAGGAGGGATGAGCCCAGCCATTTTATTGCCACGTCTCTGAAAAGGGCATTGTTTCAGTCCCTCCAGCTTTCCACTTTTAGGAGGAAGAAACATATTGAATAAAATGTAGACACGTCAGCAGAGATGCTGTGGGCACAGGAGTTCCCTGAGCTCCGCTGGCTCCCGGCTCTCCCAGCCCGGTTTGCTGGATTTGCTTCCATGCTGGAGTGTGTCACTCCCTGGGGACAGACAGGAGCTGTCACAAACCATTTCAGCAGCTGCTTCTCCAGAGCTGCCCGTGTCCCTGGCAGGGCTCTGGGCTCTGCTGGGCACCGGGCAGGAGCCTGCCCATGCCCCTCTGGATTTCCCTGCCCGTGCTCTCTGAGGGCACGGCGTGGGCTGGGGGTGTTTGCTGGGGTGGAAAGGCTGGAGCTGTGAGAAACACCTCTCTGCCCAGATCCTGTGACAACGCTCATTCCCCACCGCTTTCGCTCTCATCTGTACACAGAAGCCTGCAGGAAAAGAGGCTTTGCCAAATAAAAGACTTTGGCACCTTGGCACGATGTCTGGCAGGGTTGGGGCAGTCTGGGGCAGTCTCCACCCATTCTGTCTGCACTTACCTCAAACTCAATCCCCCAGCTTTCACCCCACCTGAGGGGTGGGTGCCCCCAGCAAGGTGAGCAGGAGTGCCCCATGCCCACCCCAGAGCACAGACTGAGCCCTGTGCCTGGCTCAGGACAGGAGGCCAAGCAGGGCCCTGGGCTGGACCATCACCACTCTGCTCTCTGTCTCAGTGACCCTGGAAAAATCCCTGCAGGGCTCAGCTGGAGCTTGTCCTGGAGGGTCTGGGATGCCCTCCCAAGCCTGGTGACCCAGTTCACCATGGTGCCAGAGCGCTGGGGCAGGTACCAGCCCCAAATCCTTGGCCAGCACCTCCAGCATGATCTTGCCCATTAACTCTGCATAAACAAACAATCATTTATAACGTCAGGGAAAATAACCTCACCCGTAATCACTGATTAGAAATGTTTGCTTATGGCTGGGTATTTATAGCCTACAAGAGGTAAATGTCACCCTCATTGCCTGCGTTCATGGGAGATATTGTTTAATTAGTGATCACAGCCTCTGGGCTGCTGCTCTTTGGAATGGGAAATGAGTTCTGCTGTGCTTTATTTACCCTTCCCTCTGCTTTCCCTGCTCCTGTGCAGGAGTAGGATCTTGTTGAGGAGTTGGATTTACCTGCAGTCATTCACAGATCTTGCAGGGCCCTGCTCTGGGCTGCCCTGCCCCAGGATGTCTCACACAGCAGCCACAGCCATCCCTCCCTCTCTTCTGTGATTTACGCTGCATCTCATGAGCCTCGTGCTGAAACCCTCAAGCTGCTCAGCCACAACACTCCCACAGGTAGGCAACAGGGTGGAGGTCATTAAAAGTAGGTTCATACTGATAGAAATGTCACAAGCTTCCCAAATCTGTGGTAAATTTAAAGGGTTAAGTCCCTTTCTTGTTTCTTGAGACAGTCCAGCCTAAGTCATCTGAGGTTAGTGGTTAGAGCAGAGGAGAATGAGCTGGAGCAAGCCCTGCTCACAGCAGATCAGATGAGCTGTGCTCTGCAACCCCAGGTCAGTGAAGGGATTAAGGGGACTGAAGGAGCCTGGCTTAAAGCCAGAGACAAAAATCACAGATACCTGAGCTCCTCACACACCCAGAGTGCGGCAGGACCTACAAAAGAGGGATGAAGGACCACTGAAGTCTCAGGATAATCTCAGTTTGATAAGGGGTCAGGCAGGGCCTGCCCTTTTGCACTCCACCCTGGAGTGGGATCAGCACTGAACAGGATATGCTGATGAGCCTTTTTTCCAGCATCCCAGATTTGCTGTCCTTGATGTTTGTTGAACATACTCAGAGCTACTCGAATCCCCCAGCAGCCTGTGATTATCTCATCTCTGCAGACAGGGAGTTTGTACATGCTCTGACAAACCAAACACGGGAGCAGCAATCTGTCAGGAGGAGTCTGCTTCACTCTCCCTGCACCGTGGCAGGGCTCTGTTGGTACTGCTGGGATGTGTTGTACAAAAGCACAAAGGCATCCAGGAGCTGCTAAACCCCCTCTGCTATTCCTCTGTTTGTCTGGAGCAGCCAAACACGTTGCTCCCACGCTGCTCCTGCCAAGCCAGACGTGTCCTCACAGCATCCTTGTCACTGGGGCAACATCTGCAGACCCTGCAAGGCCACCGTGTGTGACAGTGACTAATGGGAGGCTCATGGCACTGCCAGGCAGCAGGACAGGAATGATCTGAGCTGGGCACTGGGGACACCATCCCTGCTGCTCTGCTGCTCTGGGCTGGACTGCAGAGAGCCACGAGGGCCTGCTGCTGGCACAGGGCTTGGCAAGCTGAGACTGATATCTTAAGTTTTAGCTTTTATACTTTTCAGATCCTGTCCTGCGTTAGTGTATAATTCTCAACTCCAAACAGAGTGTTAGTGTCGGTTAGTTACTGTCTTCACAATTTGGTCAGACAAATCAATCCTTCTAAGCCTGAGATCCAAGGACACACCAGAGCCTCAGGCCCAGAAAGTATAAACAAAAATGAATTGGTGGGGGGAGCAAACTGGAGGAATATGACTTCATTACCTGAAGCTGTAATTGGACAATTAACCCCTGATATGCAAATAGACCAAACTTATAATTGTCTGAAAAACTCGTGATTGTTGTCCATTTTGGGTGAAGCCCCCAGGGGAGGCTTCATCTGCCCTTAATGCACATGAAGGCCCTTCAGTAAATAAATCTGTTTCTATCTGTTTAACCTTGTCTGGCCTGTGTCTCTAGGTCAGCCCCTCTGCAGGCACAGCTGTGCAGCAGGTGTGGCTTTGGTGGTGCAGTGTGAGAAGCAGCACAGCTGTGCAGGAGAAGAGGCAAAGCACCACACAGGTTACAGCTCGAAACCACGGGGAGCCCTCGAGTGCTCTGGCCCTGAGCACCACAAAGCCACTTCTCTCTCTTTTCGAGCGCATTTGGGTGTCTCCTGGTAGACAACAGTTGCCTTGTGTCTTTTAAACATGCTCTATTAACTGCCATCACATTTTATCACTCCTCTGGCAATATCCAGCAACACCTCTATAATTTATTGTCATTAGTTTTATTCACAGCCGTCACAGAGGTCACAGCATGGGGGAAGAAGAGGACTTCATCCATTTCACCACTGAACGTGCTGCAATAATAGCTTTTCAAACAGCTGATGGTAGACGGATTTGAAAAGATAATGAATAATGAGGAATAAAGGAACTGACCTTTTTCCAGCAAGAGGCTCTTTCAGCTTCGTGACACTTAGAATTTGGGTGAAATGAACCCTGACTCCCAAGGCTGTGCTTTCTGACACATGTGATGCAGACATCTCCCTTGCAGCTGGGCTGCTCAGGTTCCCTTTTGCAGGCAGGGAAGTTTTCTGGCAGAGGTGTGTGGTGAATTGTACCTTGAAAAAGCCTCTTTCATTCTGGTGGTGCTGAGGAGAGCCTCAGGGGTTGTCCTGGATGGAGATATCTGCATGTGGCCCTGTGCTCACTGTCCTGATCACCTGCTCTTGGAGGCTCCTGAGCTCGGAGATGCAGGTCCTTCCCCTGGGGAGGAACAACCCCAGGACTGGGGAACAGCCTTTTACTGTTGGCTTTCCCACACATCCCCAGCTCTGGGGTGGATCTCCTCACACAAACAGCTTCCCAGCCAATAAATTTGGTTTCACTGGAGTAGGAATAGGGACAGTGAGGTCCCCTCAGCCAGACCTGTTCAGCCCAGATGCCTGAGAGAAGTGGCAGCTTCAGACTCCCTTAAGGGATCCTAAAACCCGTGTTGAGGTGCCAAGCTGAGGTGACTGTGCGCCTGTTTCCAGCAGTCCCAGCTGCCCAGTCTGCCAGAAAACCCCCCTGGGAGGAGTTTCTTCCCCTCCAGGAGGTTGGATCTCCCCTCCTGACTCCAAGCCCACAGCCCAGAAGGGAGCACACCCCACTGGGCCCTTCCCTTGCTGGGACAAAACCTCTGCCCCAGTCCAAGGGCCCTGATGTGGAAGGGCAAGCAGTGGGGTTTGGAGCCTGAAAGAGGAGCTCAGCTTGATGCAAGATTTGAAATAGATTTGGAAGGCAGAAGTAATTAAAACCGCGGCTCTAAGTGGGAAATAGGCTGGGATGAAGCAAGGCTTTATCCAAGGGAGATTGTGGCAGGCTAATCCGATATCTCTCTCTGATAAGGTAATGGAGTTTTTAGACAAAGGGAACATGCTCGATACCATCTCTGAGGGCTGTGAGAGAGCATTCGATACGGTGTCACATCAGCAACTCATTAGTGCTGCCGAGGAAAAGGAGGATTACAGGAGAATTAAAAGGGGAGGGAGGAACCCAATAAAGACAAGGCAGAAAAAAATCTTGTGGTAAAGGGAAGAGTCAAGTTGCCAGAGCTCCTGAAGGGTTAGCCCTAAGGCCAATGCTGTTCAGTATTTCTATGGAAAAATCTTAATGAAAGTACATAATGTGCTAATAACTCATGGCTGGGGAGCACTGTAAGGAAATACAGCCCAAACCTGGCTCTAGGGGCAAAAACCGGACAAGACTGAGGACTGGAGAAATTCAAACTGGGAGAAACATTCTTCCAAAGCAAATAGGAGCAGAATCTGGTTGCAGAGGTGCCCTGGTGACCCAGGAGTCTCTCTATATCCAGTTCCTTCCTCGGGTGTAACTACTTATGGCTGCTTTGGAGTTTTCCTGAGTGAAATTTAGTTTGGCTCATTGTTTCTCACCTCGGGGTTAAGCTTTGTGAACTCCACCATTCATGCGATTTTTTTTCCCCTTAATGAGCTCCCTGTAGATATTTTCAAATTTATCAGCAAGTTAATTAGTTTTGTAAATCAGGATACCCTACAGTTTTCATTTCCAAGCAGCAAACACTGTAAAACCCTTGGACTTTTATTCAGGGTTGCCAAGCATGAGAGCACTGACACCACTATCAGCACAAAGAGCTCCAGATCCAAAGAGCAGAGGGGGGAATTTTGTGGTTGTATGTGGCCCCCGGGGTTGAGAGGCTCTGACACAACCCTTTGCCTGAAGCACCATCAGCTTTTGGAAGGAGAAAGTTTAATGGAACTGCACAAACCTCAGGAATATCAATTGCATGATCAAGAGAGTCAGAAACACTTTATTCACTTTTTCTTATGTTCTGTAGAAAAAATTCTTTATGTTGGTCTAAATTCCTGCAGTTCTGGGGATAAGTAAAATCAAACCACTTGGAGTTTGTTCAGTCTGCCCTCCCCATTTCTGCCTCTCAATTTCAGGGAGAGACAAACAGATTTCCAGGAAGGAGAAACTGCTGGAGATGTATCAGAACAACCAGATTTTTCATTTACCAAACTGCCAAGCTTTGTGCCAGACTCCACTTTTGCTCTGGTGCATGGGAGTGCTGGATTTGGGGTGGCAGCCACTACGGGAATTACTGGAGGTGCTTCTTTTCCCTGGGAATACAAAAGTGTGATTGCTCTCTGCAGCAACAACTAGTTTTCCTCCTTCCTCTCTCCCTCCTTCTTTTTGTTCACATGGAAACAAATACAAAAGTGTTTAAAGCATTTAATCTTCATTATCTCTTGAAATCTGTATGATTGGGTGCCCTGAACCTCCCTCTCTTATACAGACTTCATACAAAACAAAAAATAAAGTCCTTATCTGGAATTCTGCTTATGGTGGAAATTCCATTTTTTTCTCTCATGGTGCAGGTGTAGGATTTTCAGTCTGACCTGGGCCACGTGGGAATCATTTCAGCTCTGGCTCCTGGACAGATGCATCCTGACTGCACCTCAGGAGACAATCAGAATCCCTGGAGCCTGAAGTGCTGGTCGCAGACGTGCGGCTGGGGTTGTGCATCAGCTCCTGGAGCATTCCCTGGAGTGTTACTCTGTCCATCCCATACCCTGGTCATCATCCACATCATTAAAAATGGGAGAAAAGCCCTGCTTTTATTTTGGAGTCCTACTGAGGATGGCTGTAACTTCACATCCCCCTCATTCTGCAGTAGTCTCACTTGCTCTTTTCTCCTATTTCATTTACATAACCAAAGAGCTTTTTCTCTTCGCTTTAACATGTAACTCACTGTGACACTTGACAGTTCTCCCTTCATCACTGCACTTCTTGACCTCTGAGTTGTACTCCTTTGCTGATCAATCTTCTTCAGCTTGGTTTCCCGAGGGGGAAAAACCCAAACCAATCACTTTTTCATTCCATCGCTTCCTCTCCTGCAATAACTTTAAATCTCAATGGCCAATTCCAACCTCAGCTGTAAGAATGGCAGAAGCACCTGTTACAATTAAGATTCTGCAAGGATTTTTTTTTTAAAATGGCATCTGAGTAGGTGAGAGAGATTCAAATTAGTGGCTGCACTGAGGGAAAGGGAAGCATCTCCAAACTATTACAGATTCCCCTCGGCAGCTGCCTCCTTGTCAGTCAGCACCAGCCTGCAGCCAGCTCTGCCTGCAGGAGCCTGCAAGCTCCCCTGGGATCAGGGAAATGCTGGGTGAGACTTCAGGGTTTGATGCTGGGGTCTCTGTTTTGGGGGTGTTTTGGAGGCGTTCTGGGGGTAAGTGGAGTGCAGGAAACACAACCCATCCCGAAGCAACCCCACATTCCTGGTTGCACAGCCTAGGGAAAAAGTTGCCCTCTTTCCTTCCAGGCTCTGCTTATTCCTAAGAGGCCTTTTCTAAATACAGTCAATTGTGGTGCCCCTTCCCACGAAAATCCTGAAATCCAGATCCGAATAGTTTTACACCTGCAATTTGAGATGCTGCTGCTGAGCCTAAGCTTGTCAGGCTTTGCCAAACACTTCCCTGAGTCTGCAAGAGTTTTCCTTAGGGAACTGAAGAGGTTTACCCATACATCCATCCTTTCTCCTGGTATTTCATTTAATCTGAAGCCTTTTGTGCTCACTCCACACAAGGTCATCGTGTCCCACAAGCATTTTGTGAAGCCTCACAGCTCCTCAGTGTCAGTGGTACCTCTTGTTTGTCAAGTGGCTGCTGGGGAAAGAAACTCATGAGATGTCCAAAGCACCAGAGGGAACTGGGGGTTGTTCTGGAAACTGTTATTTTCTAGGGTATTAAATCCCTCTAATGACAAAATTCCTCCACTAACACTAATTTTGGGTGTTTACCAGTTCCAGCTCCAGCCCTGCAAATCTTCAGCTCATTATAAACATTCCTCCAGCAGAACCTCTTTTACCAGACTGGGAACAGGCATGACACACTTTCATTGCCATGATTTCCTTGATTTTCTCCTCTTTCCATCATGTTCCCACCTGACCTGTACAGCCCTTGAAGGCTGCACACCCCAGGACCAGCCTCAACCACTCCCTGGCCCTCAACTCTCTCAGCTCCTTCACATCTCCACAATTTTGTTGCTGCTGCTGTTCAGACACTGCTGCCCCAACCCTTTCACACTGACCCAGGTGCTCCGGTGTGTTTTTATTCCTCTTCACACTCCTGCTGGCTCGCATTTGTCCTTTCCTTTCTTCACCACAGCTCCTTTCCCTGACAAGAAATTCTTAACCAAGACTCTCTTACCACATAGACCTTTCTGCTGTTCATTTTTCCACATTTCCCCTTGTATCCTGCCTGAGAACAGTCTCCTTTCTTCTCTCCTGTTTCATTTTCCTTATACTCTGCCCTGTTTTGCTTAGACACCAACTCTTACTTTGACTGTCCCCCTTTATTTTGAAGAATGAGGTGCCCCTCCCTGCTCCACATCATCTCCACCTGTGCTGATTTCTTTTGCACATTCATTGCTGCAGCAATTCCATTCCTTAGATCTCTTTAGCAGCATCTGGCCTCTTCCTCTTCTATGTGGCCTCCAAATTCTCCTGATCACCTCATTTCTGCAAATTTGGGCTTTCTTTGGCAACCATTCCTAACCTGCATTTCCATTTTAAATGCATTCATTTTTAATTTCCCTGTCTGTTTTATTTTCATCCCTTGTCTTTCACCAGCTCGGTGTGTGTCTGACCTTGGAGAGATGTCCCTCAAGAGGAAGATGTGTCCAGTGTCTCCTTTCTGGGGCTACAATTCTTCTGGACACTAAAATGGCTTTAATCCATCACCACTGCCTTCCTTTTTTTCTTTAATCCATGGAGTAGAGACTTCCTAATTTACACCCAGGGTTGTCAGCCTGTGATCTCGTGGGCAGAGTCGTTGGCCTTTGCAGGATGTGAAGAGGATTGGAAGGCCTGTGGGGATCCTTTCAGAATAAGCTTTCTTTGTAAGTGTAAAATATTATTGCCATCCATGATGATTATTAGAATAATAAAGATCTCATTACAGAAGCAGCAGGACTGTTCCCAGGTACTGCACTGAGCCCTCCCTGGGAAAGGCAGCAGGGTGAGATATGCTGATGTTGCCTTCTAACAGACACATTTGAACAACTTGTGCTAATTACCATTAATAAATATCTGCTAAAAGCATGACTGGGAACCAGGCACACACACAACTTTGGCCGCTGATTGAAAATTGTATCACCGGGCTGTATTTTCTGCTCACGTTCATTATCAACTCCAAGGGACATTTAGTGTTTATATCTGCAATCGACAAAACCTTCGGGTTCTGCCTGGGCCATATCCCCCACGCCATGCAGCTGTTGGGATGCACTGGTGCACCCCCAGGTGTGTGTTCAACACCCACCACACACCCAGGCTGCTTTTCTGATGGACACAAAGCCTAAATTCATCAGGATGTTTGATGTCCCTTCCTCACTGGAGGTCATGGCTGTGGCCACTGCGCACACTCTGCTGACCCTGACTGTTCCCTGATTCCTGTCTCTGCTCTCCCGTGCCACAGGACACAGCAGAATTTCCTTGTGACAGAGCCACCACACCCGCAGGAACACTCAGCATCTCCCTCAGGACAAGTTCTCAAGGCTGAGGCTCCTGTAGGGATCAAAGTTTGGGCTGGCTCATTTCCCAGCAGATACACTGTGGGTGTGACCCTCAGAGCCCTCCTCATCCCTTCCCTTCTGCCTCAGCCCAGGCTGCCCGAGGCTTGTGAGGGTCTCCTGTGCCAGCAGGACACCCGTCCTGGACTGTGGGTGCTGCCACACCAAACTGGGATCCCACAGGCCCTCCCACATCCGTGATGGAGCCACAGCTGTGCCAGGGCTGCTCTTTACCAATGCTGCCCAGAAGACAATGATGGAAAAAGGCAAGGCACAAACATGGAGAAGGAAATGGCACCAGTAAGGCAGTAAATCCAACAAAAGAGTTGATTGCCGTGGTAGGAAAGGCACTGGATCTCTCCACAGTGAGTTATTCTCAGGCAATTGTGTGCAAAGATATTTTTGGTTGAAGTGTCCAGCAGGGATGACCCTGACAGGCCCTCAGCACTCCCAGTTTCAGTGGCTGCTGCAGAAGTTCCTTGCTTTCCTGAAAGTGCCAATTTCTGTACCCTGACTGAAGGGGGAACCTCTGCAACTCTCACACAGAGGGAGACGCTTCAAACCGAAGCTGGAAATGCGTGGAGAGCCCTTGGTGCCCTCTGCCTCCCTGGGTGTCCAACACAGGCCAGGGACTGGAACAGCGAGAGCCCTTCCAGGGGCAGAGAAGGAGCAGGGCTGAGAGGCTGAGCACCAGCTCTGCAGAGCACCCAGCCAGGGCAGTATTTGACCAAGAGTCTCTGTTGTAATATGATTACACGTGACTTTAGTTTTTTTTATGCAGAAAAGTGATTTTTAAATGTATATAGTTAATATTTATAGGAAATATTAGAAGGTACTGTGTTAAATTTAATTGGTTAGCAATTAAGAGTGAAATTTAGTTTATTGGGTGGTAAGGGCTGTTGTAAATGTTTATTAAGCTTTTTCTTTTTAAGTATGTTTATATATTTTTTTACAGATGTTTATGGGATAGATTTCTTGTTTTTATAGGTGTGAATGGTTTTCTTATTAGAATAGATTGTTGTGCTAACTGATTTTTATTCTTTTAATTTTTTCTTATGGGAACTTACTAGGTCAGCTGCTAACTGTAGTAGGCTTAAGTTGTGCTTTGATGAGGCATTTCTTTTGTAATATATTTATTTATTTGCAACAAACCTCCAGCACAGGCACATGGAGAGGTCACCCAGCAGTGCCAGGGCTCCCACCTGCTGCAGACACAGGTGGGACACAGGTGGGGATGTTCAGGTTGTCACCACCCTGCTGCTGAGCAAGGCAAATGTGCCAGGGAGAGCTCGGAATTCTCCTGATTCATAGAGCACACCCCAAATTCATAACCCCTGTCAGAATAAAACATCTCTGGCATTAACACTTGTTGGCATTGCTGTTAAATGATAAACATACCCCATAATAAACACAACAGTGATTTTCTCTGGAAGTATCTGGCTGATTTTTTTACTTAAGAAAAGAAAGGCAGCGTGTTTGGGGCCAGCATCCCCTCCCTGATCCTGTATCTCACCACGAAAGCTGCTCTGAGGTGCTTTGGAATCAAACACCAACAAAGGGAAATGGAAATTTCACTATGAAAACTAACGATGAACCAATTTATCCAAGTTAAAGCAAAAGCCTGAAAACAATTCTAGCTGTTTAATGACAGTATACTCTAATCCAATGCTGGTGCAAGAGTTTCATTTGTGACATCTCTTATTAGAGAAACCGAACCCACGGGAGTATGGATGTGAATAAAACATTTCATTTTATGGCCCCAGAAAGAGAAAAAAAATAAACCTTTGAGGGGTTTATAAGCTCTTTAATAATTATGCAATTGTTCTGCAGGTTTTGGGAAATCCTCTAGATTTAGAATAACTTTGGAATCCTGTGTCGTGTGTATGAAGGTCTCTGGGAACGCCAGGAGGGTGCAGAGACTCACACAGGTCCTGCTCCCAATGCTCTGGGAATCACCCTGTGGAGAGCAGGCACAGTCAGGGTTCTGCAGAATGAACCTCAGCAGCTGATTTCCCAATTAATTCATGAGATAACTGTGCTAAGGAACCTCAGAGCCACCTTCAGAGTCACAGAGCACCTCAGCAAGCTCAGCTCCTACAGCCAAAGGCCTCTGCTGCCTGTGGCCCTGCAGCCACACAGCCCAGGGACAGGAACACTGAATCCCAGATCCCTGAGACTGGAAAAGCTCTGCAGGTTCATCCAGGCCAAGCTGTGCTTGATCCCCACCTTGTGCCCAGCCCAGAGCTCTGAGTGGCACCTCCAGCCCTTCCCTGGGCACCCCCAGGGTGGACACTCCAAACCTCCCTGGGCAGCCCCTGCCAAGGCCTGATCCCCGTTTCCATGGGGAAATTCCTGCTGGTGGCCACCCTGAGCCTCCCCTGGCCCAGCCTGAGGCCGTTCCCTCTCTCCTGTCCCCGTTCCCTGGGAGCACAGCCCGACCCCCCCGGCTGTCCCCTCCTGTCAGGGAGTTGTGCAGAGCCACAAGGGCCCCCTGAGCCTCCTTTTCTCCAGGCTGAGCCCCTTCCCAGCTCCCTCAGCTGCTCCTGGGCCTCCAGACCTTTCCCCAGCTCTGTTTCCTTCCCTGGACACGCTCCAGCCCCTCAGCTCAAGCTTTGGGGGATGTTCCCTGTGCCACCTCAGGGAAAAACAAAGGCCCCCTTGGCATATTTGTGATTTGGACCCGGCACAGGCTCTGAATCCAGAGGATTTCACCAGGTAAGCAGATATGGCTGCAAGTCAATTGTCTTCCTGAGGGAAAAAAGGTGAAGAGAAATGAGGAGTCAACATTGCTTGAAATCTTTTAAACATCAAAGGACACTCATCCTGAGGATGCTTCATCCACAGCCTCAGACATCGAGAATTCACAACCACTGAAGCCTGGCCAGATTCCCTCACAGAGAGAGAGCCAGGGAGGGGAGAGGCAGCTCTTCCCATCCACTTTGAAACTTCATTTGCATTTGTCAGCAGTGAGAAACCCAAGAATATGCCTGGACAGGGCAGAGCTCAGCTTTCAGAGCTGGCCTTGCCTCCTACAACCCTGATCTGATGCAGAAACCTGCAGAGACAGGAGCTCTGAGTGTTGGAGGGGCTCTAAGATTGCATTTTTTTCTTATCACTTTCCCCTTTCACAACTGTACTCCCAATTTTGTAACCAGGAACCGAATCTTTCTTGTAATTCAGATAAACTCCTGCAAGATTTCACTTGCTATTTTGAGCAAGTACAGCTGGGGGGATGATGTTTGCCTGAAAGCAATTAACCCCCCTGTGCAGGTGAATTCCTGGGCTGCTGGGTTCCAGGATGAATTGGAAAACTTCAGGATAGGGACATGTTTTGTGCCAAGCTGCAGGGAACATCAGGCAGACTGCTTATCAGCAGCTGCAGGTCATGGGGTGGCTTCTGGGAGGCATCTGCTGACAAGAAGAGGGGACAATCTGAGTGCTGAAGGGACACCCTGAGTGCTGAAGGGACACTCTGAGTGCTGAAGGGACACCCTGAGCGCTGAAGGGACAGCCTGAGCACTGAAGGGACAGCCTGAGCAGTGAAGGGACACCCTGAGTGCTGAAGGGACAGCCTGAGTGCCGAAGGGACGCCCTGAGTGCTGAAGAGACACCCTCAGTGCTGAAGGGACACCCTGAGGGATGAAGGGACAGCCTTTGCACTGAAGGGACACTCTGAGTGCTGAAGGGACACTCTGAGTGCCGAAGGGACAGCCTGAGCAGTGAAGGGACACCCTGAGTGCTGAAGGGACAGCCTGAGTGCTGAAGGGACAGCCTGAATGCTGAAGGGACGCCCTGAGTGCTGAAGGGACACCCTGAGGGCTGAAGGGACAGCCTTTGTGCTGAAGGGACACTCTGAGTGCTGAAGGGACGCCCTGAGGGCTGAAGGGACACTCAGTGTCACTCAGGGCTCCTGGATGCTGAGCTGCTCCGTGGCTGCAGTGGGGAATGCAGCGGGGAGGCACAGGGGCTGAGTGTTCTCTGTAAATCCCCCTGAGGACACCCAGGCCTGGCTCAGAGCCTGACTTTGGGGATTCCTCAGGTGAGCAGGGCTAGGTCTGGGGTGCAGTGCTGAGCCAGGCTCAGTGCCAGGTGCAGTGCTGTTTTCTCTGGAGGATGTTTCACAGGATGTAGCCCTGCCGTGCAGGTGCCCTGTTGAGGTGACCACAACAGTTTGGGCAGGGCGGGTGGGATTCACTGTTTGGTGGAATTCCCCCTTGGATTCCCTGCTCAGCATCTCCAGGTAAATCCAGGCTCCGGGACCCACCTGAACACAGTTTCAGCCCCTGTGTAACTGATTAATCCTGGAACAGGGATTGGAAATGCAGAGCTGGGGGAATCACTGCTGTGGAGATGGGACACACATTCCCTGGAATAAACAAAACCTTCCAGCACTGGGCTGGGTTCCTCGTGGATCCCCCCAGACTCAGAGCATCTGGAGCAGCTACTGAGAGGAGAAAGATTTTCTGAGTCCTTGCCACAAAACCCCGCCTTCCTTCTTTTTCTTTAAGCCCAGGAGCTGCAGATCTCCCTGTGCTGGACAGTCAGGATTCCTGGAACCACTGGGTTCCTGCCAAAGCTTGTTCTGCTCCAGAGTGTCAGATAAAATGCTGGTGGATCAGTTAATTATCTGATTTCTTCTGCAAGGCTTTATTTTCCCAGGACATTTACAACAGGGACTGAGATACTCAGTTCCAATTCAAATTAGCTCGCTGGGCTACTCCATGTGTTCTCTGAAATCCTTTGATGACTCATAGGAGCAGTTGATATCATTACCTTTTTATTTCATTTTCTTATGCTTGAGAAGTAGAGATCAGAGTAAGCACCCCAAGTTCACCAATATTCTGCCATTCCTGCAGTCACATCTGTCCCCAGTGCTCCCTTTCCCCTGTCTGTGAGCTCTGCTGACTCTGCTCTCAGGCTGTCACCAAACGGGAGGGGTTAGACCCAGCTCAACCCAGTTACAATCTTCTGACTTCTGGTCAGGGGGAATCATCAATCACTGAATCATTAAGGTCAGAAAATACACGCAAGATCATCAGCCCCCCTCTCAACCCCAATGAATGTTGTATAATACAGTGCTCCAGTGGAAATATATTACTTCTCGTTATCCCTAACATCTGGTAGAGCTGGAGTCCAGACTGGCTCTGGAGCTGAGCCTCCAGGCTCTCACTTTTTCACAGGTTTATGGATATTTTCTCATTTTTCTTCAAAATTCTTCTTTGCACTAATCTGAAAGAACGGTCCTTTCTACAGCAGAACAGGAATGTGCTGGCCAGGTCAGAGCAGGACAGGCAGAGAGGGATCTCACCTGTGCCTGGCAAATGAAGAATCTCCCAAAATCACAGAGGATGATCACAGAGAGCCCCAAGGTAGCACAGCCCCGAGTCACTGGCTGCACAATCCATCCCAGCCCCAGAGGATCCTCTCCTCAGGGACTGTTGTGGGCATTCAGGGCCGGTTCCTGAGGAGCAGGATGCACCTCAGGCTGCACACACAGCGATGGGGGAGGTTCTGCAACCCCTCCCCGTGTGCTCCTCACCAGTCAAAGGCTGGAGTCAGTGATTCTGTGCTTCTGTGACTTCAAAATTGTGTGAGATCAAACCCTGAGCAGAACTAAACCCCTCAAGCCACAGCAGAGATGTTCCCCAGGCAGGTGAGGTCAGAGGCATGGGCAGGGCACCAAGGGACAGATTTTAGGCAGATTTTAGATGGAGGGCACCCAACACCTCCACAGTAGGTGGTGTTCCTCCCCTTTGCCTCCCATTTGTTTCCCTTTCCCTCAGTGCTTGGAAGCTGCTCTCTCTGACTGAAGGGAACAACCAGCCCTCCTGAGCTTTTGTTTTCCTCTCCAGAAATGCTAGAAATGGTTAGAAATCGTTCAGAAATTGTTTTTTCTGGTATCAGGTTGTCTGGTAACCTGTATTAAGAGTGTAGCTGAAGGAAGGTGTTGTCTGGAGCAGGCCCCTGATTTCGGTTGGTAATTTGGCTGTTAATTAGTGCTCAGAGCTGAATCCTCCCTAATATCCTTTATGCTGGCTGCTGTCAGGATGTGTCACATGTGACACCACAATTTCTGTGTGATAAAGCACGTGGAGGAGAGAGGGGGACATGCTGGGACAATCAATATCATTGAGCCCGGTTTTGTGCCCAAATTGTGCCCAAAAGCAGGAGTGGGGAGGGACCCAACACCTCACACAGCCCCTGAGTCAGGTGTTTCCCTTTCTGGGGGCTACCCAGAGAACTGACGACAGGATTCTAATTAGTATTAGGTATGAACTACTCTGATAATTTTATAGGTTGAAACACCTGATGGATCTTAGGAGGACCTGTTTTTATGGAAGATCTCCACAGTTCCTCTCCCCACAGCACCTGTGGAGTTTTGGGGACTTGTGGCTGTTCTGGGGGTGGTGATCACTGAAGGAAGCAGGAGAAGCAGCAGGGCTGGGTGGCACAGGCAGCACCAGGAACACAGATGACTTTTAGGAACATTTCCTGTATTCCAGGATGTTTCCCACAGGAAATGCAAAAGGAAGCAGCCACTTCCTTCTGAAATTTGATTCTGCTCCACTTCAGCCATCTCAATTTGCCTTACTCATTGCCATATTTTTCTCCCAATTTCCAGTGGCTCTTTCCACTCCCAGTCCACACAGATAATCACACACCTATTTATTTCCTCATGGCAGCCTTTTTGGTGAAATTGCCTCCTTGTGACATTGCCATTTCCCCACAGTCTAAAATTCTGTATATTTTCCAGCAGCTCTATTTATTCCAAGATAGTTTTCTGTCAATCTCCATTTACACAGCCTTAGTGTTTTTCCAAACATCTGATTAAGTTTGCAATAAAGTTTGAAATGCGAAAGAGAATCAAAAGAGGCCAATATAAATTTCAGCAGCACATGCAGAGCTGTTATTGGGGAGCTTCTCGGGGCTGTGTTTCTCACAAGAAGCCACCAAAATACTGTATTTATTCTGACATGAGTTACAGTAGAATGAGTAAATGAAACAGGAATAAATTTGATAGGCTTGGTGACAGGAGCTGGAGGGACTGATGAGAAGCAGCCCCACACCCCAAACAGCAAATCAGCCTGCAGAGGGTTTCATCAGCCCTTCAGCAAAGGCAGGGATGTGTGGCTGACACAAAGGTCACCCAGCTCACGGTGAGTTGATATAAAAATATTCCAATTAAGAAAATTGGAAAACAACATGAATAGTTAGGCTTAATTCTGGATCCATCTAGACTTGTGTAAACACAGAAATGAATTAGTGCCTGGTGTGGCAGTGAACAATGCTGCTCCAAAAGCTGGACACTGCTTTCTCCAGCTCCCAAAATCCTGATTTTACAAAGATTTAGGCACTGGAGGTAGAACATCAAGTCTCTGCTCGAATTTGCCCTCCTGGAAGTCCCCATTCCAGATCCCCCATAACGCTCATGACCCCACAGCGCAGAGTTTGTGGTTTCCAGGCTCTCTGCAGAGCTGTCCCCTCCTCGGCCTGTGCCCCAGACAAGCCTCAGTTTTGTGCCCACAATTGCAGTGAATGAGGGCTGGACCAAACCTGAGCCCTATGAGCAACTCCCCGCACCAGGAATTTCAGAACCAACAATTCCTTCCCACTTTTCCTTCTTCCCTCTTGGTGCTCTGAGGCAGCCAAACCCCTCAGATAACACAGAGCAGGTGCAGCCCCCAGCCCTCCTGCTGAAGCTGCTGTGTGAAACAGAAAAGCCACCTTAGGACTTTCCATTTTCACCCTCCCTGTTTTCTTTCTTCACTAGCAAAGCCAACATCCAAAACCTCCCAAGGAGTCCACATTTAATAAGAAGTGAAACTGGGAAAAGCTTGCAGCTCCTTTCAGCCTCCAGGTAATGGAGAAAAAAAATCCCTGCCTGTGTCTGTTGTGGGGGGACCTGGCTTCAGGCTGAGGTCTGGTCCTGGCAGGACAGCTCTCCATTCCCAGACCTGAGACAGACTTTTGGGCCACCCAGTAAACCTCCCAAAGCTGATTTCACAGCTCTGTGATTCCTCCAGCACTAATTACTAATAGAGACTAATTATCAGAACAGTGTGATAGCAGGCGTAGAGTTTTATCCTGTCGGAGTGGTTCCAATTACAGCCTCACCAGCGGGAGCTGCTTTGCCGTGAGTCATGCAGGAAATCCCAGGATGGGAGTTCTCAGCCTGGGTGTCCCCGAGTAAAAAACACGATTTGGTCCCTATTCCTCCAGGAAATCTGGGCCAGCAAGAGCTGGAAATCAAATTTCCTACGAGGTTACACGGCAGAGGGAGGAGTTAGGGATGGACAATGCCAGCAGGACCAGTGCTGAGGGATGTGCTGCACATGTGGGTTCCAGACAGGCCTTTTCCTTGGGCAAAAATGGTTTGGAATGGGGAGCCTCAGAAAGACTGTGAGAGTTCCTGGCATTGCTGGGGCAAATCAGCCTCGTGCAGATCTGTCCCGAGCTGCTGCCCAGTGAGCAGTGGCCGTGGCACTCTGGGGGTCCCTTATGAGGAAAGCATCTGGAGTGACACCAAAACTTAGGGGAGCCAAGGAGGAGTGAAACAACTCCAGGAACTCTCCTTGTGGAGCTGGGCAGCAGGGCTGAAATGGCTTTGTCTTCCTTCCTCGCTGGATCTCCATCAGATCAACATCAACAGGCAAGAGCACAGGGAAGAATGAGCTCATGGCTCAGGGGTCCAGGAGGATTTGTCTGCGAGGGTGGCCCGAGAGCTTGGGCGAATTGCAGAGAACTGGGAGAGCACAAAGTGTCCCAAGACAAGTGCTCAGCTGGAATTGAAGAGGAACCAGGAATTCTGCATGGGTGATGGACACAGCAATGCCTACACTGGGCGATGTAGGCAATGGGGGAATTCTAGGATGGATTCTCCAAACTGGGCCTGCTGGACAGTGGAGGGGGGGCTGCAGGTGCTTGTCAGAATCATGGAATCCTGGAATGGTTCGGGTTGGAAGGCCAGTATAATTTTCAGCAGCACATGCAGAGCCGTCAGCTGTTATTGGGGAGCTTCTCAGGGCTGTGTTTCTCACAAGAAGCCACCAAAATACTGTATTTATTCTGACACGAGTTACAGTAGAAAGAGTAAATGAAACAGGAATAAATTTGATAGGCTCGGTGATGGGAGCTGGAGGGACTGATGAGACGCAGCCCCACACTCCAATCCATGGGTAACGGGCAGCTGGAGTGTTCCTGTGCACACAGCCTGGGGAATTCCTGACCATCCAGACCGCTCTGATGGCAGATTTCCTTTGTGCAGTGCTGAAGGCATCTCCTGCACTGTGGTGTCACTGGGACCACTGGAAGGCCACGTGTCCATCAGGGACAGTCCCACAGCACCCACCTCCAACCCAGCCAGCAACCCTCCATGCCAGCAACCCTCTCCTCAGCTGAGCCGAGCTCACCAACTGAGGAAAACACATTTTAGCTCCTCAATAGTAATAATAATAAAAATAAATTAATCCACTTTGATTAATAAGGAAGGGTTTTTCCTTAATTCTTAGAAACTGCTAAATAATTTCCAACCATTTTTGCCTCTATTTCTATTTCTGGTATCTGAAAAAAAAAATAAAAATTAATTCCAGCTTAAGGCTTATTAAAGTATTATTCTATCTGCAAATGTGATTAGAATGAAATGCACAAGTCTGGGTTTAATGGTCTTGCTCTTGTAACATCAGTGGTTAATTGGAATCCCTTGGGATCATGGCTGTGCTTTCCTCCATTCCCACCAGGAGACACCTCTCCAGTGGCTCACTCCTCAAACTGCCACCTGACTCTGCTCCTTCGTGGATATTGTCCCCAAAATATTGTTTTCTTTCCAAAAATGCATTTCAGGCTTTACAGAGCAACAGTTGCCACTGAAATCTGAGTTTTCAGAGAGATGCTCTTTGTTCCTCATGGAGCACAGAACACTGGGACAGGATGAGGTGCTGTCACAGGGAGAATGCCCTCCTGGAAACGCTGAGCTGTTGGTGAGGCGAACAGAAGGCGGGGTGTGACCCCTGGGGGTGAGCAGAGGGCAGAGCTGAGCAGTCCCTGCCCGTCCCTCGGGTGGGGCAGGGCCAGGCAGAGCCGTGCAGGAGCTGTCCAGGATTTCTGTTTCCCAGAACGATGCCGTGGATCCCGTGCTCTGCCTGAGTGTATCTGTGCCCTGAGAGGCCCTGAGCTCGAACGCCCTGCTGGATCCTCACATCCCCCTTGGGAAGAGGGATAGCTCTGTCCTGCCCTTCCTGCTGTAAGATGGGGAGGTCTGTCCAGGGGGTGACAAGATCAGATTTTGGTGGTATCTAAATGTACCCCATGGGTTTGACAGGGTCTTTAAAAGCCCCGTGGACTAACTCAGAGTTACCTGAGCTATTTCAGGCAGCTCAGGTGGAATCACATTCCTTGCTGGCAGGTCCCACACGGACATCAGAGTGCCCGAGGGCGGGGCCAGAGCTCCGGCCCAGGGACAGAACGTTCAGAACCTCGGACAGAGCCACAGAGAGAGCCCAGGGCAGGGCAGAGACCTCCCCGCGGCGGCCGGGAGGAAATGCTGCGGAGGTGGCTCAAACCATCATTCTCCTCGGGCGGCAAAGGCTACGGACACCCATTTACAGAGAAAACAGGATTCTGTGAGCTGAAGATGAGACTGAAAATGAGTCTGGTTGTGGGATTCAGTCCCTGTCTGAGCTCAGACACTGCTGTCCAAATATCAGCTTTTAAATAAAGGTCTCTGCCCTCTGCTGTTGGTGGAATTTCACATCACTGTCAAAGGCACTAAGGTGAGAATCAATTGCATCATTTGGAACTAAAATAAGGTTTTACTCACATCGTCCTCCTGCTGCCAACTACAGGAGTCAAGTTCACCTCAACTTTCTCCGAGTTTCATGTAAGAAATATTAAGCTGGTTTAACTTTGATAAAATCTACATCTAAATAAGAGTCTCCTCCGAAGGAAGAAGACATGCTGATGTGTGGAGCCGAAATAAGATTGACATTTGGAGGACATGAAATCTTTTGGGAAGCCCTAAAATATCCCCTAAGTAGGTCAGCTCAGTGACCTGGATCTGTACTTTTAATGCAAGAGTAGCCTACATTTGCTCTGTTTGCTGAGGAACGAAGGGGTTTTGGGCTGTGGGTTTATTTTTAGTAGTTAAATATGACCTTTGTAGGAGATCCTATAATAAGAGCAATGACAGAGCTGGCCAGGGGTGAGTCACACCACATGCTTTGATTTAGAGATGATGAACACACATCATTTATCCTCTGGTCATTTCTGGGAGAAACTCTCATTCAGGCAATTTGCACTGGAGGAATCAAGACAATACTCTCAAATAGGAGGGATTTCTTGATGGCAAAAAGTATTCCTTGTCTTACAGGGTAATTAATCATCATTTCCATCAATGGAGAACAGATCTTAAGGATCTAAAATGAAGGAAGAAACCCTGAGGTTCCCCACTGCCTTGCCAAGCCTAGCTTAGATTTCAGCAGCCACCATCCAGGAGGTTTTCCAATCAATCCCATAATAAGCTCCCTTATTTTTCAGTTTTCCCCATTCTAAAACAGTCTAAACAAAGAAGTATAGTAAGGGTTGAGCTTCCTTCCTGCTTTGGGGTGTTCCTCACACTGAGCAAACCTGCCTGGATCAGCACTCCAAGTCCCACAGCCCAGCCACGGGAGAAACTGCAGCCTGGGCCGGGAAAAGAAAACTTTTATTCCTGTCTTCCTAACCACACTTCCTAACCATGTCAATAATTCCCAGCCTTCCCTGGGAATAAATCTGAGTTACAATATGCATCACCCTGCTGGTCTAAATCCATGTGGGGTTCATGGAAAAATCAATATTTGTGTGAATATTCTTCAGGCGAGGGATGAAATTAGTCACAAGATATTAAGTAAAAGATATGTGAAACGATAAATGCAGTGGCTTCCCAAAGGACATTTTCCCTTCAGGCCCTCTGTGAAGATCTCACTGCTCAGATGAAACATTCCAGCTCAGCCAGGGAGGCAGAAAAGTTGCAGGGACCACGGAGCTCTGGATCATGGGCGGCTGGCCTGGCCTGGATCTCCACTCTCCTCCAGCCCTCAAATTCCTGCTGCACAGGGCTGCAAGGAGCACATTCCACCCCCACTCACAGAACCAGGGAATAGTTTGGGTTGGAAGGGCCCTCAGAGCTCATCCACAGCTTGCCATGAGGCTGCTCAGGGCCACGTCCAAACTCCAGAGAGACCCTTCACTGAACCAGCCAACCCTCACTGCAACTGCTGAGGAACTGAGCTCCCACCTCCTCTGCTCTGCAAGCAACCTGGCAGTGGCTGCCCCTTTAAACACCTTGAAATGGGATTTGGTCCCTCAGAATTGGTTATTTCTTTGGATGATGCTGCCACTGGGTCTGGCAAGTTTGTGCCAGATCACACTGCACATCATCTCTGTGCTGTTTTCAGTGCAATCCAAGGACTTTGCCATTTTCCCATGCTTTTTCCGTTTTTCTGCTCATTCCAAGACTCTGCCCCTCTTTTCCTGCCTTTTCTTTTCTAGCTGGTGGCTGCCAGAGGCATGGTGTGTTTTAGGTAAGGAGCACACAAAAAGAATCCCTCCTTCCATGTGTTCCCAGAGCACAGACTTGGAACGTGCTTGAAACATCTCCCTGTGACAGGGACAGGACCCAGGGAAAGGCTGGAGCTGGGCCAGGCAGGCTGGGATGGATCTCAGTGGAAGGTTCCTCCCCCAGAGGATGCCCAGGCTCCCCAGGGAATGGGCACAGCTGGGGCTGCCGCTGGATCCCTGGCAGTGCCCAAGGCCAGGCTGGACAGGGCTGGGAGCAGCCTGGGACAGTGGCAGGTGTCCCTGGCCATGGCAGGGGTGGCACTGGATGAGTTTTAGGTCCCTTCCAACCCAAACCATTCTGGAATTCTGTGATTATGACATCAGAGAGGAGACACGGGTGCCCTGTGCATCCAGGGAAGGATGGAATTTGTCTCCACAGGACAATGTGGAGTTTGGGTGCAATGAGTCCCACCCAAGTGACATGAGACAAGGGTTTGGGAAGGAAACCTCACCCTGAGTCAAGCCCTCTGGTGCCTCTACATCACCAGAAAGGGTCCAGAACACCCTTAGCCTTGCTCTGTTCCAGCATGACTTCACTTTGTCCTTTAAATGGTCCATCAATTATCTGGAAAATCCAACCCTTCCAAGTTTTGACTTGGAGGAAAAATGCTGATGCATTGATGTTTGTTAATAGAACACATTAGATGAGTAAAGCAGTCTGTTAAAGGGATATTAAATGGGAGAATGGTTTCCCTCACACTTTAAATAAATAGAAGAGTCTTTAAATGTCAATAACATTATGCAATCATCTTGGGAGTTGACTTAAAAATGGATTTATTTGTGTATTTGATACAAATCCATCCTAAGATAATACAACCAAGAGACGTGCTGACTTTTGGCTTCACTTTTTGATTTATCTCTGGTAAGACCGACAAAACAGGACCCAAAAAGGGTGACAAGGTGTTTCTTCTTCCTCTCCCTGCCAGGCTTTCTTAGGTTTGCCCTCAGACCGCTTTTCTCTTCAAAGTGTCCCAGAAATGCAGAGCGGTGCCAGAGCCCAGACTTGCTCCCAGGTGCAGCCAGGAGCCTGGCTCCCCTCAGGCTGCGATGGGCAAGGCCTGTGCTGTGTCCCAGGTCTGAGTGGAACGGGTCCATGGGCCCCAGGGATCTGGGAGCGAGCAGTGCAAGCCAAGCTGTGACCCAGCAGGGAGCAGGGCCTGGCCAAGATCTGCTGGGGCACAGGGCCGTGTGCTGCCCTCGTGGGATAGAGCAGCTGCAGCCAGGAGAGAAAATCATTCACTCCAACAAACACCTTTCCCTCAGGGGGGCTGTGAGGCACATCTGGAGAGATGCCACCCCTGTGCCCAGCCCTGTGAGGCACATCTGGAGTGATCCCACCCCTGTGCCCAGCCCTGGGGGCACATCTAGAGTGCTGTGTCCAGCCCTGGATCCCCAGCACAGCAGGGACAGGAGCTCCTGGAGCTGAGGAAGGGCTGGAAGATCTCTGTGCCCAGGAAAGGCTGAGGGAGCTGGGGCTGCTCAGCCTGGAGAGGAGCCCCAGCTGAGAGGGGCCCTCAGCCCTGGGTGTCCCCTTGTGTCCTTGGGTGTCCCTGAGTGTCCCTGAGTGTCCCTGTTTGTCCCTGTGTGCAGGAGGGTCAGGGCAGGGCCCAGGCTCTGCTCCAGGCCCAGCAATGGCCCCAGAGCCACAGACAGGGCCTGACCCAGCAATTCCCCTGCACAGGAGGCACAACTCCTGCCCTGGGCAGTGCCAGCCCTGAGCAGAGCCCAGAGAGGGGTGGAGTGTCCTCCCTGGGGATATCCCAGAGCTGCCTGGCCACAATCCTGTGCCCTGTGCTCTGGGATGGCCCTGCTGGAGCAGGGAGGTGGCACCAGATGGGACTCCCTGAGGTTCCTTCCAGCCTGACCCATTCTGGGACCCTGGGATCTGTAGCACACATTATAATCTCGAAATAAAATTTATTTTAGCTCCTTCCTTACTAAGCAGATTTTATCCTGAAGTATACTTCCATGTCTTTGTGTTTGAGAAATGATGGAATAGCAGTGTGGCTTTGAGTTGAGCCCAAGGTGAGGCACAATCCACCTCACTAGAAACTGCCTCTGCCACAGTCTCCTCATGTTCTTGGGTCCTCCTAGACTGTCCCTCTTGTGAGGACAGCCTGGGCTTCATCCTTGTCTTTTGTCATCTCAAAGTGAGGTGTCCCAAGGTGTTTTTTTGGGTTCCTCCCACCATACTCAGGGAAAACAGAGACATCTCCAGAGTACAGCATGGGAAGCCTTGGGATGTGGTGCACCAGCTCCTGGAGGAATCCAGCTCCTGATCACAGCAGAGCTGGCTGAAATCTTGGATCCTGCCACTGGAATGACAGCTTGAGCCTTGAGTTAAGCCAGCATTTCTGCACATAGGTGGGGAATGATTCATTTCTTATCTCATTTCTTAATGAAATTCTGTGACCTCTGGGTAGGTGACATGAAGTCAGAACAGACTTTGATTCCATGCTGTGGAGAGGCCACAAAGGAGTTGTGGCAGTGTCTGAGGATCTGAATGTGTTTGATTGCTGCACTTCTGAGACTCAGCACAAATCTCTGTGTGGAAATTAAGAGACAAATTATATCTCTCTGCTGCATCTCCATGACAAACAGAATTTGTGTACTGATTGCACCTTGATTTTGTTTGACTTCCAGAGCTTCAGGTAAATGGGATCTGTTTTTTTAAGTAACTTATAAATTTTGGGGAATGAGCACAGTTTAAAGAGGTATCTAAATTTAGTGTAGTGTAAGTACTTCTAATAATGACCCAATAGCAACAATTTTCTTCTATATTCCACAAACTCCAAGTTAACTGCTTCAGAAGCTCTTTGGATTGCAAATTTCTTCTGGAGTTAAGGTTGTGACAGCCTCATAATTGTGGTGATAGCTATCACAATTACTGATTAGTCTTAAAAGTGGTGAGCAATTCCAGCAGTAAACAGCAAATCTCTGCCAATAATCTGCTGACTGTTACCGGCTGCCATGGGTGGGAAAGTCCCCTTGGAAACTAGAGCTGAATTTCAAAGCCACGCCATTCACTGAGGCAAATGTGACTTTCAGCTGGTTGGACTCAGGCTCTGGAGCTGGTGACAGGAAGGAAACCTAATTAATGGGGAGTTGAAGAGGGTGATCCCAGCTAAAGCGGGTATTAGTGGTGTGGGCTTCGGTTCTCTGTGGCCATCCCAGATAAATAATCCATTATTGGAGCAGAAGGCAGGATGCAGGCATTCCCTTTCATTTCAATGATACAGTCTGGAGTCTGCCATAAAGAAACATCTGAAGGGAAACTGCCAAAACTCCTGGGAAAACGACTGTCCAACAATATTGAGCATCCCAGGAGCTCGAAGTATTCAGGACATTTTCAGCTTCCAAATGACAAGGTGTTTTCTCCTGGAGAGGTGGCTGGGAATGTTTTAATTGCAATGAGGGGGAATAAAAATGTTATGGAGTCGTAAAGCTTGCAGCTCCAGATGGAGCAGCTGGCACAGCAGGGACAGGACATCAGGCACAGCTTGACACTCCCCAGTGTCCTGTGTGCTCACAACCAGACCTGGGGACGTGAGGCACCAGCCCTGCAGCTGCAGTCCTTGAAGGACCTGCAGTGCCTGAGCTCCTTTTAACTCCCCTCCCACCCCGGATGGACACACTGGGCTCTGGGCTAGAGAATTCCATGACTTTTTTTTACTGGTTGTGGCTTTACAGAAGGATTTTATAAACCCATCAACCCTTCACAACCAATGTCCTGCAGTGGCACTGTCCAGAAGAAGCCCTTGCTGTGACCATATGGTCACAGGAGAAATGACCTGAGAATGCTGCAGTCAAACCTTTCTGAAAGCCCAGTGCCTGTGCTCACTCTGGGAAGGAAGGGCAGGAGGGAAAGAATTAAACCCATTTCACTGTTTCTTGTCCAAGTTCTGTTGGGAGAAGCTCCGTGGCAAGGAGGGAGCAGAGGGCTGGTGATCTGCCTGCCTTCAGAGACCTTCACACGTCCTTGAGTGCACAAAGGAACACTCCTGATTATTCTGGATAAATCTAAATAAATCAATACCAAGCAGCACACGATGACCCCAGGCTGTGTCAGGAGGAGGATTAGCAGGAGTCAGTGAGAACAGTCTCATCTTTGCTCTTTACTCTTGACAAATCTCTGGCAGCAGGCACCAGGTCCTGCCTGTGCCTCGAGGGGAGGGGACTAAGAGGAGGATCTGCCTGTTGCTAAACCTTCTGCCCAGGCAGTGAAAGGAAGGATCAGCTCATTTTCCTCAGCCGTGCCCCCGCCTGGGAGGTGAACATTTGTTTTGCTTGTAGGCAGCACCATGAGATGGCTCCCGGGCCTCACTGCCGCTGCTGAGCTTTATTAGCTGTACCCACCCACTGACACTGGGACATCCTTCCCTCCATTGGGACATCCTCCCTGCCCTGAATTTTGAAAGAGACAAGCTCAGGCGGGTCTTTGGGCTCCTCTCTGAGACTACAGCCCACTCTGTCCCCCAGGAGCCTGGGGACAGCCCGTGTGACACTGCCACCACAGCTCCTGTCACTGCAGAACTTCCCTTTCCCTTTTCCCGAGCGCAGTTTTGGTTCCACTGGACACCACTGCCAGGAGACCCTCCCATCCTGCCCAGCCAGGCTGCTCTGGGTAACAAATCCCTCATTTCTCTTTCCCGACTGTCTCTTTTCCCAGTTTGGATCTCAGCCCCACACAGCCAACAGGATGCAGGAGAGAATGGGAAGGGTAAAAGTTAAAACTTGTGGATAGAGACAGTCAGTGAAAGAAATAAGATAATAAATTGTAATGAAAAGAAAAATAATGAAGAGAAGGAAATAAAACCCAAGTGAAAACAGTTGCTCATCACCAAGCAACAGATGCCCAGCCAGCCTTGAGCAGAGCCTCCTCTCCAACTCCTCCTTAGTTTTGTTCCTGAACATGACCTTGTACATTGCCAAGCATAGTCACAGGCTGCAGAGCGCTCGGAGTCCTCATCCCTGGAAGTGTTCAAAAAGTGTGTGGATGTGGCCCTTGGGGACATGGTTCAGTGGTGAACAGGCGGTGGGGCTGGGTTAGACCGGATGGTCCTGAAGGTCTTTTCCAACCTGAACATTTGGATGGNTTGTTCCTGAACATGACCTTGTACATTGCCAAGCATAGTCACAGGCTGCAGAGCGCTCGGAGTCCTCATCCCTGGAAGCGTTCAAAAAGTGTGTGGATGTGGCCCTTGGGGACATGGTTCAGTGGTGAACAGGCGGTGGGGCTGGGTTAGACCGGATGGTCCTGAAGGTCTTTTCCAACCTGAACATTTGGATGGTTCCATGGGGTCAGTGGGGGTCAGCTGGGACAGCTCCTTGTCCCCTCTGCCTGGTCCCCTCACCCTGCTCAGCAGGGACTGACCCCTCCAGTGACCAGTGCTGATCAAACCCAGCCTGGGCAGCTCCTGGGGACAACAGCTCCACCCCAACCCAACCCACACCCATCCTGGGACACTGCCCTCGGCCCAGGAGCTGTCCCCAGGTGCCATTTGGGAACACAGGTTTCAGGGTTTGAGGCACGCTCAGAGGGATCTGCCCGGATCCTCCAGCTGCAGCATCACCCCGTGGAGTTACAGGTGCCAGGATAAATAAACTGGCTGGAGCCAGGGCCTTCCCAGGGTTGTTTTCTATCATTCTGTCAGATCTGGGGTATCAGGAGCTCACACCTCTCACCTATTTCAGTGTGAACCTAATGCTTATGGGAGAATCGCTTTTCTTCCAGACACAACCTCTCCCATCCAGGAGAGGTGGTGGGACAGATTTTCCTTTCAAACTAGTCCAAGTCTCATGAAAATGCCAAGGAAAAAGAATGAAATTCCCATAGAATGATATCCAGTTTCTAGGAATCTTTGCCCAAGAGGACAGAGATGTGCACAGTGACTGACTACATGTTATAAACTCACAGCACTACATAAAAATAATAATAAAAATAATACCAACACCCTCTGCCTTCATTATTCTGTCTCCAGTATTATATACACTAATGAGGACTTCCACTTGTACAATTGCTCTTCTCTACTAAGTATATTATTTGTAGGTTCTCTAATAAATCAAAGTTTTATGCAAGCAAAACCCTTAAAGTTAATGTGAGCAAAAAGTGCGCTCTCATCCCCAGCATCTCCCAAACCCCTGCAATGCAGCCTTTTATTATTTCTGTAAAAGAAAAAAAAGGAAATCAATAGAGATTCCTCGTGCGTAATCCTCAGCAAGATTAGGACTTTGTCAGCCTCTGGAATAATCTCCTGGAAAGCAAAAAGGAGAAGGGTGAGAGGGTGAGGAGGAGGGGAAAAAAGGAAAGAAGTCACAGGGAAGCCTGGAACTGGGGATTTGTTTGGGGTGTTCACTGTGCTTCTTAAAAATAACATTTCAAAGGTGACTCTGGCCCGCTCCCCTTGGCGCCCAGCAGTCCTGGAGATGCCTCACTCAGCTGTTGGAATATTTAGATTGTAACTGGGGGAGAAACCTCCCACTTTAACAGTGAAGCAGCAAAGTTCCCTGTTTTAAAGGGGATTTAGGACCTAAATGCCAAAGTCAGCCCAGGCTGGGCAGAGCCAAGCATTGCTGCCTCACGCCATGGTCAAGGGTGGCCAGTGCTGGGTGGGAGCCTGCAGATCTCCGTGGGGACCTTCCTGGAGCCACAGGAATGGCATTCCAGGTGACCTCTCAACCCTGCACAGGAAATCCACCAGCAGTGTGTGAGCTGTGGGGAACGGGTCAAGGGAAGGTCAGGAGGGACAGGAATGCACCAAACCCTGGGTGAGGGCAGAACCTGTGATGTCATGTTGAGTCTGCTGTTCCCCACCCCACTGCAACCACACCTGGGTGAAATTCACCCAGGAGCTGCACCGAGAGGCAACCCAAACATGAGAAAGAGAGAGAAATTATATTAAATGATCAAAGACCTGGGCAGAAAATGAGCGGAGAAGGTTGGAATCACAACAAAAACTTAGTTGGGAGTAATCACCTCTTTCGATTCAGGCCAGAATTAAAGAATGCTGTAAAATCGGGGCAGGACAGAAGGGTGGGGACAAAGAATCCTGGAAAGAGCTGGAATCACTGCCAGGCACCACTGGCATCTCACACAGCTCAGCAGCAGCAGCTCCTCGTGTGCAGGTGCCCACAGCAGGGCTCTGCTGCCGAGGAAGCTCCCTCTCCCAAACTGCAGTTCCTGGAAAGCACAGGAGGTGCAGGAGCAGAGCTTCGAGCTGCAGTTTGAACAAACAGCCCAGCAGCTGCTGCTGTTCAGCAGCTGAGATCCTCGAGAGGACCTGCTGCCTTTTAGCCCTGTCTTCCTGCTGAAACCATCCCTGGCTTGTGCTCAGCTCCACCTGACAGCATGGAGCCAGGAGTTTGAACACAGTTCCCGCTTTTCATGCATAATTTATTGAGAAAAATGGAAATGAACCTTCAGTTTTTCCTTGCAGTCCCTCTCACTTCCTTTCACTTGTTGCTGTGGAAATGGCCTCCCAACAAACCCAAGTGATCTCTTCTGTGAATAAATAGATATTGCCAGTAACTCCCGAATCTCTGGAGCTGCTTTTCATGCAGTTCCCATTTCACTGACAAACGTAAGGCTTGATGTAAAACAGGCAGAGAAAACTGAGGGTGCTTCATGAAGAATTTGCATTCTGGAGACCTTCCCAAGTTGCCCCTGAGGAGTCAGAGTGAGCAGATAATGAATACTGCCAGGTAATCATCCATCCAAGCCTAAAGCTCCATTCCAAAAGTTACTACAGCAGATTAATAACATTTGATAAGCATGACTTTTATAGTTGCATGGAACTCATTAGTTCCACGTGATAATGGAAAAATGGGTGTATTGGTTTTGCTCCCAATGCCGCTGTGCTAAAGACGGAGCTGAAGGTTTCACAGACACCAGGAAATGCTGATGCCTCAGAAATGAGGCTCCATTCGAGACCTGAATTGCTCAAGACAGGAGCTCCTTTCTCTTCAGTGACTGTAGAGAAGAATAAGCTCCTGACTATTAGACAGCCTAATGGATGAGTAAATTCTCTTGTAATTTTTGCTCCAGATCTGTGGAATTCCCCAGGCCAACAAACCTTATTTATTAAGCTCCTGACACTGGGATTCTGGACTCCTTACATAAAACTAGCAATAAAGTCTTCAAAAATCTCATTAAAAGATTAGCCTGCTATCACCAGCAGCTGGGACATTGCAGAGGAGTGTGTTGAGCTCCCAGTATGAGGAGGCAGAGGAAAACCCGGGCAAAATTCTGCCCTCAGCACATTCCATCAATAAATACTGCACAGCTGGGACGAGGCTCCAAAGGGAAGCACATCACCAAATATTGCCTATCTGAAAACCTGGAGCTGATGTTCTCCCTACAGCCTCCTCCAGCTGCCAGTTCAGATTAGATAAATATCCTATTTTTGTCTCTTCACTGAAGGAGTCACCTTGGTCCTGATTCACACTAGGCTGGGACTTGGGCACACTGGGAAACTTTCTAAAGTTCAGGGGTGATCAGCCAGGTCCTGATCCCTGACTCCTGCACAGCTCTGGCTACAGCAGCCAGAGTTTTGTGTTAGTTCCAGCCTTGTCTTGAAAGCCTCCAGGGATGGAGGAACTTATTGGTCATGTTAGGTTTATTTATTTATTGTGTTTATTTCTTTGTTTGTTATTTATTTGTCCTATAGTAGCCATCCCAGTACCTACGGGGGCTGGACGGGGCTTTTCACAAGGGCCTGGAGAGGCAGGACAAGGGGGAATTGCCTTAACCTAGAGGAGGGCAGGGATGGATGGGATTTTGGGAAGGAATTGTTCCCTGGTAGGGTGGGCAGGCCCTGGCACAGGGTGCCCAGAGCAGCTGTGACTTATCCTGGCAGTGCCCAAGGCCAGGCTGGAGCAGCCTGGGGCAGTGGGAGGTGTCTCTGCCCACGGCAGGGGTGGAATGGGATGAACTTTAAGATCCTTCCATTCTGGGATTCTGTGTTGCTTTCCTGAGTTGAACTGATTTTTCTCTGTCTGTCTGGGCTCAGCTATTAAAGGAACTCTTTATTAGATCTGTCATCTCATCTCAGCTCACCTGATTATGTGTGTGCTCTCTTTATATTCAGTATATCCTGTGCTGTCTGAATCCCTGATTTCTTTTTGGAATAAAAGCAAATTTTCTCAAATCAAGAAATTATTCATCTCTTATATTCATGAATTTTCTCTTCCTTCATGGCTAGTTGGTTTAAATTCAGAGCAGAGCTGTGCTATCTCATTGGGGTTGTTTGCACACATCTTGTGATGCACCACTTCAAAACTGTAAATGAAACAAGTTTTTGTCAGCATTGGGGTACCTCGAGCTCAGCAATGAATTTTGATGTCTGTTCAAACACTGTTCCTTGTTCAGTTTCCTGTCCAATACTCAAAAACAAATTCTTAAAACTACTTTCCTGTAACTTCAGCTGACAAAAGGCAGGTAACAAGAACACCTGGAAAACTAAGGAGAAGTGTTGTCATGAGTACAGCCAAAGAATTTTAATCCAACAGTTCAAATAAATACCTGCAGGCACTTTGCTGTTGTCTGTCATTGCTCCCTGAGCTCAGTGCCAGCCTGCCTTTCATCCTCCTGCTCTGAAAAGGACTGGATTTTCTCCTGGGAGGTGTGGTCACACTTTCCAAACGTGCAAACTTCTCCATGAAGTTAAAGTTAGCTTGGACAACTTTTGAAGCTTATGTAAGAGAAAAACTTGGGTGTCTTTTTCTTGTTTTTAGCTCCTGCAGGACATAAACCGTGTCAACATCAGGATTGCAGCAGCATCTGTGCTATTGTCTTGTTGGTAGGATCAAGCACTGTTTTGGAAAGAAATCTCAGACTCTTCAGATAATCCCTAAACCTTTCAGATACAGGACTGACACAGGCACGAGCACTGGGCATTGCAGCGTGTCCTGGTTTTTTATGGGATCACAACAAAGTCACTGTGAGTCCCCTCAGTGACCTGAGGGACACAGTGAGGCTGCAGCAGGTGGGGGGAATAATCAGAGGATTTTACTAAAAGAGACATGAAAGGAGATGTTTATGTGCTGGGTGGCTTTTTCCAGTGGAGTGGGTACCAAAGCCTTAGGACAAGTCTCTTGAGATGACCTTGTCTTGAGATAACCTGGAAGGGATCTCCTCAAACCCCTCCTCATTGCTGGATCAGGGGCGATTTCCCAATTTGACCTCTCATTGGAGCTGCTCCTGGGTCATTTTCTGCCATGCCAAAAAATCCCCAGCAGAAGGAAAGAACAAAGGGAATGTCACTCTCAGCAGGTTTAGCTAAACTCTTCCTTAATTCTCCTGCATGGCCTGAGGCCCCAATGGAGAAAACTGCAAAGGTTCTTGAAACACTTGGTGGGAAGGAGCTTTAGGTTTTAAGGTGCTTATAAATGTGGGATCACTCCTGGCAAAATTGCCTTGTTTCTCCAGTCTATTCCAGTTGATACTGTCACTTCAAACAAAGAAACTGATGGATTACAGTCAGGAAATGCTCTTTTTTAAATTATTTTTTTATTTTTTTATCTTGAGCATAATAACTTGTCTGTGACTCAAACATTTCACTTATTCAACCTCTCTGCCCTCAGACAAAACTGACCCTGGCTCAGCACAGAGCCATGTTCGTGGCACAGACACTCAAGCCATTCTGGGCCACATCTTCAATTTAATCTGCATTCAGGTGAGGGCTGGACCTTGAGAGGTCGAAGCAAACAGCTGCTGATGTGATTGAACATCTGGCTCGGGTCCCTCACGCCTGAGGAACGTCCCCAGAGCTGAGCTGGCACCAATCTCTGAGGCATCCCCAGCACATCACAAGAGCTACAAGACCAAAGGCAGCATTTTCCCTCCGGAAGGCGGCTCCAGGACAGTGACTCATGTCTGCACATTCCATACAAAGAGCCCTTAGGTGTCCCTGTGTCCCCGCCAGGCATGTCTGCTGTCCCTCGCAGTGATGTCACAGCAGGCTGAGGGTGACATCAAACCCAGCTCCACATCCCCCAAAGGACACGGCTGCTCTTCTGCCCTGCCACACCTCTGTCCCTTCAAATGAACGAGTTATAGCCAGAAAAACTCACTGTATTCCTGTGAGCTCAGCCATGCTAATCCTGACCCCAAATTCCTGTGCTTCTGCAGCCTGGCTGATGGAAAATATCTCGGGAGATAAAGGATCTGCCAGTCTCTGGGAAATGACAGATGCTGGGTTGTTCTCTGGGTTAGAGAAGGGAAGATGAGAGAGCAAAAATGAAGCTCTGTATTAAACTAGGCAGAGAAATAGAGAATTTTAATGATTATTTTTGTCTTTGTTGTTGCTTTGCAGTCCCAATAACGTCACCCTCCATTTTATCCCCTCTTCATAAATCTTTCCACTCTCCATCTCTCATGTTCCTTTGCATCCCAAGATCACAGACCTAGAGAATCACACAAGGTTTGGGTTGGGAGGGACCTCAAAGCCCTTCCAGTGCCACCCCTGCCCCAGGCAGGGACACCTTTCACTATCCCAGGGTGCTCCAAGTCCTGTCCAAGCTGACCCTCTAAACTGGTTGAACATTTTAGTATGAACTATTTTCCACTGCAAAAATTGCTTTCATTGAAATCTTCATTAAAACAAAACAAAACAACAACAAAAAAACCCACCAAAACCAAAGCAAAACAAAACAAAGATTGTGTATTTTTAATGTGGGTTAAAGGGGTATTTTGGTGTGTCGCATTTGTGGAAAAAGGAAAAAGTGACCTTTGGGCAGCTCAAAAATCCACATTAAACAACCTGGAGTTAAGGAAGGGGGAAGCTATCGCTGATGAAAAAGGAGAAATGACTCCCTAAACATGAAAAGGAAAAGTTGAATGCTGGCATCAGCTGAGGTGAGAACCAACTTGGAAGGAGAAAGACAAGACTTTGGAAATAACAGACCACTGCATTTAACTTTGGGGCTTGCTAATTGGTGAGAGATATAAGATCAAGTCTATCATTAATATCTGGAGAAAATAACTTGATGGACAACACTGTGGGTGGCAATCCCGTCAAAGTTTTGATCAATGTCGATCAAAACCAATTTCTTGAGAGGAAGCAGCCTGTGTGGGTTTAGGAGGAGGAACACGAGCCATCAGTTGAAATGATGCAAGGAAAATTAAAAAAACATCTTTTATGGGTGCCAAGGGCCAGTCAGCCCAGCACTGAGAGCCCTCTCCCCATGGCTCCGAGGACTGGCTTGTGCCACAAACTGAGGTGGGATAAAGGTTCTACAGTGGAAATGGAGCTGGAGTCCCAAGGTAATGCTTAAATTGCTCAATTCCCTCAGGCTAGACCACATCACACAGAACCCCAGGATCACTGAGGTTGGAAAAGCCCTCTCAGACCATCCAGGCCAACCTGTGTCCCATCCCCACCCTGTCCCCAGCCCAGAGCCCTGAGTGCCACCTCCAGCCCTTCCTTGGGCACCTCCAGGGATGGGCACTCCAAACCTCCCTGGGCATTTCCAATCCCTACCCACCCTTTCCATGGGGAAATTCCTGCTGGTGCCACCCTGAGCCTCCCCTGGCCCAGCCTGAGGCCGTTCCTTCTCTCCTGTCCCCGTTCCTGGGAGCAGAGCCATCACTGGTGGCACCTTCCAAAGCCCCATGTGGGCAGAGCTGGGTGCAGGGGCCTGTGCTGGGGGCAGAGGTGTGGAGCAAAGGGTGCTGCTGGCCCAGCCTGGGGGAGGAAACATCACCCAGACGGCTCTGGACTGGTGTGGGAGCGCAGCAGGGAAGTGAGCCTTTCCAAAATCAGCTTTTCCTCAAAAAACACAAATGTCTTTGAACTGATTCTGCTTGTGGGAATGCACCAGTGTCAACACATTCCTAACTGGGAAACACTCTTGGCACCTCCTGGTGGCCCTTGGAAACCTTCTGCTTTCCATCCAGAAGTCAGAGGGAAGCAGAGAGCTGGGACTTGGACTTGTGGTGGGGTGATTGACCTCCTGCGGGAGGTGAGCCCTGCAGGCTCCAGGCCATTCCTGCTGCCCCATCCCAGCAGGAATGCTGCTCAGCACCCATGGCTGGGCCTTGAGGGCAATTAAAGTTGTTTTTGCTCTGCAGCTGCTTGCTGAAGTGCAGCCACAGCTCCAAGACACAAGAGGAGCCCTGCAGGGACCAACCACTCCATCCCAGAATTCGTGGTTTTATCCTGCCACAGGAATAAATCTGGACCAGTTCAGGCCAGGGAGAGAGTGTGACTGGCTCTCCTAGGAATGTGCAGAGACAGCCTGGTTCTGCAGGAAATAAGAAGTAAACTTCCTTTTTATAACTGATCAGACAGAGGGACTGGTTTATTACAGTCCCTCACTCCATGGTTTCAGTTCATGATTACTCAGGATAACTCCCCTGGTCCCTTGATGGATAGGCTCAGTATCAAACAGCCTCATTTCTTAAGCTCTTTCAAAATCATTCCTCTTTCAAAATCAGAACACTGATTTTTTTAAAAAGGTGGGGTTTTTTTTTATGTGCAAGTAAATGACTTGGTTTTGCTTAGGGCAATTTTAGCTTCCAAGGTGTGATATGGTGTGATTTGCCAGGTAAATCATTGGTGCTACATCTGGGATTAATTATGCCCTTTTTTCATTGCAATCTCCTGTTCAGCTCCACAGCTTCTCTGTTGTCTCCTGGAAATACTCATCAAAGAGAGCTCTGGAGTTAATTATTTGTTGTCAAGTCTTATAGAAATGGCATCATTGTCACCTGCTGTGGTCACAGGGGGATGCAGAGCAGTTAGGCCATTCTGGTGAATTCACGCCCTTTCCCTGAAATCCCAGCAGTATTTCAGGGAAGTTGTTTTCCACTGGCCCAGATTTATCCTACTGGAAGCACAAAGCTTAGATGAGACAAGAACCTTCAATGTTCTCCTCAGCCACTGTCCCACACCAGAGCAATCCAAACACCAGTATTGGAAGTGATGCCTTCAGTTTTACCTTTTATATTTTTTTGGACTCTGCTGTTTTAGTATATAGTTCTGGGTTTCATATTAAGGATTAATAAGCTTTCTTCACAGAGTAGGGAGACAAAACAATTCCTTTCTAGCTGGGGACCAAGGTCAAATTTTAGGTCTAAGAGTGCAAACAATGGTGAAGAAGAGAGAAAGAACAAAGAGGATGGAGCTTCATAACCTGAGGCTGTAATTGCACAATTAACTCCAATATGCAAATGGGCCAGAGCTGATAAAAGTGTGAGGCCTGGTGCCCAGGATCCATTTTGGGCCCATTGCTGGATTGCTTGGGTGCAGCCCCAAGGGGTTCCTGCACTGCCCATGCTGGATCCTTTCAATAAATCCCTTTTTATTCTTTTACTTTGCTTGGTCTCTGTTTCCAGGTCAGCCTTTCTAGGCAAGAGAAGCATCACAGAATCCCAGAATTGCTGAGGCTGGAGGCACCTCTGGAGACTTTCCAGTCCCTTCTCAGAGCAGGATCAGCTGGAGTAGGTTTCCCAGCACCAGCTGGGTTTTCCATAGCTCCAAAGATGGGGCCTCCACCGCCTACCTGTGTAACTCATTGCAGCATTTGAGCACACTCACAGGAAAATGAGTTTTTTCTTGTTCTGAAATGGAATTCTCTGTACTTCAGTCTGTGTTCATTTCCTTTAGTCTTCACACTGGATAAGAGAGGGAAGAGTCTGGCTGTGTCCTTACAGCTCCCATCAGGATGGCACACATGGGAAAGGTTCCCCGGGCCTTCTCCAGGCCGAGCACCCCCAGACCTTCCAGTTCTCCCCACAGCACAGATCCTCTGGTCTCTCTCTCCTCACTGCCTTGCTCTGGGCTCACACCAGTGTATCCCAGTCCATCCACTGGGAGTCCATCCCTGGAGCTGGCTGTTCAGGAGACCGCTGAGCAGAGGGGAGGATTCCCTCCCTCCCTCACCTGCTGTCCACACTCCTAATCCACTCTCGGATGCCTTTGCCTTCCTTTCCCGCTTAGTGTCGGCTCACCTTCAGCTTGCTGCCTGTGAGAACCCTCATCTCCCTTTCTGCAAACCCCCCCGTGCCCTTCAGGCCGAGCAGAGGCTCCTGTAGGGCTGCCAGGAGGGAGCAGAGCTCATCCCACAGCGCGGGCAGGTCCCCAGCCCCAGCTGCAGCTCTGAGCTGTCACACCAGTCCTGTGACTCCCCCCGCCCTGACCACCCCAGCCTGGCTTCCAGCTCCACACTCAACCAGAGGCTCCCTGTAATTCTTCCAACTGCTTCAATAAATTTTTGGGATAACAATCAACATGTTAAGCAGTAAACCGGCCCCAAAGGCTCTGTCCCCTTCTCCACGGGGATTTCCAGTGTGTCACCGCACAGCAGGGGCTCTCTGCCAGTCCCCTGGGAATCCCAGGAATTCCAAGGAAATCAGGAACCCAGCCCAGCCTCACCCCCTTTTATGTCCAAAGTGAGAACAGCCCTTGCCAGCGTTGGTTGATGAGCTCCAGATTGGGTCCATTGGGGAAAATTGCTCCACGTTGTGAATTTACATTTCCCTCCATTCACAATGCCAGCTTCCTTACATTCCAGTTTAGTATTCCAGATTTATTCAACTAGATTCCTTTGATCTTAACCAGCTCACAAAAGCTTTCAAGATGTCTTTGCCTTTGGAGCCTTTGAGTGGGAGTCGTGGCAGACGAGTTTGGGGGATGGATGTGCATCTTTGAGCAGCTGTGAGTGCAGGGTCCCTCACTGCAGGGGCTGCAGGGCCACTCCTGCTCCTCTGATCGAGATCTCTGCCCCTGGACTCTGCTCCCTGGGGGCACCACAAACTGCTCAAACAAAGCTGCAGCGTCTGAGGATTGCTCACCACGGGAAGAGCAACTTTTTCAAGGAGGAGCCGTGTGTGTTTAATGAAAACCCCTGAAGAGATTTGGGGTCATTCCACAGAATGAGCAAGTTCAAACTCGGGAATAAAAGGATTAATTCACCGAGGAGGAAGTCAGAACCTTTCACAGTGAGAGAGGAACCCTGCATCACCCCTGGAATGCTAATTCTACTGGTAAAGCTAACTTGTCAAAACACTGGGGCTAGACAGATATTCAAAGCCAAGAGTTGGCCAAGGTCAAACATCTTGAGCCAGGTACTTTGCCCAGAAGTTACAGAGAAAATACAGTTCTGTAAATGCAGTTAGAGGAATGTGTTTGCACAGAAGTTACAGGGCAATGGGGATTGTCCCTGCACTGATGGTGGCTGCCCTGGAATTCACTCTGTCCTGATGGTGGTGGGTGGGAACTCAGCACCAGGTCCTTGCAGATCTGAGATCTGGCCTGGTGGTGGGGAAGAAAAAGGAAAATATGCAAAATATGACAGATGAATTAATTCTTTAATTCTGAGTCACACTCCACTGTCACCTGTCCAGTGGGGACAGCCAGCACTGGGCTGGGATCACAGACCAACAGCCCAAGGCTGAGGTGGTGCAAGGAGGGAGCTGAGATCTCACATCTCCGTCCTTCAAGGCATGTCCAGCTCCAGAGCAGCTTTGATGCTCAGCCTGGGTCTCACCTGCACTGTCTGACACAGCCCAGGGCACTGGGAGTGCTCTGGTCAATATTTCACCCCCCACATTTATAACACAGGTACCCTTTGAACCATCTAAAAGGGTTTTGCTTAAATCCTCTCAGTCCAAGGACATTTCCTACTCGGTCCTTGCAGGGAATTTAAAGCCATGGGTCATGGTAGCTGCAGGGCAAATGTGAGCATCCAAAAAAACTACAGCAACATCAAGGAAATTCTGAATATTTCATGACTTTCTAAGAGCTGAACAACTGAAAATAGCAAACTGGTCCTCACACCTGCATACCAGTGTAGTTAGGGAAGGCACGACCTGCTGTGACACAGAATTCCTATTTTCTAAATATTTATTAGTATGGGCTGAAGGACAAATTGGAACAGAAGAGAACCTGTCCTTACTACAGGAGCTGTCCCAGACATTGTGTAATTGGATTTCATAACAGACTCAATAACAGGTGTGGGTAAGAATAATCACAATTAATGTGGGAAAGGTGCAAAAATGTAAAAAAATGAAATAAAACATCCATGTTGATGGTAATAGCAATGCCAATGTACACCAGGAGACACAAAGCTGAGGGAACCTGTGAGTCCCAGCTGTGCTCATGGTGGCTACAAACCCTGTGCTCAAACCCCTTTGATTTCATGGTTGTGAGGATTTGATGATTTCTGCTGGTTTGGGGTCCTCTTGCAGCCTGGCACTGAAGCAGATGCTTCTACAAATTCAGTGTGATCTTGAGTAAATCCTACTGTTAACAGAGAGCCTTTATTTTGCCAGACACCCCCTTAGATCATGACCAATTAATTTGGTGAAAAGCCTGTTCATTTCCAAAATCAGTGGCTAAGGCACTTCAACGGAAAAATAAGAATGTGAGCAATGAACTGAACAAAATGTAGAACATTCTGCAAACCAATAATCAAGTGATTCTGGAGCTTGTCTTGCTGCAACAAAGCATTTTACGGGCCAGGATATGTTTTAGCAATAATGACATTCTGTGAAGCTCATAATATATTTACTAATTCAGACCATCTTGGCCAGCAGAGAGCCAGAATATTCCACAGCTCACTGAGATTAGAATCCCAGGAAAAGGAGGTGCTGAATATTCATTCAGCTCCATCTCCCACTCCTCACTCTGATCTCTGCTTGGGTTCTTGAAGTCTACTTTTAATTAATATGAATTGTTGCTTAATATTCAACCTGAAATATTGTTGTAATTCCCTCTTTCTTTTTTGTAGGCAGTTGAATATTCACTGCCGTCCCTGAATTTGCATTAATCCAGGAGAAGTTTTCCTCATGAAATGAGGCTGGATGTGCGGCTGGATGTGGGCTGGGAGCAGCAGTGAGTAGAGCTGTCACAGGAATTTGAGTGTCATTTATTTTCTGGGAGTTCTTAGACCCTCCTAAATCTCTCTCCCATGGTAAAAAGATTGTAAAGACAATCCCTACCAGAAGGTGAAGGAAGGAGGCTGGAAGGGTTTCCATAGTGACCAGTCCATCATCAGAGCCCGTGGTGGAAGTGAAATCCCTGAGTTTCCACCACGATGGATCTCCTGGGGTGATTCATGGTCAGGTAGCTCCAGTGTGGGGTTACAGGGGGGAAACTGATGTGCAAAATCAAAGATCCTCACCCTTGAGTTTACTTCCACCTCCTCAGAAAGGAAAGATCCCCAGTAAAACAAGGAAATGAGGGATGAGGTCTGAGCCAAATCCCTCTCTGAGAGGAGGAAAAATCAGAGTCAGGACTGCCTGGAAAGTGTCACAGTGGCAAACAGGAACATCTTTTTCTTTGGGAAAGGTAATCATGTAGGACCTCCATTATCTGAAATCATTGGACCTGATTCCAACAGGACTCCCTCCAGCTTGGCTTCCTGTCCAAAGCGGGGCCAGGAACAGCTGAGGAACCCCGTGGTGGATAATTATCAAATAAAGTGCCGCAGGAAAATGTTCTCTTGGAGCTGCATCAATTATCGGGAGTTGGCTTGAGCTCTGAGAGATAACCGAGCATGACCCAGAAACGCCTCCCATGTGTGTCAGGTGGAGCTTACATAAGCTCCCCAAGGTAGTTTATACATTTAAAAAATAAATGATGGACACACAGTGTGTATGGAAGCAGAGGTATGCCGTGGAATGGGAACTGCTGGACAGTGGAAGTCACTCAGACTCCCCTGATGGCCATTTTGATCCCAGTGGGCACTTGCAGGAGTTGGGAGGTGAATGGTGCTTCCTTTCTCAGTCTTGAGTCTTTCTGCTCCCCGTTACCCCACGTGAGGTGGTTTGCATGGGAATTGTTCATGGAATCATTTCCTGGGAAGCTTTTCTCTTGTCTCTGCTGACAAAAATGCACCATCTGCGAGCCTTGAGATGAGTCAGTGAGGGAGAATGGGCTCAGATGGGGCCAGCACGGCTCCACCTGGGAATGTGCTGTCCCAGGAGTGGGAACGGGCTCTGGCTGCGTGTAATGCTGGCATTTCCAGCAGGAAGTGATAACAGGCTGTATTGACAGCCCGGCTCATGAAACACAATTTGCTATTCCTTCTGGTTCTGTAAACCTGGCTAACTGGTCAATAAAGCTGCGTGTTTACCTCAGGGCCTGTCAATATTTGTGCCATTCTAGCACAGCTCAGGGGTCAATAACCACGGGCTCCTGGGTGATGCCTTAGATTTTATCTTTCATATTTTCCAGGTTCTGCACTGCATTGGTGTGTGACTCTGAACTCCATATCAAGTGCTGGCAAGTTCTCCTCACAGCTCAGGCACACAGAACAATCCTTTTCCAGCCCCACAACCAAGGACATTGTGGCAGCTCCAGGCCCAAAAAGTGCAAACAGCAGGGAATTGAGGAGAGCAATCTGGGAGGGTGGGACTGCATCACCTGCAGCTGGAATTGGACAATGAACCCAACAGGGAAATGGAGCAAAACTTATCAAAGTGTGAGAACTCGTGACTCGGGCTCCATCTTGGGTCCATCTTGGGTGGAGCCACGGCCGGGCTCTTGTGCTGCCCAAGGTGGATCCTGTGAAGGGATTTTAATAAATCCCTGCTTTATTCCTTTAACTCTGCCCAGCCTCTGTTCCAGGGAGCTTCTCCAGGCACCATGGGCTGCATGAAGCATCAGGGCTGGAATCGAAGGAGCTGTGCAGGATGGATTTGTGCAGCACAGCCCTGTGGGAGGCCGAGCACGGCAGTGCAGGTAACAGTGAGCTCTGCTTGGCAAATTCTCCTCCTCACAGCATCAGCAGGGTTGGAAAAGACCTCTGAGAGTGTCAAATCCAATCTTGGATCAATAACCCCGTGCTCACTGAGCATATCATGCACAACATCATTGAACACGTCTGCCTGGGGTTTGAACACTTCCAAGATGCTGGCTCCACCCCAGGTAGTTGTTCCAATATTCACCCACTCTTTTGAGAAAGAAAATTTTCCTGATATCCAACCTGAACCTCTCCTCATGCTACTTAAGGCCATTTCCCATTTATTACCTGGTGGAAGACCCAAATCCCCCCTGGCTACACTCCCCGTTGGAGCAGAGAGCGAGAAGGGCCCTCCTGAGGATTTTCTCCTTTTTCTGTATTAGTTGTACAAGTTTTATGATTATTTTCCTTTTTTGTCTTTATTTCTAAGTTTAAATCCTGTCTGTACTTGGAGTCTGAATTGTTTCAGGGAGAGACAAGCAAGGAACAAGCTCCCATCCCTCAGAAAACCCTTGAGGGAATGTTTGGAGGGCCAGAGAAATGGAGCCCCAGGACCAAGGCCGATGGCTCCTGGCCTGGATCAGGAGCAGCGTGGCCAGCAGGAGCAGGGAGCTCCTTGTTCATTGTTCCCCTGTGCTCAGCCCTGGTGAGGAGAACCTCGAGTGCTGTGCCCAGTTCTGGGCCCTCAGCTTGGGAAAGACCTTGAGAGCCTTGAGTGTGTGCAGAGGAGGCAACGAGGCTGGAGAGGGGCTGGGAACACAAACCCTGTGAGGAACCACTGAGGGAGCTGGGGCTGTTCAGCCTGGAGAAAAGACTCAGGGCTGAGCTCATCACTCTCCACAACTCCCTGCAGGGTGGCTGTGCTCAGCTGGGCTTGGGCTCTTTCTCCAGAAAATGACAGAGCGAGGGGACACAGTCTCAGGCTGCACCAAGCGAAATCCAGGTTGGATATTGGGAAGAAGTTCTTCACAGAAAGGTGATAAAGTTCTGGAATGGCTGCCCAGGGAGATGCTGGAGTCACCGTCCCTGGATGTGGCACTGGGTGCCAGGGTTTAGCTGAGGAGATGGGCACAGGTTGGACTCGATGATCTTGAAGGTCTCTTCCAACCTGGGGATTCTGGGATTCTGGGATCCTGTGGTTCTGGGATTCTGTGACCTCCCTCCCAGCTGATCTGTCTGGCCCTGGGAGCCTGGAGTGACCCAAAATCCTGCATTCTCCACCAGGATTCCCTTCTACTTCCTCTGCTCTCTGGAACACAGAGGAAGCTGGGCAGAGCAGGGAGTGCCTGGGGGATGGGGTTAAATATTCATTGTTAAATGGTCCAAATCAGCAGGAATTGATTGGCCATGGAGACAATCCAACCCCAGCACCCTGCAGAAGGCACATCACACTGGGACTTTCTCCTTTGGCCCTTCTCAAATGGAGTGCAAACAAGAAGTAAGGCAGGATCGTGAATAGGGATGACATATTTTGCTCTCTAAAATCTTTTCTGCTTTCCAATTTCAATATTCTGACCAAAAAAAGAAACGAAAGTGATATTTGCTTTTTTCCCAGGAAAATGGCTCTGCAAAAAAACTCTCTAAGTTTATGCTTTTCAACAGGAACTTATATATTACATTATTGATATATGATATGATATATGATATATGATATATGATATATGATATGATATGATATGATATGATATGATATGATATGATATGAATTGTATTGTGATTGTGGCCCCTCTTTCTCCCCCATTCCTGAGCAGTTCTTTTCTTATCCCTCCTCATCCTCTGCCTGTCCTGACCCCAGAGGACACGGAAAAGAGCTCGAGCTAAACTTCACCCTTCAGTGTGCTTGTCTGGGTGTTTCTTTATCAATTCTTGGGTTGTGGGAAAAAAAAAAAAAATTCATTTTTTCCCTTTGGATTGACCCAAAATTCCCATTTTCTGGTTCAGCCAGCAAAGCAGAGCATCAATAATTCAGCGTGTGCCACAGCAGGGTGAGGGAAGCTGTGCTGAGGTGGGAGACCAGCAAGGTCACTGGGCTCAGGAGGTGACACTGGAAATAAAAAGGATCCAGCTCTGGAGCCAGGGGACCCCACAGAGCTGTGGCAAAGGGATTATTATGAGATTTATTGATGGGATTTATTGATGGGATTGTTTCCCAGTACTCCTCTCCCGATCTGAAGTTCACCTGGATGGATGAGGGATCCAGGAGGTGTTTGGGACGTGCTCTAAGCAATTATCTAAGCAATTATCTGGCTCTGATTGGCCAGGATATCCAGGGCAGAGTGATGTTTTAAAGGGAAAGCAGGTTGGAAGTGATGGATTTTTCCTTGCAGAAGCTGAGTTTTCCTCCAGTAAAATCAGAGAGAGGAAAAAAAAATAAAAGTGAGTCCAAAGAATTTTCAGTGATAATTTTTTTTTCAATTTCTGAATTTTTTTGCTGGTTAAAAATTCAATTTCCCCTCCACATAAATCTGCTTGGATAAATGTCTGAGCATCTGCCTCTGTGACACCTTTACCTGTCATCATCTATCATTTACATTCCAGCTTTGCAATCTGGAAATTTCATCAGAGACTCTGAGCACAGCATTCCATCCCCCTCACTCCAACCAAGGGTGGCTGGGGGGATCCACACTCAAAGCAAGAATGAGTCATGAGTTTTATCAGATGGGTTTGAGTACTGTAGGGGAACAGAAATACAATTATTATCCTAGACTGAAAAAAAGGAAAAAAAAAGTTCCAGTTATTGGAAAATAAGCAGTATGAACAGTTAAAAAAAATAAATCTCTAAATTGTCAAGAAGTCCCATTTTGGCATCTCCAGCTGCCTAAGTTGGTTTTTTGGGGTTTTTTCGGGTTTTTTTTCCCAATTCAGTGTTTTGAGAAATCAAGAAGATTTTAGATCTCAGTTAAAATAATGTATTTTGAATAAAAAAAAAAGTCAGAATGGTTTCAGCTGGAGGGGACCTTAAAACTCATTTTACTGCACCCCTTGGGCAGGGACACTTCCACCATCCCAGCCTCTCACCCAGCTGTGGGCCTGCAGGAATTGTCCAGCCCAGGACAGAACACAACTGCTGTTTTCTGAGGGGAAATGTCTCTTGTCTGGGGCAGTTTTCCTCTGCTATCACCACTAATCCTGTTAATAGAAATGACATCAATAAACCCAGCTCCTTTTGATGTCTTCCTCCCTAATCTTCATGGTGGATTACTGCAGTAGGTCACCTTGTATCCTCCCTTCTCCCCGTTAGAGCATCCTCCTTTGAAATCCGTAATTATCTCTCCGAGATAATTGCCAAAATCATTTGCAGTCCTGGAGAGATCTTCAAAACCTACTTGTTTATGAAAGCAAATAATTCAGGTTAATCAAATATTGTGAGATTTCCACTCTGCTTGCCTAGGTATTTGTACATTTAAATCTGCACCTCGGCTGTTCCACAACCCGCCTGGAAATGCACCTTCCCTGCTCAAGAGGCACAGGCAGGAGGGCGGCTCTGCAGGGCTCATTCCCAGGGAAAAGCCCTTCTGGATGGATCTCAGGGATGCAGGGGGGTTGCTGGTGAGGCCGTTTTGATTTTTTCCTTTTTTTTTTCTTTTCTATGTTCCCCATATTCTTTACACATGTATTCGTAGCTTTGTAATTCTTGTTGTAGCTTAGCTTCAATATTTACCCAGGCACAAAGACAAAACAGCTTCCAGGATTCCTCTGTCTTGGTTCTCCTGGAACCAAAGCTGAAACCAGCTTTTTGAGACAGATTTTTATAACCACAACCTGGATCTCTTCTGAAGGAGGGAGAATCTGAAAAGTACCAGAACTGGGGGGATTCCTTCACCAAGAGGGTTCCTAACTGGGGAGTTCTTGTCAGATATGCTAATTTACAGAATCTATAAAAATTGTACATCTTCTGCGTTTTCCACCTGATGAATTTGTGCACCTGAGGATCCTCAACTCAAGGCATCCCCTTGATCACCTTAACTGTGTCTGGCTCGTGCTTTTATAACAGAGGAAAAGGCATCACTGGAAGAGAGAGTGGAGTGGTTTGGGGAAGGAGAGCTGAGCATTCGTTCCCAGTGTCACAGAGGCCACGGGGCTGCAGGAGGAGTCAGGGGTGTTCTCAGCATCCCTTGGTGACAGAGGGAGTGATGCCTTAAGTTTCAGC
>VXBU01004734.1:5575-33572 GCA_013400315.1 Bombycilla garrulus | reverse complement strand
GGCCTTGCTGTATGCTCAAAGATAGCAACAAATAGGGAGATGAGGTTCTTGATTGCTGTGCCAGTTTTATTTACTTAAACAGAAAGTTAAAATCTTTGGCATGCAAAGTGAGGATTCACCCAATGCACATTTCTAATTTTATCTTTCTATTTGCCTTGCCTTCAAATGGTGTGGATGTGAAGCAGAGGTATAAACACCATCCAAGAAATCCTCCTCTTTCTTGCCAGGTTTATGGCACATAGAACAAGCTGTATTATGATATAAGTATAACTTGTAGTGAGGAAGTGGAACTAAAAAAAGATATTTGTGTGTTTGGCAGGCCGAACTCTGATGATAGGCTCATTAAAAGTTCCTGCTGCCAAATGCTGTTTGTTTTCACCTTCAGAACTGTCTATGTTAATAATGAGCAACACTACTTGCAAGTAATTTGCATAAAGTATTGTTGCTGTCAGTGGTGCAATGCTAGGCGAGGGTGAGAGGGAGGACACACAGGAGATTAATTCAAGTGTCTGAGTTAACTCATTGCAAAACCACTGGTGTAATCTAAGCTGTTATGGCACATTCTCAATGAAGTCTAGTTTAGCAAGACTTGACAGTAGGAGGGGTTTACTTCTATTGAGTTAGATAACTGTACTTTGCAAGTAAGATACTAATTCAATACTAATTAAATACTCCATGATTACTATCAGAATCTTGGTTTGTATTTTGAGACTTTCCAGCCTCCCAAACTCTTAACTTCATGTGAAACACATGATTCCTCTTGAGTCAGCTGGCTTCCTGTTCTCAAGTGTTTCTACTTTCACAGGTGGCTATTACATGATATCTCTCCATTCCTCTGGGAAAATTGTTGTCAGCAGCCAGTGCATTGCCCATACTCTAAAGCCTCCAATGATATAGTAGTTCCACAGTAGCAATTAGAATCTGTAGGAAATTTTCCTTTACATTATTAAAGAGAGGAACACAGAGCAAACACTGATTCATGTAGTTACTGTACAAACAAGTAATGCATCTTTGCTTGCTGTTTTATTGTATGTCAAATTTCACAGTTATAAGTTAAACTCAAATGAAGAGCCGAGGTAATACAGAATTATTTGTCTGCCTACCATTTGATACATATATAATCAGGAAGAATGAAAAAAGTGTTGACCAAATGCATACCAGATTGCTATCTTCATCAAGAGGCAGAACCATATATTTTGCATTCAATCTATACCTCTACCATTGTTCTTTCTTTGTCTACAGATGTATGTGCCTTCTTCAAGACCTTTACTGACAGAAAAACTTTACTGGTCCTTTTAGCTATTGAATCACTTGCAAGAACCAATCAATTTTTCTAATATTAAATCATACATATCGTGATCTGAGGCATGAAAATATTTGCAGATGACTAATTTCTATTATACGTGAAAAAAAATCAGTTAAGAAAAAAAGCCAAACAAAGTCTACTAAAATATAAAAAGGAAATCAGTGCAAGTATCAGAGTCTGCCACATACTCAAGACTGTGGGCTATTGCGGGGATCTCCTTAACCCCAGGAGACCCCGCAATATGTAGAAAAGTCCAGGTTTTCGGCCCGTGCTGTTGAAGGAGTAGTCTGGAGTCGTTTGTTCGTGTTCTCAAGGCAGTTTATTAAGTCCTTATCAAAGAGAGATTTCTCTGCCCTGCCAGGGTCGACACAGAACGCGTTCAGAGACACACTGCCCCCGCCCTGGGTGAGCTGTAATCTTTTATACTAAAAACTACGTATCCAATGTTTACCATTAATTTCCAATCCGTGACCCTTACATTACATTGTCCAGCTCTCTGACAAACCAATCCAAAAGTGCCAACATCACCAAGAAGATGGAGGTTAGGAAGAAGAAGAAGAGATAACATGCCACGTGTAAGAATTCTCCATCTTGTGCCTCAGACCCCCCTGTACAGAATCTCAAACCCCCCTGGACATGGGTCCAAATCTTTCCCTTTTCATCTATAATTACTGCTATTCTACTCTTCAAACTCTGGTGACTTGCAATTCTTCTTATAAGTTAGTAATTTGTCTCATGGATTAAAATCAAAGCCACAGGCATTCCCAGTATCAATCCAGGTTCTCTGACACCTCTGGCAAGGCTGAAAAGCCTCCTGAACAGGGTTTGGATCATTCTGATATGCCATAGGAACCCCCTGGGTTCCAACAGGCTATTAGCTAGTGTGCTGTATACAATGTTCAGAAAATGAATAATTTATAAAGTACTGTGATCACTAAACCTTATAATGTGATTTAATAATTAAGATCTTATGCCTAAAAAAGATTTACAGATTGGATCAGCTAACTAGAAGCTAATGGAATAGTGTAGCTGTATTAAAAATTAAATTTATTAAAGTGAATGTAATATTTGAAAATATTTCTTGTAGCTGCTAAGATTTGTGTGTGTGTTTTGTGCAAGATTTGTAAAATACCTCTTTTTGTCTTTTGTATGTTGTAGTTTTCATGAAGCATTCCTTCATCCCCATCCATTCTCTTCTGCATTTCCACTCATTTAATGAACAATCATCTGTTCTAACCAGACATTTTTAACTACATGAATGAAGTCCCTAACATGATTCTATGTGCCTTGTTTTGTGCTCATCAAAGATAAAAATGAACTGCCTTGCTTAAAATGCCAGTCAATAATAGGCCAAATTTTATTCTTCCTCAGGCTTATTTTATTTAGATTGTTTAGAAATAAACATCAGTCAGTGCCAATACAGATGTTATATTTTAGAATTTAAATCTAAGAAGATAATAATCATATTCATTCTGTGGTCTTCCCAAACAGACTAAGATAACAGAGCAGCAGACAGTAGCCCTGCCTGAATTGGAAAGGTTTTCTTCAAGTACAAGTATGTAACAGTAAGGAGGATACAATCATAGTGATGTGCAACTATAAGTATGATAAAATATGGAAATCAGTTCTTTTCTGCTTAGTTCTTCCATAAGAACAAAAGCTAATAAACAGAAAAACCATGTACATAATTGTATTATCTGTTTCAAATAAACAGAACAAGTGTATTAAAGTATAGTTTTTAATATTAAAGTATATTATTTTTCTAGTGTGCTATCTCTCCTGTCAAATGGTATTTAAGTCCCTTAGTAGTGATATGAAAGGACCTATCCTTAAGGCACTTATGAAGATATTCTTATCTGAATACAAAGAACATGCTTATGAATGTGTGGAACCCAGAAGTTTTGACACATTGGTTATTTATATTTGGGTTCATATCTTACATGATCATAAACAATTTACAGCATAAATTTTGCATTAGGGCTATTAAAATTTTAATTGCTTCCTCATAACAAGTGAATATAGAACAATACCAAGAAGAATGTGGTTATCTATATTTGGAACTAATGTATTTTGTTAATGGTCATCTATGTCATATTTACTGAAATATCACTTTAGAAAAATCTTTTTTTATCATCCTATTAACATAGGATTAGCTATACATTTGGAATTATGAATTAGACTTTGAGGACAACTTCAAATACCTGGTTCCTTCCCAGACTGACACAAATCCAATGCTTGGGTCTAGACGAACATCTTCTGTCCCAAAGTCAGTCAGCATTTAGATCTTTAGATCTATCTTTAGATCTATAAAGATCCAAAATAAAATAAAGATTCTTGCACCTTTCTTCCTCTTTGTGTAAAATAATTTAAGAACTTTAATTGATTTTTCCTCTTTTAAATTAATTTTTTTAAATTATTTATTTTTATAATCAAGAGTTCCTAAGCCCACCCTAAGTGGCTGTACACTGCACTGAAAATAGTTGGTGTCTCGGACAGAAAGCATTATTGACTAATGGCTTTATTGCTAGGGCTTTTCACTCTTGATTGCTGGTGGGCTTCTGTGGAAACCACCCAGAGCAAAAGAAGATTGCCTTTGGTAAATGTGGCCTTTTGCTTGTCATACTATCATTCATACTAATCAAACATTTCTCTAACTAAAAACCAAGCAAATAGACACTGATAAAATTTATTTGAAAGTCCTCTCTCTTCTGTACTGGCTGAATGCTTGCTGGGGGCCATATTTTGCTTCTGTTCCTCCCAGATGTTTTATCTAATACCAAATCAAATAAATGAAACTAACAAAAACAAAAACCCCTAGAAACCCAAACACCAAATCAACCAAACAAAAAAAAGAGAAAGTAAAGCTTTTTTCATAAATTAAACACGCACAGGCTTAGGGCACATCTTAATACCTTAATATTCAGGAACACCAAAACATTTGGGTGAAGCTATCCAAGATCCAGGTGCTAGAGGCTCAGCCAGTTCAGAGCATGAGCAGAAAAAGTTTAGGTTTGTCTGGTCTTTCCCACAAAGAAGTAATCTAACTTCATGTCAGACTTGAAAAAGTCTAACTACTAGTTTAGCTGTGTATCTTGAATCACTGAACCTACATCAAAACAGCAGCTACTGTAATCCAGGATGAACAGGAATCATCTATTTTACCTGATGTTGTTAGTTTCAGTGATGACCTTGGATTTTTTTTTAATCTAAAAGTGTTTTCTGATGTAGAATCCTCCTTTACTTCTTTATTAGTTTATGAAATGAATTATATATATGCAAAAATGGAAGCCCACCTAATCTATTTTTATTTTGTTCACAAGGGAATACTGCTAGCCTACAAACTATTTCAGAAAACATGCCAAATATATTTAGTCTTCTTTGTAGGAAGGTAAATGAAATAGATTTGTCTGTTTAGTAAAGTAGTCTACTTCCTAGCTATTAAAAAAATCTGGAAATATTATAATAATTTTCAATGTTTTTAAAATTTAAATATGTACAGATTCTCTGTTAATTACAAGATTGCACTGACATATATCTCCTGTAATGCTATTATATTAATGGCTTAAAAACATTAAATAGATATGCTGGAACATGAAATAGTTATGCATTCCCTGTATTTCAGTTACTGCTGTTGCGTCTCAATCTTAGTTCAGACATAGGTGGGTGTTGTGGTGGACTACATTTGATGTTTACACATGGTTTTTGGATGCACTGGATTTATGTGATGTTTGCACTAAAGTTTGTAGTTGTACTCTTCCCCACACATATCTCTGGGATGTAGTTTCTCGCTCTGTTGCAATTGGCCAGTGGTCCCCTCTTCACAGTGTCCCCCCTATCCCCTAGGGGATAAAACTTCCCAGGACACATGACTCGGGTCTCTTTTCTCTCTGCTCCTGGGTGGGCAAACTGCTCCCTCCCTTCCCCCATGCTCTCCTTAGGGATAAAGTTTTGGATTAAATCAGAACTCTGCAGAAAGAATTGAGCGTCCTTCTTTCCTCATCCTTGTAGCAATTCTCCCAATCCGAAGGCTTGCTAACTTAGACTTTGGGACCAAGAGAACGGCTACAGGTGGTTGTATCACAGAATCAGAGAATACTTAGTGTTGGAAAGGACCCCTGGAGATCATGTTGTCCAAACACCTGCCAATGCAGGGTCACTTGGAGGAGGTGACACAGGAACACGTCCAGGGAGGTGTTGAGTGTCTCCAGAGAGGGAGACTCGACAACCTCCCTGGGCAGCCTGCTGCAGTGCCACTCTCAGTGTAAAGAAGTTCTTCCTCCAGCTGAGGTGGAACTTTTTGTGTTTTAGTTTATGGCCATTGTTCCTTATCTTGTCACTGGGCACCACTGAAAGGAGTATAGTACCATCCTCTTGGCACCTCTTGGTCTTGAAATATTTATATTATATTTATAAAAACCTTAATGAGATCTGCTGCCAGTCTTCTTTTCTCTAGACTAAACACTATGCTAGACATTGCATTAAATATATTTGAAGCTAGTTGCTACCCTGGTTTTTTTTTTTAATGGAAATAAATATAGCAAGGAGTAGGAGACAAGACTTACATTTCTACATTTCTCGCTTTAAAGACAGTTGATTAACATGAGGGAGAAAACTGGGTTGAAGTAAGTGACTTATAGTGAATTTCTTTTTTGCCAGATATCATCCTTGTTTTAAGAACACAGCCATACAGTCTCTCTCCTTTTCTTTTCTTTTCTTTTCTTTTCTTTTCTTTTCTTTTCTTTTCTTTTCTTTTCTTTTCTTTTCTTTTCTTTTCTTTTCTTTTCTTTTCTTTTCTTTTCTTTTCTTTTCTTTTCTTTTCTTTTCTTTTCTTTTCTTTTCTTTTCTTTTCTTTTCTTTTCTTTTCTTTTCTTTTCTTTTCTTTTCTTTTCTTTTCTTTTCTTTTCTTTTCTTTTCTTTTCTTTTCTTTTCTTTTNTTCTTTTTCTTTTCTTCTTTTCTGTCAGCAAAAAACTGTATTGGTGCTCATTCACATGAGTAGGTTAAAATCAGAAGAACAGAACAATTAGACATTGCCTTTGTGTTCAAGATGTTTCCTGGCTTCAGGAGCCATCCTGTTCTTGTAATGAAGGTCCTAAGGATGTTATTTTGTTCCAGCATTTTACTAAGATTTTACTTCTGTCTCACTGGGAAGGTACAAGACAGAAGCAGAAGAAAAAAGGTCTTACCCAGCTCTCAGGGTGGATAAAATGAATCACTGATGACTTGGGATATATAGACTGGCAGGGGCCATGCCTTTCTGCTGCTCTCCACTCTCCCCTCATGAAAGAATAGACATGTCCCTCCTATTATAATCCAATGAAGAGTTCTCCTATTTCTACATATTCCCAGGATTGAAGAGTTGTACAATAACTATTTTCAGAGTTTTCTTTCTATAAAAGAAAAATAAACCAACAAAAAAACCCAAACAAACAAACAAAAAAAGTCAATTTATGTGCAATGTAAAAATTTTGTTTGTTATTTTTTTCAGGACACAGCAGGCCAGGAGAGGTACAGAACTATTACCACAGCTTACTACCGGGGTGCAATGGGCTTCATTTTAATGTATGACATCACAAATGAAGACTCTTTCAATGCTGTGCAGGATTGGTAAGTAAAACTTGCAATTTATATTAAATAAATACTCAGAGAGTATATGTGATATCACTTATCTGGTGAGACAGTGTAAATTATTTTGGAAAACTTATTTCCAAATAAAATATTCAAGTATTCCTATACCTGGATATGTGGTGGTGGGGTTTTTTAGTCAGCATTGTTTGTAATTCTAAGCATTTATGTAATTTCAGTTCATGTACGCTATTGATAATACTAAAACCAGAAACAGGCTAATATGGATACCAACTGCTAAGATACCAGAAAGTGTTCCCATATTTTATGGAAATTCCCGTATTTTATGGAAAAAAATGAGATACCATGTTTGAAGGTCATTTTTAAATTTAATTTTTTTTCTGTAGCTGGATATACAGTGTTTTCTCAGTCCTGTGAATCAAGTATTAAAATGAGCAAACTTTATCAGAATAGCATCACCCCTAGAGTGGCTGGAATTTGTATTACCTGGTGTTATGTGAATCTCCAGATGTGTCAGTAAAAGTGGAGATATCATTTTAATCACACATGGGTCAGTCAACATCCAGAAAATCTAAAGCCTTTTTAAGTAAAGCTAACATAAAAGGAAAGCCAGAGCTTCCCTCAGTGTTTTTTTTTTCCTTTACGAGTTATTTTATGTCCGAGAGCCTTACAGCAGGTTTCTGAGTGATATGAATAACATTTGTCATGTTCGCTCCACATATTCTCTCGCATGTAGTTTCCAGACAGCATGGGACAACTGTGTTTGAACAAGGATTTTTTTCAGAGTTTGTGTGATTTGTTCAGTATATTTCTTTGGCTTTTTAAAATTTATTTTAAGATATGTTCTAGTGTGTACTTCTTTAAGGACAGACAAGATCAGAATCATGTTTCACACTTAAAAAGTAGTGATGCTGTGCTGCCTGTTTTTAACAGAAATTGTTACACAGCATTACACCACCCAAGAAAAAGGATCTTCTCTCTTTCATAGTCTTTGACTTACTATTATGGTAGAAGGTGTCATTTCTCTTTGAGGGAAAGTGCTCCTTTTGATAGCACCTTTCCTCTCAACACCCGGAGTTTTTCTTGGTCTGTATAAGATTAGATTCGTCATTTATCACTCTGAAAATAATAACTGAAAACCTTATCTTGACTCTGCTGCAGTGAAATGGGGTCTGGGTTGCCTAACATTTCCCATGTGAGCACTAGGGATGTAGTTATTCACAGTCCTCCAGGGGAAAAGGGGCAACTCCAGACTGTGTCCTGTCTTTAACTCGATCTGTATGTGTATGTAGAGGAATCTGTATGCCTCTACGCATATTGCTCTTATGAGGAGCTACTTCTATTTTTGAGAATTCTATAAGCCTGTATGAGTAGTATCAATTGGATAACTCTCTCTGAAGAATTGAATGTATCTGAGCGGAGTCTCTGATACTCCAAGTGGAAGGAAGCTTTGCTCCCTGAGTTGTTAAGACAAAGGGGTGTTTTGCCCATGTTGTACAAGCTGGAAACATTGTGTAAGTATTTGCTGTTACACATTGTCACTACTGCTCTGTTCAAGGGCAATGAGACAAAATCTACCTAACTGGAGGTAGCTGAAAGGTTTATTCATATATGCTGCTACAAAAGTTTAACAAAAAACAGGCTATCAAGGACTACACCAATCTCCCAGCTGAACCTACAGATGTGACTGCCAATGGCACTGCTTCCTGGCCCTGCCAGATGAAGCACTTTCTTGCTTTGCCCTGCTTTTCATTGTCCATGGGCAGATTCTATTCTAGCACTGGGTTGATAATGTCTTGTCTAGGACCAGCTGTGATCTGAAAATTTTATTGTCCCATCTCCAGGCAAACCAGATGGCATGCCATGTATTATCTCTCTTCCCCTAACACGAAGGTTTCTTTTATAGTAAGTGTACATATGAGTACTTATTATTAATTTTCCCACCTGTTTGTTTTCCAGTCTCCTAGATCTGTTACATTTGGTACTCTTTGTCTCCAGCTAAAAAGTAACTAGATTTCTTGCTAATTAAAAAGAAAAAAAATCACCATAAAAGGAAGCAAAAAATATTTAAAAGCTATGGAGTTCTTAAATAGATTCATTGTGAAATATGATTTTTCTATAATTTCATCTAGAAGTTTTACAAAGAGTTGACAGCTCTTATAGAAATCTGGTAGAAAGAAGGGACTGCAGTATTTTTTGTCAAGAGCTACTTATATGTCATCTGCATGATGAAAGGAATGATAGATATGCTGAGTGTCTCACTTGTCAGAATGAAACATAGATTTGCCTGTTGTTTGTATTTTTAATATCATAAGCCCAGTTGCCATTCTGCTCTTCTTCCTTTTTTCATTACTCCCATTTCACTGCTCATAATTAATTTTGATCACTCCTGGCTTCAGTTTTGATAGTAATTGCACAGCTTGCTTCTGAGTGTGAGAAAAGTTTAAGAAAACTGGTAATTACCAATTTTTTCAGAAAATATACCAGCTATGTGCAGGTATCTATATCTTTCTGAAAGATACAGAAGAGGAGAGAGGGCTTTTAATTCCTTTTGGGACTGAAAGTGCTTTTCTCTGTGATACATGTACCTCTCTAAGCAATAGTTCCATTTCATATACATGCACAACAGGTCAAATTCAAGTTCAAATCATATCACATCAGCTTCAAGACTTGATCTAGAAACTGCACTGCAGTCAGAACAATGAATCTTAAGGTACCTTTTAAGTTTGGATAAAGAACTTTGGTTTAAAATGTGTGTTGGGATGAGTTTTTATGTTAAAAGATATTTTTTGCAGCCTGAAAGATGACTGTCATTTCTCCTTTTTAACTGCAGATATAGACAAATAATAGCTGTACTTCCTGATGCCATATCTAAGTCAGCAAAATCTATTCAACTGTGAAAAATTCTACAACCAATGTTAATAATAACATTTTACATTAAAAAAACCACAGTATCCATAATTTTATCTAAATCTATTAGCACCTATATATGTAATATGTAGCCAAGAATTCAGAGAGAGTATATTTGTGCTGAAATTCTGACTGCTAGCAAAATCAGCAAACAAAAAATGCTTTGACTCAGCAGTTCTCCTATGGAACTCTTCTCCAGGGTCTAAAGCTGCCTTTACTAAGAGGCTTTTTCTGTAACTAATGCTGCAAGATGTACTTTGAAATAGCTTGATGCACTTTGGTCATGCCATCTGAAAAAGATGAAGATTTTGGGAATGGATGTATTTCCTTTAAATTGGAGTCAGTTGTAGGGCATCATTTTCTGCTTGCCCAAGTTTTAAAGCAGAAAAAGAGTATAACCAAATAACCAAAACTTCCCATTTAGCTGAATTCTTAAGACAGCATCCATGTGTTTCAAGAAAGTGGCCTAGTGGGATCTACTTTCTTTAGAAATTCCTTCTAATTAAATTTGAAGGGAAATAAGTGAATGTTGAGAGTGGCTTGATGCCACCTCAGTGAGTAATTTTTAGTTCAGCTATCACAGTGCTTGCATTAGTTCCTGTTTACCACCTAGAATCTACATTTGTTAGCGTTTTCCGTCTATAGATTTCACTAGGAGGTGTTATGCCCTTTTTCCTGTTAGTGTTTCAGTCCACATAAGTTGTGGCCTTTGTGGCTGTGGTCTCTTATGGTAGAAAGGAGAGGCTGAAGGCTTTGTACTATCCTTGGAACTGGTATCAACTCAATATGCAGAGTTTTATAGAAGGTCCAGGGAAACAAATATTTCTGAGTTGAAGTTAAACCTCTTTTTATACTACATTTCTAGACGTCTAATGACTGAATTGGAAGGAATTGAAAAGTCCTTATACTCAGCATGTTTCTAATGCAATATCTTACCTAAGTCAGAAACAGCAGGTATCTAAAACATGATATGAAAGGCTGAAGTTTTATGCTCCAGGTTGAAATTTAGATGTGAAACATCTCTAGGTTTGGAGGATAAATGGGGAGAGAACACATGGTACATAATTTTTTACCCTCATTCTTAAGTTGCTCCTTTGCACCTCAAAAGTTTGTCCCAACTACAGGTGTTTGTCCAGCAATACCTTTATCACAGGGTGGTGACTGCTGAAGGCACTGCTGTGCATAAATTCATACTTGTGCATGAATTCAAAATTTGAGATTCAGGGATGCTTCCTCAGGAAACACATAAGGCTGAAGTCTAAGGGGCTTTGAGCTATTGATCATCTGTGTTTTGTAAACCTGTCAAGGCGTACAAAATCAGTTTTTCCTACATTTTTGGCTGAGGTCTATGGGAGCAGGCAGAAGAGTATGCTAGGAAACACTTTGATTACCATCACACTTTTAAAAATATATGTATTTGTAAAAAATTATATGGTGGATATTTTTTATTGTTCCTGTAGGAAAGATAATGGTCACATGCCTTCTTAAGGAGTTCAGGGGGTCTTCCATGAAGATACTTCTTTTTACTTTTCTTCTTTGCTTTTTCTAAGGTGTCATTTTAACTGCTCCCTTCTCCCCTGTGCAGACTAATTAGGCACATGGTCTTTGAGAAGAAATTAGCTGTCAGAAGATACTGTTTCATGTGGTGACAGAGCCTAAGTTCCCAGCAGACAATATTTAATTTAAATACAATTTAAATACTTTATCACACTCTGTTTACTTCTGCATTTAAACAGAAATTATTTGCAGAATTTAGTACCAACCAGTATACTCAGAACGTGATGAAAACTAATTTAATTTTAAATTAAAAACACAGTTAAATACTGATTTTGCATTCTTCATCTGTGCCCATAGCACATGAGGTAGTTATTGAGAAGTGTGTCTAGGCAAAGGCTATAGGAATGCCATAAGATAACACCAGAGCACATCTTAAGCTCTGCAATGTAACTTTAGCCATTACTAGAAATATGGAGGTGGGGGAGCTGGGTGTTCTTGTGATATACATATTCAAAGAGTCTATGAATTCAAGATAGCAATGAGAATTAAGGCATGAAAAATACGAAAATTCTCACTTTCATGTGGCATTTGGTTACTGGATTTATCAGCAGTAGTTATCATTTTGCAACAATATAGTGGAAAAAATTCTTCCATTTCTTTGAGTTCTTTCTGTCTATTCAACACTTCAATTGAACTAAAAGTTGGCAGCTACAGCTACAGTGCACTGTAAATTGGGCATTTATGTATACTCTTATGTCTTGTAATGGGAGATATGATAGTATTTTTTTAATAGTCATTGAGGGAAAAGAAAAAGCCAAACTGGAAAGGACATTGGAATGTTAAGGGCAAATATAAGAAGTCCTCACAGCAAATGAAGCCATTAAGTTAATATCAGGACTACTGCACACATTTCTAATGTTCATGTCTTCTTGCTTCCACATCTGAAATTTTAGTCTAATATTTATGCTTAACACAAGTTTGATATACAGGCTACTTTTCTTTTACGTCTCGATACGGAACCCAGTTCTATCATTTAAGAAAAATCCATTATCTTCTCTATACAGATAATGGAACAAATCTGAAAAGTGCCTCTAGGCAAATTTAGCCTCCCCCTTCCCTTTCTTTGCCAAAGCACATGAGCTGTCATGCAGCAGCTGATGGGGTCCTGCATCACAGAGGGTAGACATGTTCCATATGTGTCAGCGTCCATGCGTGTCCTCAGGAGCCCTGTCCCTGTGGACATCGTCTGGACACAGCAGCACTGTGTGACCTTGTGTACAGGCTGAGTGTCTGCCATGGGGCTGGCAGCAACCTCAGCAAAGCCACACACCTGAGAGCCAGCTGGAAAAGTACTCAGATTGAGCACACTGGTGTTAAATGCATATACAGCTTATATTATATTATACACACACACATACGTCTATAGATATATATATAATAACTCATGCTTGTTATCAACACATATTTAAGCAGATTCCCTTCAGTTGTTTTTGACACATTCGTAGTTATCAGCCACTGAGGAGCAAGGAGTTGCATGCTGGTGGATAATTTCATGTTATTCTCCTACTTATAACAAAAGACATGCAAATTCTATATTGTGAAATGAAAGAGTGAAATTTACCACGGTTTGATATTATCCTTTCATTTCTTTCTAAGTCTTTCATCTGCACAGTGGATAAGGAGAAAGAGAAATTATTTATGTAATTTCTAGGTGTCATTTATGGACTTAAATATAAGATACAAAAATGTGTTTTGCAATTTGAAGTACTGATAATAGTTGCAATTAGAGGAAATTTACCACTTTCCTTTTTAATGCTTACTATTGAAAATGCACTTTTGCTATGCACAAAATAACTCCAAAATTATTTTCACTGAAAAAGAAATTTTCTAATTTAAAAATTGTGAGTAAGTTATTCTTGGTGGAACAAATATGTTAAAACTCTGTATTCCAGACCAGTTTGCTTAGCCACTTTTCACCTATAGTTTGTTACAGAATTCCTGTTGCAGGAAATTGCATCCATGAAACAGTTCTCTGAGGTGATATCTTATCTTTTCCCTCAAAAGTCTGTATCAGACTTTGTTTCACTAATGTCAAACTGGTGCTAGATCAGACTGCCTGCAAGCTTTCCAGTTTTAAGACCCACTCCAATATCTTCCAGAATGTTTCTCCCAACATATATAAAAAAAAGTAACCCCATATTTCAACTGAAGGGCAGCCCTAGATATTTGAGGTGTAACATATACTGCAATTGAGTTTTCCTAAAAGACAAAAAAAGTATGCATTTAGTATTGAAGGGAGAGAAAATCTTGCAAATAGATCATTTGGGTTTTTTTACACCTTTGTAATTTTCATAACATCATTCATGATAGATTGTGTCATCCAAAGTATTTAATAAAGTCATAGAATCATAGAATACGTTGAGTTGGAAGAGACCCCTTGGGATCATCAAGTCCAACCCCACCGCCTATGCAGGACACCCCAAGAATAAAACCCTGTGCAAACAGTATTGTCCAAACACATAAATTTTGTCAGACTTGGTGCTGTGACCACAGTCAAAAAAGTGAGGGGCGGGGATAACACATAAACCAATAGGATATTTCTGGGGGTGGAACAAAGGAGGAGCAAAGGGTTTACATAACCAACTAGGGACCAATGGGGATAAGGGGAGGAGACAAGGGGTCACATGGGGCATCAAGGATTAGGGGATTTCCAAGGAGGTGGTGATATCAGGGATTGGCCCATGTGGGGATTGACAGGGAGAGGGCTAGAACAAAGGGCAGGGTCGACGTGATGGACAGGGAAGGAGCTGGAATAAGGGGAGGAGGCACTTTGAGGGACATGGTTCTAGGAGTGGATCCATATGGGAAAAAACATTAAGGTGAAAACTGCGGGGAGAACAGGAACAAACCATGGATCAGTAACTGGGGATGAGATAAGGGCCGCAACATTGTGGAACTAAGAGCTTCTGTAGAAGGTTGTGCACCACACCCTTGAACCTCCTTCACTGTAGATGTGACATTTTCGTACATTCTAGGCAACCACCCAGTATCATGGTGTCCATTCAGCTGTTCTCAGCTGAATCAAACCCTACTAATGCTGCCAGTGGGAAGTCTAAAAAGAAAGAGGAGTAAATACTGACAGAGTTCCCTCAGGGTATACTATGTATTTCTTTTCCCTCTAATGTGAGCTCAGGCAGTCTGTAAATCACTGAGAGCAATCACACACCCAGGTCCTACTCAGTCACCAAATGGTGAGTGCAGCTCCTCAGTGGAACTTCTGTCAATAACATGCTTCAGGATTAAGTTATTCTTGACTTCTACTGGACCTAATTGGCTTAAAAAAACTTTTATATCTAGATGTATCAGCTGACATGCTAGTTGATTAGGGCAGCTGTTGGCCATAACTAGACATGAGCTATTACCACCACATTGCAGCCTCCTTTTTAGCACCAGCTGCAGGCTGGCAGCTACATTGTGAGTGTGGCTGCAGCTTCTGTCGTGGGCGTGTCTGCACCTTATCTGCAGTTGCCACCCCTGTGGATAAGGGCTGAGGTTCTGGGGATTGCTTTCTTCTTTTTATTCCTGGTCTGTGGTAAGGCAGGCTGCTTCACTCCTTTTCTAAGACCCTTTTCCTCAGACATAGAAATGTGGCAGTCTGTCCAGAGTATTTTGCCTGGGAAAATGTGAGAAACTAGCAAATTATGCCTCGTTCCTACAAGAGGAGAGCTCTGGCTTAACTATCCCCATGAACTTGCTTTGTTGGACTGGAAATTTCACACGAGAGATATATTGTGCAGTTGATGAAGTAACATACTCAGTCATTCAGAGAACTGTTGTTCAATAAAGGAGTTGTCTTCCAATTTGTACCACATCCTGCTCTTTTTCAGATATGATCACTGAGGTGGATAAAAACAAACTAGATGATCAGATAAGTATCTGAATGCTGCTATGCTGAATATCTATCTATTGGTTAGATTATGCTAAGGTACTCCTAAGGAGATTTTCAGTTTTGTCTTTTTTTATTTTGCTATGATAATGCTTTTGTTTTTCAATAGGTTAAAGTGGAAAATATCTCTGACAGGCTAGTGGTGAGCTGCTGGAGTTTATCAGAATGAGAAACAAACTTAGGGATGGTAAAATATAACAGTATGCTAAAGAAGGTATATAAAATGCTGAGTCTAATATTTAGCAAGTCTGTCCATTTTGTAGTTACACACGGCCAATAGTAAAAGAAACAAAACCTATTATATTATAATCAACTCACAATAGTTGGTTTTATTAATAATGAAATTCGTTATTATTCGTTATTATAATCTTGTGGCAATAATTGTTTATATTGGCTGAGCAGTAACTAATACACTCTTATCTCCCTGTTACTCTATGTTGACAGAGTTACACAGTTGTTTAGCATTCCCAAATGAAACTCTGCTGCCAGCCAACAAATGAGTCCAATCAAGTGACTTAGTAATGTCCCTGAAGAGTTTCCACTCTCATCTGAAGCTGCAGGTTATTCACTTTTCTCAGTACTCTAATGTTCTGAGTCTGATACTCTTCAGAGGAGCATCATGACGCCTGTGCCACAATCAAAGCTTGAGATTTGTTCCTCTGGGGTTTCAATTTTGCAGATATCTTCTTTGGGTTAGGATATCTCAGTAGCATTAGGACTGCAGTTTCATTCATACAGCCTGGATGATTTTTGTTCAAAATCTCAAAAAAAACCATGCTGCGTGAGTCAGTAATAAAGCAGTGTACAACTTTGTGGGCAGGATGAAGTTTGAGTCCTTCTCCCTTATGAACTTTCTCACCTCTACTCTCCTCTCCCCTCCTTTCCTCTGCACAGGATTTCAAGATGCTCTGTTTTGACTGTCAAGATCTGGCAGTTTTGGAAGTATACTAGCTATGTGAGATACAGTCTACATGTGGGGGAGTGTAAGAAGTTTTATTGAAATTGATGCCTCTAGTCAAAAAGTGCCATTAAAGTTCTTGTATTGAAATGTAAACTGCAAAGTGATGCAGCAATGTAACCTGCTGGTAATGGTTATTTTCAAAGTATATCCAAACGCTAGTTAAGTGATTTAAGTTGTCTTTCATGAGAACTTTGCAAGGCCTTGACTATTAAACTAAAGCATTTGTAGTGAGTGCTTAATGAAGGTTTTCAGCCTTCTTTTTAAGTCGCATTGTTCCTAATCTCATTTGTACTGCTACATTATGCTAATCATAAAAATTTTAATTAAGAAAATATTAAGAAAATATTTTTTAATTGTAACTACAGTTTAGTACCATTATCATTCTGCCAAAGGATCCCTAAAAGAACTTGTCTGTCCCCTGTCAGGTGACAGCATGGTAAAGACAAATAAACACTTCTGGTTTGATAGATTTAAAATATAAAGTCATTAGAAAATAAGGAAAAGGAAGGGACAAATATTTTCATTACAAATGAAAATTTCTACTTATACCTGGGGCTTGCTCATATTTTCCACAATATAAGAGGTGTTACACTCTCTTTAAGAAAGACAAAAAACCATTTTTGCTATTTGAGACAAGATTTTGGATGTTTGTTAAATATGCTTTAGCAGAAAATATACTTTAAAATCACTGAATTTATCCAGATATTGTGAGATACGCTAGTAGAACAGGCAATAAAATCTGCACCCTCAAGGTCACAAACTGGGGTTAAAACTCCCCACAGGGACCAGTGGAGGGACTTTCTTTCTTCTTTAATCCTTCTCCATGCTGGCCACCAAGCAACTGAGGATCATTTCAGTGGCTGAATATGTTGCAGTTTCCTTTGTCAAATAATGCAGCACCACAGAAACCTGTGACCAAGCTCAAATGTCCCAGGGAGAGCCTGGGTTAACAGTGCTTCCAATACATAAATTAAATTGCCTCACTTGGATATCATGGTGCAGTGCTCATTTCTGCATACAATTTATTCTTGCAAAGTTATGCAGTTGTCCCTGAGATTAGACCTAGCACACATTACTTCAGCAACTGAGGACTGACCATTGCAAGGGCTCAGGCAGTGGCAGCTCAATGGTAACGTGTGAAGTATTTAATGTCTACATCTTTGCTTCAGCATGAGATTGACAGCTGTAGTTTTACTGGAGTTGGGGATATGGTTTTATTTAAGTTGGGGAGAGGGAAGTAGAAGGCATTGGTCTGTGCACAGCTCTGGGAAACAGCAAGGAAAGTATGGAAAAGCAGACACTATTGCACAGCAGATCAGTTTTAACTCTACCAAGGACAGTAGTGACTTTTACCTTTCTTCTTTCTTGATACCACTGGGATTTTAAAAACTCAAACTAAAAGTTGATTCCCACAGGAAAACATGAGAAAAGTTGTACCTGTCCAATGTTCACAGCAGGGAAGTCTGTCCTAAGCTCTTCACTTTCCTTTACTTGTAGCAAACATGCTCTGCCATCATGAAGAACTCCAAGGAGAAGAATAAATCAATGTTTTCTATCTTCAGAATTGCCTTCTCCCACTCTTATGACACATCTCTATTTACAGTGCTTTGTACACAGCAAGTGTAAAGAAACTGTTACATCAATTAAAGGCATTTCATATGGAATGGCTCCCTTGGAAAGCCATAATACTGACAAAACTGATTTCAGGCCTAGTTTGGCAGACAAATCGGCATGACATCTTCAGTTTTTCTATATCTTCATGATACCCTCAGTTTCGTTTTTTAAAATGCACCATTTTGATGATGCCTGGAACAGGCTTACCTAGAGACAGAGGTCAAACAAAGTTGAAAAGATAAAAGCAGTTATATTTAATGAAGGGTCTTCAGGTACATTAAAGGCAGACAAAGCCTCCCCAACGGGCTACACCCAAGATGGATAATGGTCACAAGTCAGATATAAGTTTGGTCTATTTGCATATAATTAATAGGGATTAATTCTTCAATTATAACTTCAGGTAATGAAGTGATATACCCCCAGTTTGCTCCGTCCACCCCGATTCACTTGTTTTTATACTTTTTGAGGACTGAGCAGAGCATGTTCTTGGTTCTCAGGCTTACAAGGATTTTCTGACCAAAAGGATTTTAGAAGGATGACAAGGATTTTGTCTGACCAAAACATGAAGACATCTTACTAACACTCTATATGGAGTTCAGAGTTATACACCAATGCAGTACAGGATCTGAGAAATGTAAAAGCTAAAATCTTAAAGCATGAAGATGTACACTAAGCAAAAAAATGAGCATGTCTCATCAACTCATTATAATGAGGTGGGTTTTTTTTCCCCGTTGTTCCTGGAGAGAAAATCTCTGTAACAAATCCATGTTAATCGAATACATTAAATTCTTACTTAGATATGTAACATTCAACAACAAAGAACTGTGAACTGTGTTATTCTAGAAGTGCAGGAACAGCTTGGAAAAGCACAGCTATCCCCACTTGTATGGGCAGCTTCCTGCTTTAAGAAGATTGTCAGCTCTTCTCCTCAGGCAATAATAACCCATGCTGCGCTGGAGAACAGTTTCAAGTACTAGTGTTCATCCCATGAGTTACTGAAAGGTGATGAACACAAAGGCTTGTGTGAAATAGTGTGTAGCTTAGTGCAGTTTATATTTCCATGAGGTGTACAAAGTGAGGAGAGCGGGACACTGTCTTCTCTAGCCCATTGTGCTATACAGAGGAAATTTAAGTTTGCTTTTATGGCTTCCAGACTAAAGCTTCCTCCTCTGGAGCTACCTTATATTCCTCAGGTACAGACAGAGTTTGCTAGCTTCTCTTGGAGCTCAGCCAGACAGAAAGAACTGATGCAGTGTTTTGAAGTATAAAGTTGTATTGTATGCACATGTTGGATTAAGATGCTGTTGTAGCACCCCACAGGTTGCACAGATTCCTGTCACAACTTTATTTCCTGCAAGTGATTTTTGCCTTTGTAAAGGCAAAAGTCTTCTGATATGCAGCATTCTCACCAATATGCACTATATTGAAACCAGTTTATAGATTTATTCAGTAAAGATATTGGAGAAAATGAATAGAAATTAAGCTTTACAGGCTGAAAGACTTGTCAAGGTGAATTAAAATGTATGCTAATTCTTGTTTGATTATTCTATGATGTATATATGTCTATAGTATGTATCTATATTTTTTATGCTTATTCACCTTTTTAATTGTCAAGCAGAGTCAGCTGATCTCTTCTAGACTTGGACTGACTTGAACTAAAATCTTGATTTCAGTTTTGGAAAAAAAAGAATAATTTTCTAGCAGTAGAAGCCATAAGAATGTGAATGGCATGATAAAGTAACTACTTTGATATTTGAATATAACTGAGTTTTTTTTATTAGTGATTACTCATATTATTAATAACTAAAATCTCCCTGAAAAGTGGCACTGCTTTCTTACTTTCTCTCTTATAGTAATATTTCAACAGAAAAACAAACTTAGTACATTCTGCATGAGAATTTTGGGAAGGGAAGAACTTAATAAAAAAGTTTGTTTGGATTCACTTTTCAGTGTTATTAAGTCAATCAATACAGATTTCATAACCTTCATTTTTTATTGTATTGGTTTTTGGAGGTTTTGTTTATCCTGAATGCATTGTTGCATTGTCCTAGATTGACTTAATTGAAAACTATTGATTCATTGGTTCCTCTCCTTTTTTGTTTTTTTTTTTTTTTTCTTTTTCATGGTCAGTCATGGCCAGTTCCATATGCATAAAAACCTGGTACAGAGAGAGCTGAAGTCCTCCACACTTGAAAATCAGATCTTAAATATGTTTTGTTTTGCTTTTTCAGCTATAACTAAAGCCATCAACGATGGTAACAGCCAGTCCTTCTTAACTGAGCTCCTGAAAAATATGAATGCTTGGAGTATTACTTATTTAATAATTAGCATTTAATCAGTATTTTTAGCATTTCCTTTGATTGAAATTTCATGATTTATTATTTTTAATTGAATTCTGCATTCATAAAAATAACCTCAGGAAACCAAGAAAATTAAAAAAGATAATTTCTGTAAAGAATGTGTACATACCTTACCATGAAGTATGTAATTTGCTTCTGAGCCTAAGCAATGAAGTCTGCTGTGAATATCCTCTGGTTTTGTTTAGCATCTGAAGCAGAGGGGAAATGAGGATGGGGTGAGGGGAAGCAAAAGACAAGAAAAGATTGAGATGGAATCTTTGCTGTTGTATCAAGTGACTTTTTTTTGTTTTGTTTGGGGTTTTTGTTTGTTTGGTTGGTTTTTGGGTTTTTTTTTTGTTTGTTTTTTGGTTTTTGTTTTGTTTTGTTTGGGATTTTTTGTGTTGTGGTTTGTTTTGTTTTGTTTTGTTTTTCTGATTAATTCCTATAATGAAAAGGTGTAAACCAGGATATTTGGTGGATGGAGATTGGTTGGCCTCTGTCTTTTGCGGAGATGGCTATATAATAAAGAAGAAAAAAGCCAGACTGCAAAATAAGAGGCCCCGATTAAATGTCTAAAGAATGAGAGTGGGGGGTAGAATGTGCTTTAAGAGTGAGAAGAGTGAGAACTGTACTTTAGAAGGATAGGAAAAACATAGTAAGACTCACTCTTCTGGAGACAGAGATTTAAGAAATAAAGTTTTTCTGGTGGGCTTTCATCAGGGCAGCAGCACTGCCTGTTCTCATTCCAGACACTCCCTGTTTTGTGAAACTCCCACATCCCCATGGATATCTGACAAGCAGTGCACATTTTGTGCACCTTTTGTTCACTGTGATGCAAAAGGGCAGTGCTGCTCAGCTGGCAACCAGGGACAATTTTAAGCCAGAGCAAGCTGTCATATTTAGAAGCCGCAAGCATTTTTTTGCACGGCCAGGGCAATGCCAGGACTGGCCAAGCTACCTGAACTAGCAGCATTCTTGATACCACCCCCAGAACTCCATGGAATAAAGCTCAATAATAAATCAAGGTGTAGATGAATTCTGGAAAAATTATAAGGAAAAACGTAATGGTCAGAGAAAAAGAAGTCAAAATATATGCCTCCTGGTATATAAAACTGTGAAGATGAAAAAGAAAGATGAAATACAGTGGAGCTGAGCCTGTTTCTTTCTCCAGACATTTTTTTCCTTTGCTCTGTGTATTAATTCATTGCAACAGCAGTGAATATTCATTTATTTAACTACATGTTAAATGTAATAATATGTAATCGTGTGTCTGTAACTTACTGAACAGCTAGAAGATGTATTATAAGCTAGTAACACAACAAACACTGGAGAATGTGTGAGCAAAGCACATCCAAACATTTGGTGTCTTACACACATTAAAGAGAGAGACACTGGGTTTTATAGCTTCTAGAAAAACTGCAACCAGCATGCTACTTTTCATGGTAGTGAAAAGGATGTGGCCACATTACTTCCACAAGGTTAAGACTTAGGTAATTTGTAGGTCAGCATCAGTACTGTTCAATTTTTTTGCCCATACCTCACTGTTGTGAATGAGTGTGATGTGAATGATGCAAGGAATGCATCCAGAGTGCTTCACTGTTACTTTGAAATACAAATTACTGTTAAAGGAGTACATGGAAAAATTAGCAGTGGAGCACCATTTTTCACTGTCTAGAGTTGAAGAAATATTTGAGTTTCATCTCTTCAGCTTAAGTAACTCTGCTTTTGATGTGCAGCCCATGCAGTATCACATTTCCCTGATACGATTCAGATGATTTTTAATGTTACTGATCTTTACTGAACTATGAGAGGAAAAAAGAAAAAAAAAAAAGAAAAAAAGAAGAAGAAAAAAATATGGTCAAGGGAAGAATGGGTTCAGAAGCCTGAAAAAAAATTACATAAAACGCAAACACCATTGACAGATGATCTAGGACACAAAGCGTTAATCTTCAGTAAGACAGATTTAGTTAGAGTAATATAAGCATATGAGAATGAGGGCTCTAAAATATAGTACTTATGCTTATATGTCAATATATAAGAGGAAAAGCAGACAATTGAACTTTGGGACATTATTAACTGCAAAGAGATTATAACCGAATTGTTGACACTCTCTCCATATGACTGATTTTTATGATGGATTTTCAAACCCTTTTGCAAGAGTGTCAATAATTATCTGGTCTGAATTTGGTACACATTGAAGAAAGACAAAGAAATGCTCTGATAATAACTTTAAGCTGTGCTCTGCCAGATATGTGTCCAGTGTTTTAAAGAAAGGCAGGTCCCTAAACACACATAGGGAGCACATCCTATTAGACCAGCAGCTAGATCTCTGGTCTGGGAAAGTTCTGATTCTGTGGCCAAACTAGAAGAAGATTTATAATTTAGTCTGTCTGAGAATCTTTATACCTCCAAAAGAACATTGTTACCTGAGTAAGATAGGAAGGGAAGAGGTTGTTGTGAAATATCAGAGTGAAATATATATTTTGTTCTCTCTTAAAACTGGAAACAATTTTTGGTGAAAGGGATTGTGTGGTTTGCAAAGGACTCCATTTTGTTTTGTTTCCACAGGCTTAGGTTCAGAAATACCTTTTTTTTTCATTTTAAATGTTTTCAGACCTTTACCTTGGCAGCCAAAAATATCCCCTTTTTTAAAAAATGCATGTAATATTACAATCTCAAGAGCAAATACTTAGAAGGAAGTGCTGAGGTTTATGATATTTTTAAAGAGAGTGTGCAAAAATATAACCTTTAGTATATTTCCTAGCAAGAAACATACTCTACCACAAACAAATCCATCTGTTCTTTCTGGAAATTACTAAAAAATGTATGGCTTCAGAAAACATGATATATATAATGACCTTAACAATCACTCTTAAGTTTATGTTATTATTAGATATGATGATATGAAGTAACTTCATGCAGTTTACAATTATTTCTTCACTCAATAGGTCCAGTTGAATTTAATTTCGTGAGTTATTTTGTGTTGCTTTTTTTCTGCTCCTTGTCTTGTTTGGAAAGCTTGGGATTTCAGTGATGCCAAGGAATAAATACACCCAAAATGGTTTGGACCAGATAATTAAGATACACACCAGGCAGGCAATCTTTCTGCTTCTGGGATTCGATGTCATATCCCTGTGTGATGCTGCATTGCATTGTATTATTTAGACATCCAGATTATCTAGGAGTTTCCTCAATTAGTAACACATGATGCTGTACACATGCTCTCCATCTGTGTTTATTTGTTTATCAGTCCTACAATAATGATCCTTTTTCCATTTTCCTATATGATGAAGTTTAATAGAATATGATGAGAAAAGTAGATTGATTCAGTTACAGTTACCCTTCTGCTGCTAATGCACTGTATTCATAGATCTGAGTGCCAGTTGTATTTGGCTTCATGAAAAAATGCCAGTTGTAAAATGTCAGTTCTCACAAAAATAAAACAAACCTTTGGAGCTGAGATGGTAGAAGACAAAGTAAAGCTAGACATCGGCACTTATCTCAGGAACCCTATCTGCAGTTTAAAGTTTTGTTATAGGAGAGGGAGTGGCTGTTTCCATAAACATTTTTTTACCTATATTAAGTAGTTATTTAAAGAGGATAATATATTGACCAAAAAGTTTTTAGTGTTTACAAGTACTTCATATACATTGGAAAGAAATTCTTGTTGAGGAGATGATAACATTGTTCTTCACTTTTCTGTTCTCTACTAGTTTTTTCACATCAAAGGCTTAGAGTTATAGAGGAAACAAAGTAATGCATTTAATCAGTAAATAAATTAAATGCATTAAATCAGTAAATAAAAATTCAGTTGATAGGAAGACCTTTTTCTATACCCTTTGCATATATAGTTCCACCTTGAATCCATACAGCAGGTGGAAATAGGTCAACACCGAGCATCTTGTTTGATGAAAGAATTCAAACCTATTTCCAAGGTAACCAATCCCATCCTCTACAAATCTCTGCTGTGCTTCTACCTGTTTTGTGAAGCTGAATACTTTTTTCATTTCCTGAGGTATAGCTTGAACTTTAACACACACATGTAAGCACACACCACATGCTGCTTTGTTTTCACTGTGATGAAGGAGACAACAAATGTAAATTGGAGTTGGCTAATATTTAAACTGTTAATGCGAGTGTCTCAGTAGCACATTCATAGAGCTTTTTTAAGTGGTGCCTAGCAGCCCATGAAAAAAAACCTTTTACAGGAATGGCAGATTAATTTTGGATGAATTTCTGGGTACCTGGGCATCAGGCCATTATCATCTCCTTTGCTCTCTGCTCTCTAGACAGACTAGGAAGGATACTCTATTCTATGGAGAGTGATGAAGATGTATCAGTAGAGGCGAATGATATTCAGTAATACCATTTAGTGCATAAACTGCCATGTCTCTAACACGTTAGGTAATTACTTCACACATCTGCATGTAAAGACATAACACTTATTTTAGCAAGTTTTCTTTGCACATTTCAAGTGCATCTAGACACATTAAAATATTTTCTGCAAAAATTCAGAAAGACCACTTTTTGTCCCAAAGTTATGTTTTCTTTTGAGACAGTAAGTCTTTGAGAGGGTTGGAACACGAAAATACATGGCAGTGGAACATAGAAGAGTACAGAGTAAAGGAGATGCGTCAGGCACTAAAAAACCTCTTGCAGAAATATCTTCTTTTATCTGGAAAAAACTGTGAACATGATACCTGACTGAGGACATTCTGAATATTCCCACTATTTTAAAGAAAGGGTATTCAACTTTTTTTTCTTTTGCCTTATTTATTTACATACTGACCACACATGCAGTTTAGAGTTTTCTAAATGGCTGACAAAGTAAAGCAAAGTAATTTCTGCAAGATGAAAACTGCTCCTGCTCTGATCAGTAGGAAATGTATCAATTCTACAGCAGATTTTTAATGGAGGACTTAGTAATGATATAGAACATATTGGTCTACTAATCTATTAATCATATCATATACTAGTATTAAGCAAAGAATATCTATTTTTCTTATTACCAATACACTTCCCTGAAGCATGATACATACTTTTGATTTAGCTTTTGGAAGTTTAATTTGTCATCTGAAATGTGACCAATTGTATCATCTATATAATTAAGCTTAGACTCCCTGACAGAGTCATTTGAGACAGAGTGTCGCAAGTGAAGGAAATGGGCCATTCACTAAATTGAACTCTTCAATTACCTGAGAGAATACACTGTTCTTCCATGCCTTGCATTTAATTTGTAACACCAAGGATGATTTTAAGCTTTAGTTTGAATGTCCTGGTTCCAGCCAGGAGAAGGATATTTTTTTTTTTTTGCAGTAGCCAGGAGAGGCATAGCTGAGACATGGCATTTATTCTGTACAAGCTCAGGTCATTGCTGCAGGAGTCTCTTCTGGGGAACACTGGTGGTCAAGAAGAAAACATGGTGGTCAAGAAAACCCCAGGTCAAGTAAGCACGGTGGAGGTACCAAACCAGTATTGTTTATTATTGCTTAGTTTTTTTTGTTTCCATGGAATTTGTTAATTTTCTTATACTATCTGTCATTAGTATTGTTGTTGCTGTTAGTTTTATCATCTCATTCCTGTTTCCAGTAAATTGCTCTTATCTCACCTTGTAACCTTTGGCTTTTATGTCTCCAGCTCCCAACTCCATCCCACTGCAGCAGGAAGCAGGAGGTGAAGGGATGCAAGAGACAGTGGTGTGTGGTTTTGGAGAGTATCATTGAGGGCACCAAACTTAAACCACAGCAGGGAGGAAGTTATGATTAGTTTTCTATTGACAGAATTAGGAACAGAAAGCCACTTCCATCAGTAAACATCAAGACCTGATATTGCTCTGAGTAGCTCTAATGGAGGTGACCTTCAGAGGAATTTACCTCTGTAATGGAAGGTATGCAGAGTTTCAGTGCAAAGCGGCACAGTTTAGAAAGAAGCAGTGAAGTTAATTCATGTTCATTTTATTAAAAAAAATCACATTTCTCTGCCTCTTCTGTAAAATGTCTTTTACCAGTCAGAATGAAACATATCTGCCTGTATCATTGGGAATGCAAAATCCAACATTTTATATAGGCATATTTATTTTAAAATTACCTATTTTGCAATTTTATTTAATTAAAGCTGTTCATATAGCAATGGCCTCTTTAGGTCTTGTATAATAGCCTTACACCTTTTGGCCACAGGACACATTGTTTTATTTTAAAAACTGCTAATTATCCTGCTCATACAGAAAAATGAACTTTATGTTCAGCAAATTCCTCTTTTAGAGAAGTTTTGCTGCTTACCAGTAAACATTTTTGTTGGTAAGTACTCAGGTCACTACTGGATGTTTTGTTTTTTGTTTTTGTTTTTCACGTTTGATCTCTATTTATATTTCTAGTCTAGTTATGTTTTTCTCTGCTCATATCTAGCATCTTCAAACTCTTAAAAGTCTGCTTTCCGTAGTATTGCATATTAATCAACATTCATTTATCTTTGACACTTTAGGTCTGTGTAAATTTAGATGAGTAAGCAATATAATATGCTGGGTTTTTTAGATAATAGACTCGATCTCTTTTAACTTTGAATCTCTCTTAATTTACATTTTAGTCCAAGCCTGTCACCAAGTCTCTATGATAATCATATAAGAGAGATAAGAACCTGGGAAGGTTTATAGTGATTATACAGTGGATTTAACTGCTGTCTTTGCTTTGACTGAGGATTGAATTGTGCCTTTGCTTTGACTGAGGAAGGAATCAAAGCACCTGGATTACAATGGATGTCTAGGCTTCAAGATACTGAAGTTAAAAGTATTCAATTCTACCATTGCCATATTTTGGTTTGGATTTAAGATTGCTTGCTTTTTTTTTTTTTTTTCTTGTATCTGACTGGAGGTTTTTAAATGTTTTAGAGTATTCTCTACTGTTACTTCATCTACTGTAATTTCTAAATCCAGATTATAATCCAAGATTATAATCCTTTCTTAATTTTTTCCAAGATTCTAATTCTTTTTTCTATCTTGGTTTTGTCCTCTGTAATCTCTAAATTTGTCTCAAAACTGTGGCATTAAAGTGTAGCAAAAGTCCAGAAAATGCTGAGTACAAGGAATAATCCTTGTTCTTTATAATATCTCTTACTTTTGTCAGGAATCAGATTTGTTTTGTCACTTTGTAAACCGAACTCAGTTTTTGGTCCCTGCAGCCCCAGTCTTCCTTTCTTTAGAAACACCATCTAGTCAGTTATCTCAAAACTCATATTTATGCATTTTCTCTCTTTTCCCAGAAGGTAGCGCCTTGCACTCGTGTTAAATTCCATCTCATTGATTTCAGATTGCTCCATCAGTCTAACAAAATCCCTTAGAATTATGATCCTATTCACAGAAATTCTTGCAGACACTTCCCTCCAGCACAGCCTCTACAGAATTTATCAGTGTATTTCTTATTTTGTCATCCAGCTTATTAATACAACAAAAGGAATTGACACTCCATGTCCAGAGTGCCTTTCTAGCTTCTATGAATCATTCCTAGCTAATCTGAGAGCAAGTCTTACATTTTAAATAAAATTTAAATTTTTTAAAATTTACTTTTTTTTTCAGAATCTTCTCTGCATGTTTACTTTGCTGCTATACAGAAAATTCCTTTTACATGTCAATCTTACTAAAATCAAGAGGAATTGCAATCATTTCCTTCCCTGTACCTGCCAGGTTATTTAGGCTAGCAGTGAAGGCAACAAAATTGGCCTGGACAGTCTTTGTTATTGATGTAGAAATATCAGTAGCACTCTTCAGGTGTTTTTTATTTCCAGGCATTAAATGGAATTATTTGCTTGTAATTCCTCAGCTTTTGCTTTTAACTTTTTTTTTTTTTTA
>VXBU01004733.1:17813-85557 GCA_013400315.1 Bombycilla garrulus | reverse complement strand
GGCGGCTGCAGCTGACTCTGGCGCTTCTCAAGCCGGACGCGGTGGCCCATCCACTCGTGCGCGAGGTGAGGGCCGGGCCGGGCGGACCGGACCGGGCAGGTCACGGCACAGCACAGCAGGCCTCGCCACGACCCGGCACTCCAGCGTCGCCTCTTCCCGCAGGCCGTGCACGCCACCATCCTCCGTCACCGGTTCCTCATTGTCCGCGCCAAGGAGCTGCGGTGTGGCCCAGAGCAGAGCCGCCGCTTCTACCGTGAGCACGCAGGTACGAGCGGGGCTCAGGGGCTGCCGGAGCGGGATGCTGACCGGGCCGGTGCCGACTTGGTCCGTGTTTCTCCGCAGGGCGTTTCTTCTACCAGCGGCTGGTGGAGTTCATGGCCAGGTACCTGCCGCGGGTGTGCGGGGCTCGGGAAGCCCCGCGCTGCGGGTGACCCGCGTGCGGAGGGGCTCGCTAGGATGTGCGGGGGAGGAGTGTCGGGATCGTAGTCCGCTGTGACAGGAGTGGGACGTGGTGGTTGGCATCCCCGAAGGGGGTGGAGGTCATCATTTGGAGTAGGTCACCGGTGCCGACGCCGTGGCTTCGGTGCCTTGGTAGGACCGTGCCCCTCCCCATGGCCTGGTAGGGTAGGCCGGGGCCCAGCGTGGCAGCTCACGGCAGCTGTACTGTGCAGGTTTGTAAGAATGAATAACCCATTAGTAACGAGTTCTTCATAATGTTTTCTGCTGCTGTTCCTGGGCCCTTGCCGCAGTGGCCCCATGTGGGCTTACATCCTGGCTCATGAGAACGCTGTCCCTCTCTGGAGGTCACTGATGGGACCCACTAAAGTGTTCCAAGCCCGACACAGCAACCCAGACTCCATCCGAGGTGCCTACGGCCTCACGGACACCAGGAACACAACCCATGGCTCAGGTAGGCCTGGTATTCTTGGATGGTTTTTGGGGAGGCAGGAATGATGGTGCTTTGTCTGCTTTGCTTTAGTGCTGGGGCTCCAAGTGAACAATTTGTTCCCTTCTGCAGCCCCCTCGCACACCTGGCCAGGTGCAGCCTAGCCAGGTGCCTTCCGAGTCCAGCATGTGTTTGTGGTGGCAGACTAGCATCTGTCTCTCATTGCCTCTCCCTCTTTTTTGACAGACTCACCTGCCTCGGCCAGCAGAGAAATTGCCTTTTTCTTCCCCGAGTTTGATGAGCAGCGCTGGTATGAGCAGGATGAGCCCCAGCTGCGGCGTGGGCAGCTGTACTACAGCCCCGAGGAGCGCGTGCACCGTGTGCTCAGGGCACGGGAGGCAGAGGTGACCTGAGTTACCCGTGGTAGGGTTTGCTTTGCTGAGCCAGCAGCACCTGTGGGCACTCTCTCACCTGTGAGCACCAGGCACAGCGTTGTGCCATGGTTTAGGGAGCGTGGGACAGGGAAAGCCTCATGCACCTTGTGCTGCCTGGGATCAGATTATTGGTGTAACAGGCTGATGCTGCGGTGCTGTAGGAAGAGTTCCCCCAGCAATGCTTATGCTGACAGAGTCTGGCAATGCAGCTCACTGGCCCCCTGAGTTTATTTGGGTGTGAACAGGACAGGTGAGTTGGTCAAGGGCCAGGTGAAGGATGGGTTGCTTGCTCCAGATGGGATTGGCCTGGGTTTGCTGATGGGAAGCCTCAGATTCTCCCTGATGGCTGTTCCCACAGTGTCCTACGGGGAAAAGAAGGAAAAAAAGCACAAGGAGAGGCATCAGCAGGGCAAGATGAGTTGTCCTGTCTTTGCTCACCTGCAACTGGGCTGGGAAAAGAGGAGCTTTGCCAATAGCTCTTCATGTGAGATCATTTGGAGCCCTCATGGCCTGACTGTGCCGGGGCAGTTCCGTGTCCTTGGGAAATGGGATGGACAAGGCTATTGAATTACCCCGATATGTCATGGACTGATGACAGGGTGGTGCAGGAGGGCTTGCTTGGGAGCTACAGAGCCAGGTCCTGGCAAGCTGAGTTGTGTTTCTCTCTGTGGTGCAGTGTGAGATGTGGTCCTGGACAGGGTTTCAGTCCATTTCTGCTGTCTCCCTACAGGCTCCTTACAGTGCTGCCATTTTAGTTACAGTGCCTTGTTGTACTTGGGGAATTTGCTTTGGGCAGTCCCAAATGCTTAGGCTGGGGATGGTGTGCTGTGCTTTGCTCGGGGCATGAAAGCTGACCCGAGATTCACCAGTGCCCTGGTACATCACAAAGCCAAGGCAGGGACTCTCCAGGTGCTGCCAGAGCTCCGTGAGGTGTTGGGCAGTGACTGACAACGCTCTGTGGTGGAAAGCACTGGCTAGAGCTGCCATGGCTAAACTCATCCGTGTTTGTGTTCCCTCTGCCTCCTGTCTGGGATCAAATGGTCGTTGTTCTGTTCCAGGTACAGATCCAGGGATCTGCGGGACATCAGTGCTGTCCCTGTCCTCAGCAGTGTCCAGAGTGGATCTGCTCAGGATCCTCTGTGTCTGCACACAGGTCTGAGAGCTGCTGTCCCCAGTGCTGTTGATACTTTATTGATATTTTGTCAGCTGTTTTATTGATTCCCAGAGGTTTTGCTCAGATCTGTGTGTTTTTCTTGTAACTATTAAACTTGACTATTTTTCACCTTTCTTCTTTTATGTTGCACTTTCCTTTTTGGATTTCCCTTGGAAATGTCATTAACTGATAATTCCTGGCTCACACTTGCCGTTTTTGAAGTTTTGGTGTTTTTTCCTACTCACTTGCAATAGTTACATTTGGGAAAAGGGCCCTTTTGAACATTACCAGTGCAGAGAACTCTGACAGCAGGATTGTCACAGAGTGACACCACCTCACAGCCACCATGATTCAGGTACCTGCTGGGTGTCACCTTGACACTGCCCTGGCCCTGAGGCTGTACCTGAGCACAGGTGCTCAGACTGGGCAGCCCATTGCCCCAGACAGAGGATTTACAGTGTGGATCTAAAGCTATCCAGCAAACTTTATCAGAGACCCGAGGCTGAAACATTTGGTATTTGATGCAGGAGACAGTGTCAAAACTTGATTTTTGGACTCCAAGAAATGTCACAGCTAACGCTGCTGTGAGGGCTCTTATCACAGTGGGTTTGTTTTGTTTTGTTTGTGTTTTTTTTTTCCATTTTCTTTTTCCCTTCTTTGTAAATACCCAGTAAGTGATTTTTTTTGCTTTTCCAGTGGTGCTTGTCCCATCCCTGGCAGTTTCCTGGGCTGAGCTGGACAGGCCTGGAGTATACTGGTGTAGTGGGTGACATCCCTGTTCATGGCAGGGGCATGGAGCTGGATGAGCTTTAAGGTCCCTCGCAGCCCAAGCCATTCCATGCTGATGGATGCATGTTACAGCAATAAATCAGTCTCCCAGTTTGTCTCAAACCAAGACAATGTGGCCCCTCAGTACAGGTCTGAAGGGCAGTTTGAGATCCCTGTTTTTTCTGGTAGCTGCAGGTCCTCGGCCCACCTGTGGGGTGGGAGCACAGGGGAGCCCGGGTCTGTGCACAGGTCCGGTCACAGCTGTGTGTCTGCTGCAGGTGCTGCTGCAAAAGCTCTGCTGGGGCCACAAGATCCAGACCAGGCACCTGCAGAGACACCTCAGGTGTGGAGCTGGGCCAGGGCCTCTCACGGGGATGTGTGAGTTTTGGTTTCAGGTGTGTGTCCTGTCCACAGACACTTCAAAGGTAGTAGTAGGTCTGTGTTGCCTTGGGCCTTCTCCCTCCAAGCGCCTCTAGGATGCAGCTGATTCCAGCAGGTGTGAATAAAGTGGCTGCCTTGAACTTTTACCAGCCCAGAACTTCTAACAGCCCGCTCTGGGCCTTGTTTATGTGTTCACAAACGTGCCAGGTGAGCAGGTGAAGCACTCTGGGCTTTTGTAATTGGCACTGGAACTCTTGTGGCCTGTTCCCCACAGATAGGATCTGTGGGGAATGGGACTAAAGTGGACAAACTGGGAACACAGGAACTTCTGTCTCCAGCTTCAGCCTCCTGGTGGAAGTGCACTAAGTGGCCTCAGGGGCAGAGTTGGTGCCCACACCTGAATGAGGAACCTCGGGCTCCACTCAGCCGGGGACAGAGCAATGGGAAGAAGGAGACAGGCAGCAGGTGCCACAACTGCCCAGGAAGGACCATGAGCAACCACGAGCTAAAAGTGCTGCTTGGTGGTGACAGGAGAGACTTTCCTTGGTGCTTTCTGAGCTCAAGTTGGCCAGGAAGAGCCACTGATGCCAGGGCTGCTGCTGGGACCACACTTTATGGAAAGGACCAGGAAAGGTCCTGTGTCAGAAGGGCTTGGCCCTATGGGCTCAGATCCCGCTGGTGCAGGCTGGTGGGTGCTGCTCCTCGCTCCTGCCACTGATCAGGAGCCACCTCTGATAGCCACTCCCCAGGGCCCCTGCAGGGTTAAAAGCTTATGCTGTGCTTACAGCATCGAGGACACATAGGCTTCTTGTCATGCAGGTAAGACAAACCAGACAGCACCTGGGGCATGGCTGAGACATGGAACACAGGACAGCACCTGGGGGCAGCTTACTAAGGACTAGGTGCCATCCATCTCTGCTCTTGGCTGTGGAGGTGGGGAGGGCTGAGAGGGCAGGGCTTCACCAGGTCCCTGTCATGCACTGCTGTGGGGGGAACCTGGTGCTGGCCCCCAGGGCTCCTGGGTGGTCTGGGCAGGCTGTGGCTGCTGCTGCTCCTCCAATAGAGGCATCCAGTCCTTTCCAAGAGAAATGAATCCTGTGTTGTTATCTACTCCCTCAGTTCAACCATCCCCTCACACTGGGCCTTGGCTGTGCCCAAGGCTCAGGACCCCACCTCCCAGGGCTGAATGCCCCAGCCTACCTGCTCTGCTCACCTTCGTGAGTATGGATGCAGCGGCTGGGTGAAGAGAACCACGTCCTCCTGCAGGAGCAGCTTCCCTGGGTGGGTACGAAGCACATTTGTGCTCCCGCACAAGCAGAGCTGGGTCTCTGGCTGGCTCATGTGTCACTGTCACAAGGGTCCCTCCCATCTCCCGAGGGAAGGACAGGAACCTGACTGGTACTGGTGGCATCTGTGTTCCTTCTCTGCTCCCCACCCAGCCTTTCTGGCCTTGCTTGTCCGGGCAGAGGTGTGTGTACCTGCTGTGGTACCTGCACAGGGCCTGCTCAGTCTGTAGTTACATGACAAATCGCCTTCAGTGCAAGTGAGAGAGGGAGGAAAAGGGTCAAGCAAGGTGGAGGCTCTTTCCAGGCTCATTCCTGTGCAGTCCAAGAGGGACAGGGAGATTCTCCTCCCATATCTTCCTATTCCTTGGTGCGCAGGATGTCTGAAGACAAATGGATTAAATCTGGCATCTCTGAACTCTGTGGCTGTGTTTCCTGACTGCCGCATCGCTCCACACCAGGGTGAAAGTCAGGGTCACTCCTCTGCACATTCCATGTCCAATCCAGCCTGGATTTGTCAGCATGGGGAGGGCACCAGCTGAGCTCTCCAGCCCTTGCCGTCCCTCCTGCAGTGACATTAACCATTCCCTGCACTCCGTGACACCCAGGGTCACTGCTGTTCACCCACGGTCCATGCAGGGTTCACGGTTCATTTCCCGGTGTGATGGGCTCACATCCCTCTTGCTCACCTGCTCTTTTTCCAGGTGTTGAACCCCAGCTTGGAGCATGAACAGGTGACTAACCCTTAAATGCCCAACCTCCTACTATTGAATTTATTCACATTTTTATCATTCTGGTCCCTGAAGTCCCCTATTCCTCCTATGCAACAGGCAGGTCCCCACATTGGGCAGTGCCAGGTTCACCTGTCACCAGCCTCCTGTCTCTGATGAACAGGTCAGTAGGAGTAGCATCCAGGCCTGGACAGAGCCTTCCCCTCCCACCCCACACAACAGGGATACCCATGCCCTCACAAACCAGCTGCTTGAGTGCTGTGACAGCTCACACAGCTGGAATTTCCAGTGAGCACAGATCCACGTGTGTGCTGTGTGGCACTGCAGCAGGGACAGTGGGAGGCAGGAGGCAATTCTCAGGGAGTGGCACCGTGGGCTTCTCCAGCATTCACCCCCCAGGACCCTCTCCCAGCAGCACTGGGACAGGCAGGCTGGGCTGTTCCTTCATCAAAATGTTTTTGGCTCAGGCTGGAGCTGGAGGAAGAGCAACGGTCTGAGATTTTCGGACCACTGGAAATACAGTCCTTGTGTCCTTTTACAATATGTGCAGAATTAGTAATTTAAGAAACCCCAAAGTGTGCAGAATAAGTAGTTAAAGAATATGTTGATCTGTGCAACTACTTGAGAGCTTGCCCATCCAGAGGTTTCCCAGCCTGGCATATCCTGGATGGAGTAACAAGTTAGGATGTCATTGTGCCAGGCAAGGAAGAACTCATTTGACTGAATATTTTCCTCTCAAAGTTCTTTTTTTTTTTAATGTTGAAAAACTAGCAAGTGAAAGATAAATTAATCAGAATTTAATTCTGCTACTGCTTAGCAAACCCTGGTATTGCTCCCAGTGCACAGGGAGAAAATACCCTCAGAACAGGATAGTCTTCAGCTGGAGGACCTGAAAGTTATGAATCAGACAGAACTGACAATTGAGCAGTTCCAATGGGAAAAAGCGCACAGTTTCAACTGTGCTTTGACAATTTCCTGTGGTAAGCAGCTATAAGAAACAAACTCCCACCAGAAGCAGTGAATTCTCCAGCACTTAATGTTATAAATGCATGAATGCACAGATACAGGCTTTGGGCAGGGAAATTGAAACCAGATTAATGGGCCTAAAGGAAGGGAACCAACCAGATATTAAATCAGGTTCTTTAACCTCCTGAACAGACATGACAATTGACTTCTCTTGCTAAGAGTACTTTTGTAAAGAGAAAGGAGATGCTTTATTTTTTTCTTTATTTCTTCTTTTTTTGGTCTTTGCCCACTGTACTTGCTCACTGAAGCACCTTGGCCCCACCAATGGAATCCATGGCTCGGGCAGGGTGGGCAGCAGCAGCCCTGGCTGTAAGCACCCAGCACACGCCACTTCCATCAGTCCTTGGCCCAAGTTCTGAAACATAAATGCTTCCTCGTGCCCCCTCCATCTCTTGGACATGGTGATCACAGCTCCATGTGACAGTGAACAAAACTCTTGTGTCAGGGTTAACTTTGAAATAGGATGATGGGCAAAAGGTTGGGAGTTCCAGGCCAGGAGATCCCTGATGGCTTACATTTTCCTGTGGCTCAACAAACCCCATGTGATGAGATGCTCTTTGTTGGAACCCGTACTTTTGTAAGCGGAAACCCTGCTTTGTGAGAGCTGGTTATTACAGAGCAGGAAACAGGATAAAGAAAAAACAAATTTTGAACTGGTGCATGGTGAAGCCATATCCCTGGCCCAGGTCTGGGGAAGAGCAAGCTTAGCGACTGTGACATCCCGCCCCGCCGCCGGGCGCTGGCGGCAGTACCGCTCTCTGCCCACAAGGTGGCGGCACTGCCCGCAGATCGGCCGCGGGAGGGAGGGACGGAGGCACAAAAGAAGGCGCTCGACCCCTCGCAAACGCGCCCTGAACTCAATACCCCAAAAAACTCCGGGCAAAACCAATAAACCCCGCCTGTCACCAAATAAAAAAGAAAAACACCCCTTCCGTGTAAATGCAAATGCCAATAGCGGTACCGTATGGTCGGCGGTAAGGCACAGCGCTCCACAAATGCGAAAAAAAAAAAAAAAAGGAAATTAAAAAAAAAAAGGAAAAAAGAAAGAAAAAAAAAGAAAAAAAAAAATAAAAAAAGGGGGGAAAAAAGAGGGAAAAAAAGCAAAATCGGGGGAAAAAATTATCGTAATATTTCTAATAAATCACACTCCAAATTTAGCTAATGTGATTATCCTAATAAAGCACACACTAAAATTAGCTACCGTAATTATCCCAATAAAGCGCACTCCACATTTAGCTACCACAGTGCTGCTGGTGCCGCTGCTGGGGGCCACCTGCCCCAACACCAGCCCCAATGAGCTGGCCCTCCACATCTTCAGCATCTTTGTGGTTCTCAGTCCTTTCCTGCTCGTCATAATCTCCTACATTTACATCCTGACCACCGTCCCTGGGATGCCACTGGCCACCAGCTGATGCAAGGCCTTCTCCACCTGCTCTACACACCTGTTCGTGGTCACCCTGTACTTCTTGACAGCCAATATGAACTACAATTGGCCCAGCTTGGGCTACTCCCCAGCGGCCGACACACTGGTCTCTGTGTTGTACTGCATCATCACCCCCATGCTCAACCCCCTCATCTACAGCCTTCGCAACCAGGCGGTGTGGGGGACCCTTCTGAAGGCGGTGAGGGGGAGCGACATGCCAGGCTCCCCAGGCAACAATGCCTGTGCAATGCCAGGGCTGCCACAGGCTGCCAACATGGCGCTGGCACTACACTGTCCAGCCGTGGGATGTCTGTGACAGCACAGTGAGCACACTGCCATCACTTGTCTCACCCTCAGCACCCCACTCATAGCAGAATGGCAAAATAAAGTCAGGAAAGGCTACAGGTCCAGGATTCTGTCTTTATTTTTCAGATGCCATGTGCTGAGCTTGGCACAGGACCTGCTGCAGCTGTGCTACTGCCAGGGAACCCTGCACAGGGCAAATTCATGTGGTGCTAGACGTGTGCTGGCCCTGAGCACGGCCACGAGCTCTGCTGCAAGGCAGCCCAAGGTCTTGAGTCAGGCCCTGTACAGAACAAGGGCAGTGCCTTGCACTGCAAAACCTGGCTTGGGCAAGAGGGGCTGTCCCACCATCCTCCGTCCCCATGTGCCTTGGCTTTAAATCTGTCTGCAAGGGAGGCTCTGCAGCACTTTATACATAGGCACAGCGGCTTGCACAGGCCACCCATGGCCTTAGTGCTGCAGTCAGACACAGAGGTCTCAGCACTGACCTGAGAGCTGGAGCACTGAACTCCTCACCAGAAATGCCTTGCTTTAAGGACAGAAAAATTTCCCTGTGCAGATGCTGTGTGGTGTGACTCTGGGTGATGGAGGCTGAGGACTGTCTGGGGACGTGGGGCTGCCTCAGTCCCCTCTTCCAACCGGGAGTCTGCAGCAGGGTCCAAGCTCAAATGATTCTGTGGGTGCGGGGGCAGCACCAAATGTGCAGGTGCACATATGAGGCACAGCAGTGTCCAGCGCTGTGGCAGAGCCTGGAGCAGGGGCTCACTGGGGCAAGGGAGATGACACAGGCAGGCCACACCTGCAGTCCCACTACCTACATTGGCTGGACGTCAGCTGCACCCAAACATGCTCATTTGTAGCTCAGTTACCAAGAGATACCCAACAATATCTAATCTGTTCCCAAAGAAACCCACTGGACAGCCAGAACTGGGACAAGGAGGCACACAGCCTTGTTGGGAGCAATTTGTCATTTCTTAGTGCACAACACATGCTGATTTTACTCTTCAGGGAAATAAATGTTTCTGTAACCCACCTTTGGGTTGCGGTTGGGATGTTGCTCCTACCCAGAATGGTTGTGAGCCCCTCAGCCCTCCTTGCTATATGTTCTTCTGGATTCTAAAAAGTCCCTGAAATACCCTCAGTCCAGTGTCACTGGACACATCAGAGTCTGACCAATGAACTTCTGAAGAGCCCCTGGAAAAGGACAGCAGGAAACACAGCAAAAAACTTGCAAGGAAAAAGACTGGGGAGGTTTCCTCAGAGAAACAAAAAACCCAAAGCACTCCAAACAAAACCCGAAAGCCAATCAACCAGAAGCCCAAACAAGAAACCTCTGGAAAAGTTACACTAAAATTGATAATTTTTAACCTGAATCCCAATGCACCTTTCCTGTGACACCATTCGGGTTTTTCCCAGGACACTAAGCAGGAATGCCACACTCCTGTACAGGTAGTACAGGCTTGCTCAAGTGCTGCGTGGTCCAGAACTCACCTGCGGACTACTCTGAACTCTAAAGCTTTAATGGCACAGTGGGGCCCTCTGCACACACTGCTGACAGTGGTAGAGACTGGTGTGTGCTCCCACAGCCCCTCAGGTGTTCCTGCAGGCCTGCAGGTGCTGTTTTACTCAGCTGTCCCTGGTTCATTCCTGCTGTGATGGGACCTGCATCCCACAGAGGAACATTTCCCACAGCTGAGAATCCACCTAAGAGGCACTGGCTTGAGGGAGAGCTTTGCCTTGCATTTCTGAAAACTGTTTTAAACATTAGCAATAAAATGTTTCCTCCTGTCCTGCTTCCTACCTGTCCAGCCATTTCCCCACATATGTGTTGAAGAGTCAGGGGGCCTTTTCAGGAGCCTCCAGCAGGCAGAGGGGACACGAGCTGTCACAGAATCACCAGGACACAATTTGAGCCAAGCCAGAGCAGAAGCTGTGAGGGAAGGCACAGCCCCCGGGGACAGACACACCTGTGCCCAAAAGGGGCACACAGACTATGTTCACGTTTCTCTGGTCCATGCTGCAAACATAGCTCATCCTAAAAATGGAAACCCCTCCTTGGAATAAACACAAATTTGGCTTTCCCAGTGCTCTTTTCCCTGACCCCTGACTAGGATGAGATCCAGGGCCACAGCAACTGACAAAGGTCCCACAGCTCAGTCCTTTCTGCCTTGCCTGGACTAGATTTGGTATTTCTGCTCTAGGGATTGCCCCACTGAGAACAGAACACACTCCTGCAGGCTTGCTGGCTGACAGGCCTAGATAGAAGAGACCTTATATTGCACTCATATGCTCTTAAACCATCCCACCTTTCCCACCTGGAAGTGGATGGGAATCAAAAATCATCTTGCACATAAGAAAAAACATTCCCTCTGGCACTGCCAGTTTGCTCTTGAATATTTCTCTGAATGTGGATATACCAAGCTGAGCCAAATGAAGCTAATAACATTGGAAAGGCTGAAGCAGAGAAGGCTGACATGATTTGACACTGGCCAAATGCCAGGCACCCACAAAAGTCACTCACTGCCACAGCTGGGTAAATGACCTGGCGTTTGGCCAGTGTCAAACCACGACAGATGCAAAAGCTTGGAAGGAAGCAGCTTGCACTGTGCTCATTTCATTGCAGAAGCTTCACATAATTTGCTGGGAAGAGGCCGACTCTGCCATGGCACTGTCCCCGCCACCAGCCTTCATCCACCATCTCAATGTGCGTGATTGTGTCATCAGGATCAAAGGAAATCTCATCATCTCCATCTGCAAAAATTGTCAAGAAAAGACAGTCACAGTGCAAAGAGAACCCCAGAGAGAGCTGGTTCACATTCTTCCTCCCACCTTCCCCCAGGTAGCAGATGACAGAAAAAGTGCTCTTATAACCCCCTAAGAGATTACCTCACCCATCCCCATCCAGCAGCACACATAAAGCAGAGAAAGAGCAACACCTCACAGATGAAAGATGAAGTTTCTCTGTTCCTATCCTGCTTTGAGGCCAGGACAAGGCCAATTTTTTGCAGTAGCTGGGAGGGGCCGCGACCAAGACACAGAGGTTACTCTATACCACCTCATTCCTTGCCAGGGGTGGGGAAAGGGTCTCTTGATTCTGAGAAAGACAAGGTTTCTTCTGGTTGAGAAAATGTGGTGGAAGGGGCTATCCAATATTGTCTATCATGTGAATAATTTCTTTTCTTATACGTTTTGTTATTAACTTGCTGCTGTTACCGTTCACTTTCTTGTTGCTGTTTCTAGTAAATTGTTCTTATCTCAGCCTGTGATCTTTGCCTTTTTGTGCCTCCAATTGGAGAGAAGTGAAACTTTTTTTTTTTCCGGGATTACTAAACTGGAGAATACCCTTCCTGCACCATGACAGTTCCCAAGCCAGGTTTCATTCTGCTTTCCAGAAGGAAGAAATTTAAACCACCAAATCACAGTCTTTTCCCCACATCTCCATTGCACAGCCCTGCTGGGGCACAGCACAGCACCTTCCCCTAAGCCCCAAGGGCAGACCCACCTCCTTGGTAATCGTAGAGAGCCACTGCACAGATGCCGGGGCTCTGCCCCTCACAAGCACTGTCCATGTTCCCTGCAGGACACAGGACAGACAGGTGAGACAGAGGCTGAAGCAGCCACACAGTCCTGCTCAGTGCCACCCTTCAGCCCAGCCCTGGAGAAGCACATCCAAACCCTGTCAGCAAGGAGAGGTGCACCACAGCCCAAAGCAAGGTGTGGACTTCCCTCCCCTTCTTCAAGGATACAGTTGGGTCCTGATCTTTCATGCTCCTCTCCTAAGAAAAAGGCTGGGAATAACTCCAACCTCCTCACTTGCCGTGTCCAGTACCTGCAGAGCTGTGATGGAAGCACCGACAGTGGCCCATGCAGTTTGCTCCTGTGCTCGGACAAAGGCTACCTGCACTCCTCACACCAGCAGACTCCTCCAGACCAGGTCTCAGGAACATTAGCCATGTGAGGAATGGCCTGAACCAAAGGCACCCCCAGCCCCCAGTGCAACACTGGCAGCCACTTGCCAGGAAACTGCAGCAAGGGCATTGGCCCACATCCAGCTTCTCCCGGGCCTGTGGCAGCCTCCTGCCCAGACCCTGATGCAGCAGATTCCAGCATCCCATGCAGCTCATCTGCACCTTAGAGATGGGCAGGGGAGGGGGACACAACCAAGTCTCCCTCATCAGAAGCTGCTATCCTGACCACAGTGGACTCCAGGATAAAAATGCCCTCTGGAGCTGGTCCCATACATCTAGTGAGGTTAGTGCACAGGTACAAGCTTCCCAAGACATGGGATCTTCCATCAGTACTCACCCAGGTGGAGCTGGCTCTGGCTGGGCTCCTGAGGAAGGATCACCTCATAGTCTTCACCTTCATCTCCTCCAAAGTCATAGGTGTCATCCAGCTTTCCCAGCGGGGCTGGCAGCTCCTCATAGTCAGCACCTCCACCGGTAATGTCACAGTAGTCAGAGGGATCTGGCAGCTCCTCATAGTCTCCATCAAGATCTGAACTTATACTGTAGGTGGGCTGATCCTGGCTGGAGACCTTGCACAGCTCTGCATCCAGATCTGCTGGCCTTGGTGGCAAAGTGGGTGGTACTTCTTCATCCTCCTTTTTGGCCTCCTGCCATGAGGTGGGAAAGTGACAGGAAAGTGACCTGCAAAGCACCCACCACAGGCAGCTCTTCCCTGACTCCCAGCGCCTGCCACAAGGCAGCCCCTTTACTGGTGCCAGGGCACAAACGGAGCATCATCCTCTGCACACCAGGCAAACAGCTGAGCTACTCAGGCCATGCTGAACCAGCAGCTGGGATTGCTCTGGGGACCCTCAGGACTCACAGGTTTGAACTCTGTTCATGCTTCACTACAGCCCTTGGTAGTGCCACTGCACTGACCCACTCCTAGAGCTTATCCCATGGGGCTAGGTGCTGTGCAGCCATGTCCCATCACCATCCCAATGCTCCCCTTATCCTTCCAAAGCCTCTCACACCCTGTGGCTGTGCTCCACATCTTCCTGCAGGGCTGCACATAAAGCACAGGCCCTCTTAGGTGCAATCCCCTCTGCCTGCTCCCCTCCCCAGCTCTCCCAGGCTGCCTTGGCACCTGTTCTCCTGGTGACATGGGCTGGTCCCCAGCAGTGCTCGTGGGTAGCCTTGCTGGCATGGCTGGAGGGGCTGCCCCAGTGTGCTTCTTCTCTCTCAGAGGGATTTCCTGCTGGAGAAAAGCCAACAGATCACTCAGTCCCTTTGAACAAAAGCTGTTACATTCCCAAAGGAGCAACTCAGAATATCTTCCTCCACCTACGAACCTGCTCCGGGCCTGGATGCTCCCAGGCTGGAGATAACAGTCGGGCAGCCCTAAAGAGGAGCATTGTGGTGGGGGACAGCTTCACTGTTAACACTCCTCTGTACTCTGAGTGCAGGAACAGCACCAGATGGGAAGGCAGGTAAACACAGGGGTTGGGTGCCATCTCCAGTATGCTGGGATGCATCCCACATACAGACTGCTGGGATAGCAGTGCTGGGGAGCAGTAACCACACTGTTTGCCAGGCACCAGTGGCAAAAGAAGCTGAGACCAGAGCAAAGGAGCCATGGCTGGGTGCAGGCATGTCCTTATATGAGTGTTTGGTGTGCTGAAAAGGAAAGTCCAGTGACAACTGTGAAGCTCAATGGCCATTCTTGGCAGATGCAGGAAGGCACTTTAGGCAGGAGGTTACCCTCAAGAGACCAACTAGAAGGACATGGAGCTGCAAGGCTCTGAGGAAAAGTTTGTGTCATGAGTCTTGGAGGACATGACAAGACAGCCCTGGCTCACCTGCTGCTGAGCCACGCGGTGCTCCCGGGCCTGCCGCCTCACCCGCTCCTCCTCTGCCTGCCTCCTGCTCTCCTCCTCTGCCGACTTGGCCATGTGTTCAAACCGTGACCGCAGGCTGCTGGTGCCACTGGAAGCTCCTGTGAGGAGACAGCTGCCTACATCTTCCTTCTACCACCCCAAGCATCCAGGAGAAACCCAGACCTCTGCGTCTTCCAGACAAACTTGAAGTTCAGCCACCTCCTCCTGCCCTCCAGCACAGGTTAAATCCCCATCCCACCACAGCACACGCCTGCCAGCATGCTGCCATGGAGGGACTGTGAGGCCCACAGCTTCCTAAGCCCAGGGCTGGTACTCAGGTCTCACCTGCCTCCAGGGGTCTTGTTTTCTCATAGGAAGAGGTGGGAGCTGCCATCTCATCAAAGCCAGCAGCACTCTGCGAGGGGAAGTGGAAGAATTGTTCAGCTTGTTGGGCAATGTCAGTGCTGCCTTTGGGTGCTGGTGATGGCAAGCTTTGATCCCAGGTGTGCCTGTCCTCACCTGTACACCTGCCCTGGCCCAGGGGAGGCTGTTGGCTGCAGTCCCTGCTTCCAACACCTCCTTGTCCTGGGGATGGGCCTGTTGCCCCCCAGCCAAGGACACTGCAAGTGTCCCTGCTCAAGAGGTGGCACTGAGAGCTGGAAAGGTGCTGTGGAACTCAGTGGGGGAGGCTGAGCAGTGGCACAGGACAGCAAGGCTGGAGGCACTCCCTGTACCATGGCAAGGAGCTGGGGGGATGCCTGGCAGGTTGCCTGGCCATCTGCCTCTTCCCCAGGCCCAGGGACACTATGCATTCCATCCCTGCATTCCCCGTGGCATGAGGCCTGAAAACACTTCCCTGCAGGATGCACAGCTGCCTCACCTCTGCCATGTGTGTGCAGTGGCACAGGCTGGAAACCAGCAGCTGTGTGTGAACATCACTGGCTTCAGGAGGTGTGGAGAGAGGCTGAACTGCGAGTAGTGTCAGTGGGGAGGGTGCAGGAAAACCAAAGTGACATAGAGAAGGCTTGAGGGTTTATCTGCTTTCATGACAAAACTACTTAATGCAAAAAGGAACGAGCAGGTAGGACCCACTTTTCAGCCTGACACACCAGATGCTGCCTGCAGGTGTCCCAACAGGCTGGTGGGTGAGTGCAGCCATGGAGCCCCGACAGCAGCTCTGCTCTCCCAGCAGAAAACACACCTGAGCAGGCAAACCAGGCTGCAGGCTCAGAACCAGGTGTCCACAGGTCACAGCAGAGGCCTGGACATGCTGTGTATATGACAGCATTTGTATTTTGCGTGAGCCTTAGTCTGATACTGAGTGTCCAGACTTTACCAAAGGGGAGTTCAGCCTGCCTGAGGGTCTGTTATGCTCTGCTCTGGCAAAGTGAATTCAGCATCTCTCCATTCCTGAGGACCGGGCAATCTGAAACTTAGTTACTTGCCCAAATAATCCTTATTTTTACCATGTTGTGGTGTTTATGCTTCAGTATTCTCAAAATGCACAAATTCATGTTCACTTTGAGCCAAACAAGAACTGCTTATCTCCTCTCTGCATCCTGCTTCCCAAGGGACCCACAGCCCTTTTATGAAGTCCTCATGTGCTTTTGTTGCTTCTGATCACATACAAGATGTGCCTTTTGTCAACACCCTCCATTTGCTGTTAAATTCACAGGTAATGGTAATCTCTTCTGAGGGCAGGACAACATTCCCTCTCTGTTTCTGGCCCAGCCTACACACAGTGTGGACAGCACCATGTGGGTCGTTTCAGTGTGTTTATATCCTCCCCTGTTTCCTCAGGCTCCCGAGGACAGCAGTGTTGGTGCTGTACCAGGAACAGCACTGTGCCCCCAGCAGGGGAAGGAGGTTTCAGGGAAGGCACCCTCATTGCCTCTTCCAAATGCCCTGAAGTCCCAGGATTCTCATCTTTTAGGCTATCCACATCCACGCAGATCACCACCCACTGGCAGGACCCACTCTTCAGACCAAGCCTTCGGGGCAGCCTGCCAAGTACAGAATTGATCCCAGTGCCTCAGTCTGAGACGTGACTTTGAGATGAGGCTTTGCCTGGTGTCAGCCCAAACAGAAAACCTGAACCAGCAACTTGGTGACCTTTTCTCATGCACAGCAGATTCATCTATGGCAATCCTATCCCTGCTGGAGCTTGTCAAGGTACGCAGGAAGATTTAGCACCTGAACAGACCTTGATAGGAGTGAAAAACCTGCAGAGTGTAAAAAACAGCAGAGAAGTGAGGAGTGACAGAGGGTGCCATGAGGAATTCCCTGCATTACATTCTCCCCAGGCTGCATCCTTTGCGCTCTCTGGTCCTTTACACTTGGCCAGTTCCTTCTTGCCATAGCTGTGCACTGGGATCTCTACTCTACTGGGGGAATCTCTTCTCTTTCAGCTGGGCAAAAAGCAGTGATTAGGAGGAAGCAATTGCAGGCTGCAGCAGTCTTACCTTATCCACTCTATCCTTCTGGACGCCATAACGGCCTCCAAACCCCTTGGCATAATCTGTATGGAAAAAATGTTATTTTATAGTATTTTGTATTTTGTGTGCACCTCTGACCTCAGTATGCTGTGACCAGTGAAATGAATTTGCATGTGTTATCTCTAGTTAGTGCCATACATGGTGAGATACAGATAAAGCTAAGCACTCTAGACAGTAGCTTTTAGGATTAATCCCTCCCGCTTTTCAACTGAGGGCACAGGTGTGCAGGGCTGTACCTGCCAAATCTGAGCCCAAGGCACCAGGGTGAGGCCAGCCACTCCACCTGAGTGGAGCGTGGCCCTGTTCAGCGAGGTCAAACCTGTACACAAGGCATCCCTGGGATCTGCTCTGCCTCGTTCCTCTGTGCTCACCCTCACAATGAGCTTATGGTTAGGAACGACCCTCACACAGAAAGCATGGCAGAGTTTGGGAGTCCTGACTGAGGGACCCACATTCCATGTGCCCTACTGGTCCAAGCTCCCCTCTACTCTGCCCTTGTGTTTTGGGGTTCACTGGTCACAGCTCCTCTGCAAGGAGCTGGACACATTCTGTTTTCAGCAGTTGGATCTCTTACTATGAACCACAAGCTCCAGACACAGGTTTGTGTGTGCTCCAAGAAAACTGCTACCACTTTTGGCAACATTGCCCGACCTCTTTGGGATGCGTGGGGTTGCACTTCTTCCTGATGGTCCCAGCCAAGGGCATTCTTGTCCTGACGATCCCTCTGGACCCCAAACTTCCCACCAAAGCCCATGGAATAGTCTTCAGCCACAGAGATCCAGATCAGGGCATGGAAGAGAACACACAAAGGAGGGAAGGAGACAAGTGGCAGCGGCGTGAGTTCTGACTGTTCTCACAGGTTTTCCATGCCAAGGACTTAAAAAAGACTTAAACAAGGCCAGATTTCCCCACCGGTGCTGCGGCAACAGCCGTCCCTCCTCCCTAGGATATGTCACCTGCTATTAGCACCTGCTTGGGCTTCCTCTTTGCCCTTCCTTTGGTGATATGCTGTCCAAGAGATCCCTACGCCCACAGAACTCTTCTGCTCCTCTTCCTTTAGCCTGAACTCTTTTCAGCAGCCATGCACTGTGCAACAGCTTTCCTCACCTGGCCCATTCCCAACAGCTCCCTGTGGCTCTTCCATCATTCTTGCAGCAGATTGCAAATGCCCTGCACAGTGCCCCATAGTCCCAGTGGGCACAGTCCCCAGCGCCAGCCCTGACACTGCCTGCTCCCGTGCCTCAGCTGGCTCCCCCAGCTCCTCCAGCACCACCAGCCACTCCAGCTCACCCAGCTCCCTCGGTTTCCCCCACCTCACCCAGCTTCCCCAGCTCACCTTTCTGAGAGTCATGCTTCTCTGCCTGGCTCTTGTAGTCAAATCCCACAGCTGCTTTGTCCACCTTATCCCTTTCCACTCCGTAACGGCCACCAAATCCCTTGGAGTAATCTGAGGTGGTGCATGGAGTCAAACGCTGCCCCAGCACGGGGCTGGTGAGGAGAGGATAGGGAGCAGCACTGGGAAGGGCCTCCAGGGAGAAGGGACAGCAGCAGAGATTATGGAAAACACCATAGAAAGTGACGGGTTGGAGGGGACAGAGTGGATGGCAGGGGTGAGAGCCCACAGAACCACGGATGAGAGCCCAAAGGAATGGGGGCAAGAGGCAAATGGGGGTAGGGCACCAGGAGACACAGCCAGGAGAAGAGGAAGAAAATGGATGTGCCAAGGACAGTGGGAGCTCTGTCATCCACGAGGGCAAAGCCAAGCAGGACTTGGGCACTGACAGTCTGGGCATCAGTCCCTCACCCGTCTCCACATGTCAGCCTGTGGTCTGCCAGCCTCGGGAAAGGGCTGTGAGTAAGACACTGAGCCTTGGGAGCACAGGAGTGGCAAAAGGGCTTACACTCACTGCAGTGGAATGTCAGCTTCCACAAGGACACGCCTGACGCTGGGGACTGCCACCAAGGCTGAACCCCCCTTTCTGCAGACTTGCTCCCAGTCTTCTTCCTGGCACACTGGCCATTGTGTGAGAGCACAGTGCAGTTGCCTTGTGCCTCTCCTTTTTCCATCTCTAAACCAGTGATCCATTAATGACTTCAACCATGTTCAGCTGTTTTCTAAAGACCACCTGGTTATTACTGGCTGATTCCTGAGACATTTCAGCCTCCATCCTGACTCCTGGCTGTACAGACTCCTCCTTTCAGACACCTGCCTGCTCAGTCTTTAAATTCTGCCTTTCAGGAGTAAATCAGAGTCGCCTCTCACTGTTCCCTGATGCTATTCTCACAGATCTGCATTTCACATGACTGAGCTGAGGCTTCTCTGACAACTTCAGCTGTACCAGTCCATGGAGGCCGTGATTTAGAGACATATGTGTAAGAACATTTTGTATTCCAGAATGGATCTCTGCTTCATAGAAGCTCAGTCACTTAATCTGTAAGTCCTAAAAGTTCTTAAAGTTTATCTACCAATGGGGCTGTTAAGAAATGGATCTTTAAGAGAGCTGTTTTCAGTAAACTCAGATTTTAGGACTGTTCCTTTGCAGCTGGAGCTTCCAGTGTGGACACATTTTTATGAAAAGCAATCCAAACACTCTTATTTCTGACATTTCCATTTCCTGAGCAATTTCTGTGGTTTCACACAGCCTAACGAATTCCTGTGTCTACAATAATATGTTAATGGAGCACAACTGCATGCCATTCATTATTTTAAGATCAACCAAAAATGCCTCAAACCATTTTTCTCCTTTCAGAGTTTCCTTTTAAATGAACCTGATTCAGTTCTTTCCTTGGTAATGCAGTATTTCTCACATTTACCTGAAACAGCAACAGACCATGCCCTCTCATCTTCTCTTGGGTGCAGAATATTTAAAATACCCTTAGTTTCAATTCTTGCACTGTTTGTTGAATTATCTGCAGAATTCTGCACAAGTTTGGATGCTTTATAGGGTTTTGCTTTCATATCCATTGCTGTGCCTTTTCCTTACACGGCTGCTTTTCCAGCAATCATTCCTCAAGTGCTACAGTGCTCAGGCTTCCTCTAGAGCAGTTCTATGAAGGACTTTGAGAGGAGAGGGAGCACCAGCCATCCATGGGTGGGGGTGTCTCCTCCGCTCAGCCAGGACAGGATTTCCACCAAAGCAAAGCACAGAGACAAGCAGGATGTACAGTATGAGGATGAAGACAGGACAGTGGCAAATGGGGCCACAGGGGTGATGGACTGGGAACAGGAATCTGAAACAAGAGACAGGAGACTGTGCCACAGCCAACAGCACAGGATACTGGGGGCAGAAGAGAAGCTGGGCAAAGGGTCAAGGGGCCACATGTCCCCGTGGACTTGCCTTTCTGGGACGAGTGTTTCTCCACCTCACCCTTGTATTCAAAGCCCAGTGCTGACTGGAACAAGAAGAGGAGGACTGTCAATCACCCTGAGGGCCAAGATGGGTCTCAGTCTCCCTCCCCTGGGGCCAGGCTGTCACTGGCTCTCAGTCTTGCTTTGCAGGGGCAAACAGCACAGCCCCTGAACAAGCAGTGTTCTGCCTGGATGGGAGATGGGACAGACCCACCACAGCAATGCACACCAGTTACCTCCACAGGTACCCCACACATCAGCCTGCACACAGGTGAGCTGTGCTTCAGTTAGACCACAGCACATGGCACACCGTGCACACCCCAAGCTTTGAAAACTGAGCCACAGTCTGGCATGCAGCAGTGCTCTAGGGGCACCACAGGCTGCAGGTGCGTATTTCAGCTGCACTGTCCAACACACCTTGTCAGCTCGGTCCCGCTGGACTCCAAACTTGCCGCCAAAGCCCTGGGCTGCATCTGTCTGGGAGGAGTGCTTCCCAACATCAGCAACGTATTCGTGTCCTACTGCGCACTGAGAGGAGAGACAGTGTGACATGAGCATCCATGGTGGACAGGCAGAGGCACCACAGCTGCTGCCACGTGCTGCTGACACGCTCACAGGCACAGGGTAACAGGTCCGAGCTGACTGTGCCAATGGTGCCCATAGTGCTGCTCTGCACGTGGTCTTTGCCAGCAGCAGCTCTGTTCTGAGGCCTGGGAGGAACCTCAAGGGATATTATCTCACTAACAATCCCACTGCCAGCTCATTAAGCAAAGTGTGGGATGCCAAGTGCCAGCTGCTCCCAAGCGCTGGTGGCTTTGCATGGTGGATAATCACAGCAGAGACAAGAGAAAAGTGCATCTAGGCACACACAGCCAAAAACTCCAGGCAGAGGTCTGGCACCCATTCCCCGGTTCTGTATTTGACAGACAGGGCCAGCAAACCTGGCCAAAGGCCAGGCCAGGATCCTGCTCTCTCTGCTGGAGGTGCTGTGGCCAGGAAACACAGACACTCTATGCCAAAATGGAACAGCTGTGCTCAGACTCTGCTGGACCATAGTGAGGGTGTTTATGTTGAGCAACTTCTTGGACTTTTTGTCTGGTTTCACCAGGATGCTGCAAGTGCTCAGCTTCTGCCCCTTCTCCTGAGAAGCTCGTGCAGCTCCTGACTACAACAGCTCTGGCAGGGAGAGCAAGGAATCTTTGAGGACAGTCTTTCTCACCCTGCCATCCTGGTATTGTTCAGTCCCACAGTGACCATACCTGTGGAACTCACTGCAATCTAATCATCTCACTTCTGAGAAAGAAGCATTAAATGCTGAAAGGTGCAGGAAGAAGCATGATAATGATTATCACTAAACATAGACCTGATCTATGTCTAGGGCTTTATCTCAGGGAGATATGAGGTCTGTAACACAGAATATGAGGAGGAAGTTACTATACATTAGTTCTCTAAGCATGAGTAGGGAGGTACCAGATTTAATTGTTATGCAGCAAGTTTGATCAGCCACAGAAAATCCTTCATAGCTAACGGGAGCATTGCAAAGAAATTGTAGAGACGAGCTATACAAATTAATTCAAACAGATCCTGGAGACGGATTATGGGCTAGCTGGATGTGTGAATCTGTGCAGCCATGCAAACTCCCCATTCTTGCCCTTCAGGGCCAGGCCAGAAAACAGGGATCCTGTTTATGAGAAAAGCATTTTTCCACGGAGCCTCAAGGAAGCCTTCCGCAGCTGTTACCTTATCCATTCGGTCTCGCTCTGTTCCAAATCTGCCCCCATAGCCATAGGATGCCTTGGGGCCAGTCTCCAGCTCCTTCTTCTTGATGACTTCATGTTCCTCTGATACCTTGGTCCTCAGCTGGTGGATGCTGGAGACAGAGACAAAGATCAGTGTGGGATTTTGCAGAGCCATGCAGCTATCTGGAGCATCCTTGTGCCCCTGCACCAGCCAAAGCCCAGCAGGACATACAAGCAGGACCAGCTGCCAGCGCTGGGCTCCCCTGGGTGTTAAGCCACACACACAGACACTGTGCCTGAGAGGGTACCCCGGGCTCTGGCAAGGGGCCAATGGGCTCAGGGAGACATCCAGCCCCTCTTCTACAGCCCTGTTCAGGGCTAAACCCTGACCTTCCCGGGACCCCACACCTTCCTTTTTCGGGGTACTGCACTGGACACCCCGCAGGGCTGCGCTGGGCTGTCTGGAGGGAGCGCTACCGCGGGTCAGCCGCGGGCAGGGAAGGAGCGGACAGCCTTTGCAGCAGGGCAGCCCCATGTGCAGGTGCTCGTCCCCCGATCCCCTACAGCTGAGGGGCAGGACCAAGCGAGGAGCCGCAGGACGGCTGTCCCACCGGCAGAGCGCTCTCGGCCCGCCGTACGCCAGCCCGGCTGTGTCCGCGATACCGCCCCGCTGTCCCCGCAGGGCCGGTCCCCACCACGGCAGGGCTCGTTCTGTCCCCGCAGGGCCGGTCCCCTGCGCTCCCTCAGGCCGCCCCGCCGCACTCACTCGATGTGCTCGGCGCGGCCGGAGCCCTCGACGGTTTTGGCTCCCCAGCGCTGCTCCCGCTCGGAGATGTCGTTCTGCGGGACGAACCGCGGCCGTCAGCGCCGGCCCGCACGGGGCTCGGGGCGCTCCGTCGGAACAGGCACTGCCCGGGGGTCCCGGCTCCCCATCCCCACCGGGCACGGCAAGGCAGGACCGGGCCGCGTCTCCGACCCAACTCCGCAGAGCCGAGGGGACACCCAGAACGTGCGGAATTTGCTGTTCGGGAAGACACTCGAGAAACCGCAGTGACCGCAGCCCTCGGGCCTGGCTCTCACGGCCCTGTGTTGTAGCTTGGTGGAAGGTCTGAACATATATTCAATAAACCAAAGCATCAGTAAAGTCTTTCCTAATCTACAATAAAGATGAAAATATGTAGATATGAAATAGAATGAAAAAGTTAATACAAGGTCTTTTTCTGTTCACGCTTAGTATGAATGCTTCCACAAATAGAAGCAATTAAGTAAGCAAAAAAACTGGACAGTGTAGATTTTCCCTGAAACATTAATAACTTGGAACTATGAGAAAGGAATTTGATTTTCTTCTCCAAGCTAGAATTTCTTACTGGAAATAATTAGGCAAGTCTAAACTTTGAAAACACAGGACTCTTGTCCAACAGGAGGGGCTTATTAGAAAAGTAATAGAGAGCAAAATGGAAAATGAGACTCATGATCCAATATTAATGCAGAGGGTTCCCCAGGCTGAACCATTCTGCTCTCTCACCAGCTCACTCAGAGTCAGACTAAATAGAAGAGTTTAAGAGGCACAGAGCTGTACTGTAAACAGAGTAGGATTTTTCATCTGGAAAAAAGATAAATGAGGGAAATCCTGGATCCTGTATAGTTAAAAACAGTGTGGGGGAGAGAAAATGTGTTTGCTTTGTCTTGTAACATATGTTCTGGAGAGGAAAAGGAAAGGGAGCAGGTTTAAGAAATCCTGCATATTTTGTACTCCTTAAATGCCATTACTTGTGGTCAGACATGGATGTGCAATGACCTAAGGAGTTCTGGAGACTAAACCTGGAGATGTGTCAGAAGGGGCTCAGACGGGTGACCTGACAGTACCTTCGAGGGACTGATGGCACTTGGTTGATCCTGCCCTGCCAGCGGTGCTGCAGCCATGCCAAGCCCTGAGCCCCGGCCCAGCTGATCACCAAGTGCCTAGGGCCCGGAGCTCTTCACATCACCAGTGTAAATAGTTGCCACACCAGACACTCACCACAAAATCAGGGTCCGTGTCCCAATCGTCTCCCTGAGCCTCCACTTTCACTGACACGTTGTGTCCCACAACTGCTTTCCACATCTGCACAACAAGGACATGGTGTCACCCAGGGTGGCCATGCATGGCCACAGCTGGCTCACACCCAGTCACAGCAGAACTTGGGCTGGAAAGGGCCCTTACACGCCACCTGTCCTCACACATCTGTCCCTCATACAGGACAGGGCATCCCAAAATAGCTGCTCCTGAGCCCCAGCACGTCTTAGAGCAAAACACACAGGAAGTGTAGGTGTAAACCACAGTCTTCATCCACCTTGACTCTGCTGTAGGAACACACACCATATTATAATGTAAATGAATGACGGCATCCAATTACCAGATTCTGCTTTTCCATCACACGTTAATTTTCTGTGCTGTGGGAGGCTGTTCCCTGTGTTACCTCTCCATTAGCACGGTTGCACACCCCACTATGGCGTGCTCCAGCACGGTGACACTGTGCTGCTGGAACTGAGGCAGACTTCTCAAGTCTTGTTTGCTTTTCAAGAAGCTTTGCTAGAGAAGGATCAGAGCAAGGCTGGACAGTGGGGTGACACAGCCGGTGCTGTGTGGTGCTCGTGTCTGTCACGTGGAGGAAATGGGGCTAAAAGCACTGAGGATGTAGGGCTAAACTGGCTGAGGCTGTGGTGGAACCACTCCTGCAGGCCTGGAGGAACTGATGGGCCCAGGAAGAGGAACTTAAAAGTAATGCAAAATGTAAAAGCCCTGTGTTTCATCTCCAAGATAACTGTGAAAAACACACGATGAGAAAGCACCTCCCAAACAAGTGAGTTTTTACAAAATGAGAGAGAGAGAAAAGATGAGTTGCTGCACCTACACCCCAGCACAATCACTGTCATCAGAGCGCCGTCCCTTCAAATCCCATCCCTTTTACTGCCTGCAGTGTTGAGCAAGTTCTCTGTGTCACCCAAAGCAGCTTCTTTTGGGGCAGAGAGAAAATGGAAGAGAATGCACAGGAAAGACTGAGCTGAGCCCTGTTCTCCGTCACACCAAACGGTGACCAAATCAAGAGAAGGAAGAGACCTCCTGTATGCTGGATCTTCAGTGAAGAGCAGCTTTTACCATGTGCTGCTCAGCTGCGCTAACCCCTCACTCCCACAGTTGTATGGAAGCCTCAGACAGCCCTGAGTACTTGGGGCAGTCGCCCTCGGTGAAAGCAAAATGCTTATGCTGAGCTATTAAGTAATTCTCTGTTTTTGCCAAGTAATTAACTGTCCCACATCAAAAGCTGCTTAAGTGAATAACCTTCCAGTTTAGTGCAGTGCAGTGCTCAGTTTCAAGCTGTCCTTTCCAGAGAACCAGCACTATAAGACCAGAAATCTTTCTTCTCCCCTCCCTCATTTATTGACATCTCTCATGCCAAAGATTTTTAAAGTTTGTTGTTCATTTTTGTAAAGCATAAACCAGCAGTAACAACCAGCTAGCACAGGGCTGATCATCGTCGGGGCAGCTGGTTTGAGCTCAAATAAGATGGTTCAAGGTTTTAAATGCTGCTGTAAATGGTTCTTGACCACCCATTCTCCAAAGCCATCTGCCATGCATTGTGGGGACCATAACAAACCACAGACTGTAATCTCATCACGAGGCTCTGGACACTGTCTATATGAGAAATATCAACCAGGGTAGCATCTCAACCCCTTTTTTTGTCCCATTTTTCCATGGGAAAACATCCACTACAGCACAAGTGTAGGGCTACCACACAGCACAGTTGCACTCGTAGATTTTGAAATGTGGTTCTTTAGAGCCTCAAACACAAGAACCACAATGATTTCCTGAGAAGCAAATGCTGAGCATTGTCCACTTAAACATGCTTAGTCAGGAAGGAGTTCTCTTTGCCCACCAAACACCACGCTTTTTTGTAGTCATTTCTCACCTTCCGCTCCCAAAACCCCCTCAAGCTTTCTTACCTTTAAAGGCTCACCAGTTCGTGCTGGTAAACTTGCTGCTTTTTGCTCAGGCACCTGCTGCCAGCTACAGCTTTGGGCCTGTGTCTGCTCTGAGTTCCTGTTTTAACTTCAGCTCTTTTCACTTCCTGCATCCCAGCCCCCAGCTCTGCTCAAATCATGAGTCCCAGAGCTGGCCTCAGTACTGCAGTTCCTCTGCAGGCTGCCTCTGCCCTCAGACACCGATGCATTGCAGACCCAGAGTTCCCCCATCAGCACACTGGATCCCATCAGGTCCCAGCACACCTTATGTTTTAAAGAAGACTCTCATGTGGGCATAAAAAACAAAGTTCTGGTGTAGGCACAAATCCTGGAACCAGGTCTTGAGCATGCCTTTTACTTTCAGTATCTCTCCTCATTACTTGGAAGACTGAGAACACTAACTGCGCTCCTGAACCTTTTCCCATTCTGCCCAGGGCCCTGAAAACTCCTTTGATCAAACTTGGACTTCTTGTTGCAACATCACCAGTACCCACATGAAGGAACCAGAGCAGGAACAGTCCCAGGGCTGCACTGAACTTAAGTCAGTCATCTGGTGACACCCCTGTCTCAGGCTCCTGGGAGGCAGCAAACACTCCTGAAGAGAGTCTAGAACATGCGTGCTTTCATTGTGCTCAGGAGCAACTCACCTGTGACTGTGCCCCTCTTGTTTCTCCTCAGCACTGGCCTTAATGCACCTCTCATTATGCCCTCGGTGAGGGCACCTGCAGAGGTTCCTTAAACCTCATCATGGAGAGGATCAGGAGGGCTCCCCTTAGAGCTCCATGCAGTAACTTGTACCCATATCTCCCTACCCCAGCTGTTGCCTTCCTCCCAGCACAAAACCAGACCCTGTCCCAGCCTCAGTGGTGGTGAATTGGCGTGAGTGTCCCAGGGATGGCAGAGCACAGCTTCATTGGCTGACCTCCTTTTCAGGCTCTATTGAAGATAAATAAAAAAATCAAGGCAGGACAGGTCCATTGGTGAAGAAAGAAAATGTTAAAGTGTTTGAGACAGGGAACATCAGCTAAAAGACCCCATCTTTCATCAGGTCAAGCCACAAAGCTGTTCAGTCAGACTACGCTTAGCAGACCAGGAGTTCCTTTTGAGGTTTTATTCCTATATTTAATCTAAGCTTTAACTGTTCCATCTCAAGTATAAAACATTTAAATGTAGCTGAGGAATCAGAATCTTGCCTTTCTTCAGGAAAAAACATGCATGGCTTTAAGGAAACACACTTTGCTTATAATCCTTGCTCCTGTTAAACACAGTGGAAACATCATCTCCAGCCTTACAAGGCCCCAACACTGGCTTTTGTTCCAATGGTGGTGGAGGAATGTAGCAGTGACCATGAACAAGGGCACCAGTTTCTGGCTACAGAAAGCTGGAAGGGGGCAGTTTAATTGTCCCATCTGAATTATCAGCACATTCCAGCTCACCGTTGCCAACTTCTGTATCTGTCCTGGGTCTGCACAACTCTAACACGGTGCAGTGTTCAGGCGAATGTGGAAAAGTAAACCCAAGTAGAGATTGTTTTACTGGAATTGCTTTCACAATGCATGCAATGGTTTGGATTGGAAGGGATCTTAAAATCATTAGTTCCACACACCCCTGCCATGAGACATTGCCTATTCAAGTGCTATTTCTGTATTTTGTCAGCTGAAAAAGGCTGAGCAAGAGGCGAGATAGGGAAAAAAGGTCATCACTAGGCATTCACATTGTATAAAGACACAGAGCTTCTGTAACTATCACACAAGGCAGCACACACACAAGAGACCTGCAGTCCCACCATGTCCCACACAAGGTGTGGTGATACAGCAGCACTACGCCCTCCCTTTGGACAGTTACATGACAACATTACACAAATTCCATCTGAAAAATAAACTTTATTATACATACAGGAGCTCATACCCCAGGGAAGCTATAGACAAACTATTTGGTCACTGAATTTGACATGGAGGAAGTTCCCACTGATAATCATGGACAGTGCACAAGAGGATATATAGTGCCAGTGCTCTGGACCTGCCAGAGATCCAGCTGGTTTAGCAACCAGTGAAATCAATCCTTCCTCAAACAGGCTTTCTACACCGGCTAGAGCAGCTTAATTTACCAGCAATATCAAAGGAACTACCTCTTTCCCATGGGAAAAATGTAACTGTTAATGCTCTACGAAGAGGCAGATATGATTCTCCTGGTCAGCACTCTGAATGAAACGACCACTGGGGATCTGACAGGGAACATGACTGGAACTTCTTTGCATTCAACATTCTCCTTCTGGAAGAGGGTAGTCTCAAATTCAGGAGGTTTTTAGAAAACATATGGAAGTATATTCATATTTCCATATATCCTAAGAGATCCAGTCCACTTGCATAATTTGATTTGGGTCCAAACATGCCCAAACACCAGCACCAGCTTTCTACACCAGAGATACCAGAAGGTTTCAGAACTCTGGCTCCTTCCTCTGCACAGGGGAGAGAGTTTATTTCTGGAGTTTTTGCCTTTACTTTGGGCCCACACAGCACATTATGGACCCCTTCAACACACAGCCTGTGCTGGTTCGGTCTTGTGATGAGTAGTGGATGAGAAGGCAGGAGCAGGGCTGCTCCAATTTCTAGAGGTAAAACAGCACCTTCCATCAAGAGAGGTGCACAAATACTATAAATAGGAGGGTTTTTAACTTAAGAGCTAAAAAGTGTCATGTTTCCTATTCCTTTTAAATAACTAAATTACTGGCATTATTTTACAGGCTTGTCAGGGCAGACATATGAGTGATTTTAAATTGAATGCTCACCAGGGCCAGATATACTAATTTTGGCCCTTCTTCAACAGGAGATGCAACCGAGCAGGAATCATGATTTTAAGATTCACATTCTTTAAAGTGCCCATAACTTCCTTAGGATATGCAGTTCAGACAACTCTGAGCTATGGAGCAAATCTAAGGGGTGAAAGAAAGGGAAGACAATTCTTTTACATTGAGCTACAGTGTTCCCCCAACCCCACTCATGAATTCAGCCTAGGAGGGGGAAGATTGTACAGTTTTAGAGGTGCTGAAGTACTGCAGCAACTTGAGAGTATTTTTCTTATTCCTACTGCAGCACAGTACTATCTAAAATGAGTGGTACTACCTCCAGGTACAGGAACAGATGCTGTCCTTGAGGCATGAAGCACAACCCTGGCTCAGAAAACAAACCGCTTCTGTAGAAACACCAACGGAAGGGCAGATCTCCCGGAGCAGGTCCCCAGCACCAGCACTGACTGTGACAGCAGCACCCAGGTGCTGGGTACAGCTGCTGCTTCAGGGCTGGTTCGGGAAAGGCTGCAGCCGGGACAAGTGCTGCCCTTCTGTGAGGATGTGCAGGCCCTCGGTACACACAGGGCTGAGGCTCCTGTCACTCCTGCTCACAGGTGGCCTGTAAAGCACAGGAAGAGCAGGACATGGAGAGCAAGCAGATACACAGCCACTAGCAGAGGCAAGTGGGTCCGGGAGCGAAAGAGAGAGCGTAACAGGCGTCGTAGTCCAAGGGCACTCCGAGTCTGGAAGAGTAAAGAGAGAGCAGTCACTGCAAAGAACGGCTGTGTCCCCAGCTGCCTTCATCCAGAGCTCTCCACACCATGGAGATAAGTTTGTTTAAGCTAATGAGAATAAACCTTCCCCAAATCATTCCACTGTCAGATATAAGACTAGGGCAATCCTCATGAAATATTCCCCTTCCCCTGCTCTCTCCAGGTTGTCCATCAACCAGCCCCATCCAATTTTGTTTCTAGTATGGCGAGAGCAGAAAAACTACACAGTCCCTGACCGATTTTATGTATGTCTATAGAGGACTTTAACTGCTGTAGGTTCACAGTTTCTTGAATCAGCTGAGGCTCACATAACTGACAGCTGTGAATGTTAAATTCTTACTCTGCTGGAATTATGATCCATGGAGTCGATCAGCAAGGACTGCTCGTGACCTGGAGTCATATCAATGCTGGCACTTAAGGAAGATGCCCACTCACTTGACTGCAACCTGCCACAAACAACATGAAATTAAATTCAGTTCCTTTTTATCATGCCCCAAATCAACACTGTAATCAAGTTTAGGAAAGAAGGCATTTCTCAAAAATAGGAATCAACCTCTGCAGGCAAGCCCTGGCTTCACTTGCCAAGAGCTGGTTCCATTTGTACAGGTGTCACGCCTCCTGAGCTCATACTGAGCAAAAGAACAGGGTGACCCAACTAGCAGGAGTCCTTTTTTCTTTCAACTGAAATTTTAGTGTGATCTGAAAGAAGCCAGGGCAGATGATACACCAGTACGTTTTAAATTCTGTGAAATTATTTTGGAAGCCAGGTCTGGTTCTTCCTATTTTCTAGTGACAGAGGCAGCAGTCATGTCCTGGAGCTACTGTTCATTAGTGAGATCAGATGCAGGAGGCTTTTATGGACTTTAATGCCAGAAGGAGCTACAGTTGGACAAACTGTGTAGCAATTACCAGGAAACTTCATCCAGAACTCTTTCATACAGACCATTATTTTTCGGCTGAATCAGCAAGTGTATCAGAAGAAAGGCGTTTTCATTAAAAGACTCCACTAGTCTGTAGCTCAAGTTATTTGAACTGCCAGGACATGCACAGCACAAGTGCCTACAATCAGGACATGTGTTAGAACCCCCTCCATAGCCATTGAGGGGAAGCAAGCATTTTGAACCTGCTGCTCATTACATCCTAATCCCAACAGCTAGTCCAGATGAGCTGCCTTTGCTCTGCTGGCTCCCAGGGTATCTGTGCAGTGCCCTGAGATAGGCAGAATCCTGTGCACTGCAGACCCCAGTGCTGGACACTGGGGATGGGGCAGGAGAAGGGTCTAGGCAGAAGCTAAGCCTGGGAAAGGTGGATGAAAGTCCTAAGTGTTTAATTGCTTTTCAAAAATCAAATTAACAAAAGGTTTATGTTAATTGGCAATATATTAAAAATGAGTGACATTTTTCAAGTCAAAACTGTTTCATGCATGACAGACAGGTGCTTACTGAGGAGACAAATCCCCTTGAAGCAAGAGAATTCCTCTTTGGCCTGCACCCAATTCTCAGTCTCCAAATTATATTTTCCAGTAGTTAATTTAACTAATTGAGCAAGTTAACATCTAATTTCTAGACAGAACTTGTCTTAATGTCTAATCCTTTGTCTCATTCTATCTGCCTACAATTGAAGGAGCTGAATTTCCTGAACCTCTGGGAAACTTTCTTACAGTAAGAGTGACTGAGCCAGTTGCCCAGGGAGGTTGTGAAGTCTTTGTCTTTGGAGATACTCAGCAGCCATCTGGACATGGTCCTGGGTGACTGGAGCTAGGCTGAGCAGGGGGTTGGGCAGATGGTCTTTGGAGGCCCCTTCCAACCTCAACCTTTCTGTGATTCTGTGACAGACATGGTAGTTGCCTCTGTCCCCAGGGCCATTTGACAGAAGGATGTGATGAAGTGCAAATTAAAAACAGAGCTAGAACCACCATACTTCTATGGTGATAGTGTTTGTTTGCTCAGGCTGCCTCACCTCCTGATCTGATCCTGTGCCGCAAAAAGCGCCTCCTCTGCAGCAAGACGACGGTCCCGTTCTTCCTCCAGCTGCTCCTCCAAATACGTCATATCCCGCTTTGTGCTGCTATGTAAATGCTCTGTTTCAGACAACCTGTCAGAAAATAACAAAGCATGTGCCAAAAAAGGCCTAATTCACGGACTATTGTGTTTCTATTGTATTCACTGATGCAGCGTGTGATGTGAACAGACTCAAATTACCTCCCAGCTCACACAGGAGACTTAGTCATCTTTACTATATTTAAACTATCTGGAAAACATAAGAGAAGATGAATCTTTTGAAGCTTCTATTTCATGTCAGGAAGGAGTTCCTAGGCTCTGTCACTATGGCTCCACCTTCTGATAATTATTTTCAAAGGGTTTGAGGAATCATGTGCTAGATCTTATTTTCAGAAGGTTACAAGGAATGCTGTGCTACGTCTCAATTCCAGACTACAACCTCAGCTCTCAGGCTACAACCTTGAGACCAGGACCACTGATATATTTCAGCAGCTATTAAGGATGCAGCCCACCAGATCCAAGATGCTAGTTTGGCTGGCATTGCTGCTGCATGCTGTTCTTGTGGTTTTTTTTGAAGCTCTAATCCAAAGGGATAACTAATGACAGCTACTAAGTACATACAACAGTTCCTCCAAGTCCACAATATCCTAGTGTGGGACTGAGTTTTCCCAACACACTGGTACAGAGAAAAACAACAGGGTCATCACCAGCCTCAAGGCTTCCATCAGAACCAATATCCCTACCCCCTGTTTTCTTGGACTTTCTTTACCTCAGCTGCAGTTCCTGCAGTTCAGGTGTGCCTCTCTGTGGTTCATTCTTTTCCTGGGGTGCTCCTGGAGCAGCGTCTGTTGCAAACAGCTCCTGAAAGAACACAGGAATGTGCTGTAGACTGCAGTAAATGAAGAGGACACACAGCTACCACAATGCTGAACAGTTCACAGAGCCGCTTGAAATGAGCTTTTCCCTGCTGTGCACCAAGCCCAACCCCCTTACCAAGCTCTTGTCTGCAGCCTGCAGTTCCTGGAGCTGCCTCTCGAGCACTAGGCAGCGGTTTAGGACCTCGCTGTAGTGCTGATGGCTCTCACAGATGCTCCGACTGCTCCCACGGAGCTGGAGGGAGAGGGCATTTTTCTCCTCAAAGACCTGAGATAGCTGAGAACACAAATGGCAAGCAAAGAAATTGATTTTGTGAAAGCAACATTGTTCTCTGTCTAGCTGAGGGTAAGAATTCTCTTGAGAATTGCCACGCTGCCCATCACTAACATCCAAAGACCATTGACTATCTCCAAGAGTAGCTTGTGGCAAAGGTTTCTGGAACAAGAGTCTCAAAACATCAAAGAGATGTACAGAATACTACATAGAATGAGATTTCTAAAGTGCAGATATTGACCTAAACCTTTCAGAAATATTATCAGTAAATTATAATTTTATACTCTCGCTTTCTCCTCGAACACAACTCTTTCTGAAGATGGATAAATTCTGGGTCTTCCATTTCAGTATGGGAACTGACTGTGATTCTGCACTGAAATGCAGGAAGTGCTTCAAGCTGGCAGGCAGAAGTGAAGATGACAAGCTTGCCTTCCCAAAGAGGGACTTCCTTCAGCAGCCCAGAAAGCAGGAGGCTGGAAAGTGCTCCCAACAATAGATATGGAACCTGTAAACAACTTTCTTCATATGGTCTTGCGCTCTGGTTCCTTTGTCTGATCTTCATCTCCCCCCACCCAACTTCTTTCCATCTCTGTCCTCTCTTCCCCTGCCTCTCACATCTTTTTTTTCCTCCCGTGCCCTCTTCCCTACTCCTTTCTCCCTTTGGTCACCTGGGAGAAAGGACATTAAACTGCAGTGGCAGAAAGGCGCTGATTCAGACAGAAAAGCTGCTGATTCACTGAGCCTGCTGGATGGGATCTGCATGGGGCCTGGATATCCTTCTGGTCCATACAAAGCAGCTGTCCCACTCCAGTGCTCTGAGTCACCCAAGTTGCTCACTGAGGGAGAGCAGTGTGGGACATGGAAGATGGGCTCTGGTACTGTGCAAGCCCTGTTCAGCAACACTGGTGTGATTCCGGCACTGCTTTTTTAGAGATGTATTTCTCATTTTGTGTTACTTCATTGAATGCCCACAAGGACAGATTCATTCCTGCTTCCTGAGCCCTATTCCAGCCCAATCCTCCCCACATTCCTCCTCCCTGACTGCAAGGGCTGCACGCAAGTATAAGACATGGATCAGTACCTTGCTGTTTAACTGCTGAATTCTGAGCTCTTTCTGGTGCAGTTCCTTCAGACTGTCACTTAGCTGGGCCTGGAGGTGTTTCGTCTCTGTTTCTAGGCTTGAAAAGTCTCCTTTCAGGACTTCTGGGGAAATCTGCCAAGAAAAGAACAATGAAAAATATACTGCACACGTGACAACTTGCTCTCGTGTTGGTCCTCTCTTTTCAGCACTCCAAGGACAAACTCAACATTATTCCCAGACCTGGGACTTGATCTCCTCAGACAAAAGAGCAAATGGGGAATAAACAGAAATATCCTAAAAGCCATCTGAAAATGCAAATATAGTTAGGAAAGATCACCAAACCTGCTCAAAAGTTGTCTTAAAGCTGTTTATAATACAAGAAGAAAGAAAAAAGGCACATGAATGAGAAAAGAAAAAACAAACAAAAACCTAAAGCAATGTCCACCCTGCTTTAATCAACAAACACGAGAAGGCCAGCACTGAAGAATCCTCCTGGAAAGCATAACATGAATATTGTTCAAGCTTCTTCTTTGCATATATGCATGGGGGCATCAAAGGGTTAAGGGAGATTTGCTACCCCCTCCACTGACATAAACTACTGGAACTCTGCAGCCATGGGTGGGAGAGTTCTCTCTTGGCTCTGATGCACTGCACTGTGCTTGCAGCCTTCCCTAGACAAGCAAAATAACAAACACATTCTGCTCCACTTTTAGGACTGTATACAGGGGGAATTAGAGAGAAGGTACAGTGGTCAAGCCTCAGCCTCTCTGGGCTTGAACCAGGATTGTAGATCCCTGCTACTGTAAAAACAGCAAGAAAAATTCAATAGAAAACTTAAAAATTAAGATGTAACAATAAAATGAGAACTAAGACACAAAATCTTAGATTCAAGGACAGTGCAAGAGGGCAATTCTAAAACAGCCAGAATACACAGCTGAGATGTTCCATGCTGCTCCAAAGGACCCAAGGTGCTAGGAAGCCCTCTTTCTTTTACCCTCTTTCTTGAAACACTGGAAACCAGGAACTTAAGGAACAGCACTTTAGGGTATGCCATAATTTCTACAACTTTCAATGATGTGAGTTAGACTGTTGGTATTAACTTTGGAGGCCTCACAATCACATCCAGTACTGCAGTCTGTAGGAGCTGGATACAGGCCACACACACTCTTCTGGCTGAGTTTCAAGCTTCACACTTCCACTAAAGAATTTGTATCTTTCCACCCACCTTGCTTTGGTGCTGTTCCTCTGCAGTTTGAGACTTGCTGAAGGGCAGCCTCATTTCCTGTGTGATCCTTTGTAAATGGCTCAGCTGCTTGTCCTTCTCTGCTATGGCCATCAGGTACTGCTCCTTCATGCTGCTGCTCTGCTTTTCCCAGGTGGTCTTCTCCTGTCTTCCCAGCAAAAAACAAAGAAAATTACAAGGAAGATACCAGTATCACTTATGATGTCCAGGTATCCAGCTAAGAATGAGCCAAGAATGATTCAATCATCACCTCATGCTAGACATGAAGTTTTATAACCAAGCCAAACCAAAACAACTCGCTTAAGTACAGGAACCTTCCAAATTTACGGAAGTTTTCTGTATTTGGTTGAACCCTTCAGATTGCTGCATGCTGTCCCAGGGTGACTTTTTCACACTTTTTGTGTTTCTGGACACTGTTTTGATCTTGCTGTACAGAGTTTTGTCAAGGAACTCACTGGCAATCCAGTTGTCCCCATAATAATTTCTCTGCACAGTCTTATGTGCACCAGACCCACAGTACTGATCCCACCACACCAAACTGAAGCCATCACTTCATGTACAGTGTAAAAGTTACACAGGAAATATCCTGTTACTTTGTCAGGATAAATAAATTTCTAAGATGCTTCAAACTTTACAAGATCTGAAGTTAATTTGAGGGTCAGATCGAGGGCAGGGGGAAGGGAGAGGACTACAAGTTTTTGTATCAGTCTGGACAAAGATAAGCCATAGACCTTTCCACACAGAAAATCCCACCCTTTTCATTCAGGCCTCAGGCATTCTTAAATAGATCTCTGAACTACCTGAAAGCATTTCCCCTTGTTTTCAGAGCAGAGCATATTTGTCTGACTAGTTTTAGTCCAGTTGGAGAAGACAATTTTACTAGACTTGAATTACAGAGTTTAAAAAACCAACCTAAAGACAGAGAGCAAGGGAAGTAAAGGATTAGACCGCCACACAAAAGTAGTTTGTTCTAAACTATGATATCAGTGGGATAATAAAGGGTGTTCAGCAGCAGCTAAGTACTGTGACCATATACATAAGCTTCAATACAAGAAACAGCCTCAGTTTCCTCTCCAACAGATGATACTGACCACCACTGGATGAAGGAAATAAAAACTAAAAGGTCATTGATCTATTTCACAGGCATTGACCTCCAAGCTGCTGGGCTGTAATTTTGAGGCAGAAGCTGGACAAGAGAAACATGTGTCCTGTCCTGGCCAGGGCAGAGTGCCTCAGTGTCATCTGACACAGTCCAGGCTGAGGTTCTCAGCATTCCCTCCACCTCTGCCCAAAACTGCTCTTTGAGAGAAACAAACACATTTGCAAGCACACCAAGGCATGGAGCAGACAGACAGTTCACCTGAGCTGCTGAAGCTCCTGCTGGTACACAACTCCTTCTTGCTTCAGTTGTTCTTGCAGACGAAACTGTTTGTCTGCTTCTTGCTCCCACTGCTGCAGCTGTGCCTTTAAGCGAGAATTCTCAGCAGCTTCCACCCCGATCAGAATGTATTGCTGCTGCAGATTCCCCAGCTCTCTTAGCTGGAATTAAAGAGACACATCAGTGTGTGACAGCTGAGCAAGCATCAGATTTGTTACTTACAAGTATTTAAGAGTATTTCTCGCTGTGGTGTCTGGAGGGAAAAAAGGAAACATTCAGATAACAGAGGAACTAGAAACTGAATCATCAAATAGAGCAGTGTGAAAAAAAAAGCTGTTCGGAAAAAAAACCCCTCAGACAATTCTATTGTTAATGAGGGCAGTGAGTTTTGAACCTTCCCATGAAGATGTGAAATACATTAACAAAAAGACTCCGGGCTACAATATTAATTATCTTATTCAGAGGAAAACTAAGTGACACAGATGGAGCTGGTTCAGCATAACTCCTATGGCTCCACCTGAAGTTGGTATTTGCTGTAAACCAGGAAAATGGTAAGTAAAATCCTTTTGGCTCTCCAATTCCAGTCAGGCTGTAATTAGAAATAAGTTGCTGTTACACATGCATCACTGCAATTGTTTTTGAAGACAAGAAGACACAGCTGACTCCGGAGACGGGACAGTGCCTAATGAGTGGCAGTGGGATGCAACTGTTGAAGTCTGTCTCCTGACTAGCAGTGAGAACTCTGGAACTTGCTGGGCTGCACTGTGCCAGAGACTATACAAACACAGACACATCCAGTGTGCGGGCAAGGATGTCAAAAGGAAACTGCAACGTCTTGTATCTGCCTTGAAAATCAGCTGCCAAGAGGAGGAGGAAACTCAAGCCTTTGTTCTAGTCTCTTTTAGAAATCTAAGACAAATCAAATGAGCTGACACACATGTGAACTAAGCAGGTTAACAGGGACCTTATTTCTGTGATTTCGTATTTTAACCCAAGCTAACAGAGAAACCACCCTGGGAAGTTAACAATGGAATCACAGCCTTCATGTATAGAGAAAACAGTATAGATGGCCCATACCAGATCCATGGGGTCTGACGAAGCATGCCCACAAATGCTAAGGTCCTTGGGAGGCAATTCCATTACCTTTCAAAGGTCATGCTGACCCAAGGGGTTCCTGAAGACTGGAAGAAAGCAAATGTCATCCCTACCTACAAGAAGGGCAAGAAAGAAGTACTGTGAACCTGCAGTCTGGTCAGCCTCATCTCCCTCCCTGGGAAAGTGAGGGAGAAACTAATTCTGTAAACCGTTTCCAGATACATGAAAAAACCAGGTTGGCCAGAGAAGCTATGGAATATTTACCAATGGAGACATTCAAAATCCAACAGGACACTGTACAGAACAATCTATTCCAGCAACCTATTCTTGTTTGTGCAGGGGGGCTAGACTAGATGATCTCTAAAAGATCTCCAGAAGACCCTTTCAACTATTCTGTGATTTCATGAAGACAATGATCTATGCATCACATTGCAATTACCAGATCTAAGTGTGCTGAATTTTAAGATTTGAAGATCCAAACCTCCTGTGGTGCTTTAAGTAAGAGCAGGAAGAGAGAACATGGACTTACTACTCTGTCTCTGTCACTCTGCAAGGAGGCCAGTGCCTTCTTCAGACTCTGCACTTCCGAAGAAGTGGTGGAAGCGCTCCCTTCTGCTTGTTGTTTCACTTCTTCAATCTTATGTGTTTTGTCCAATTCATTCAGCAGACGGTCTCGGTCATTCTGCAGGCTTGCCATAGCCTTGGAGAAAGATTTGACTTGGTTGGAAGAGCCTTCCAATTCCAAAGACAAGCGGAGAAGCTCATCATCTTTAGCTCTGAGCTGCTGATTAAGTTTCTCGATCTGGGCCAAGAGACCTCTTTCATCAATAGCCTTCTGCAGTTCTGTCAATTCAGACCTCACTGTATCTCGGTCCCTGGCAGTGGAATGTTGTTCCTCTTGTAGGTGAGCCATCTGCTTCTGAAGATGCTGCACTAGACTCTTTTGTTCCTCTAAATCTGCAGAGTATTTCTGTTTCAAAACATGAAGCTCTTCATTGGCCTGGTCTCGGCTGTCCTGAAGAGAGCTCATAGACCTCCCAAAAGACTTAATTTGAGCTCTGAGATCTTTGTTTTCATCTGTGACTGCAAGCAATTTCTGTTCCATTTCCATCAAGTCCCGTGCCAATTCTGCAACTCTCTCTTCTGCTGTTTCAGTTTCATTCCTCATTATCCCTGCATCATGATGCAGGTGCTTCAATTCCTTACGAAGCCTGTCCTCAGCCTCTCCCACTCTCTTGTCTGCATCCCTTTGAACACATTCTAGCTCCCCCTCAAGTTCTGTTATTCTTTTCTGGGAGATGGAAAGCTTGTGACTCAGTTCTTGTACCTCTTTCTCTCGAGCCTTCAGTTCTGCTTGACACTCCACGATGGGACTCCCCTCATGTAATGCTGCCATCTCACTCTGCACCTGGGACAGAGAGGACGTAAGAGTTTCAATCTCTTGAGCCATATTGACTTTGTCCTCTCTTAAGGCTTCTGTGCACCTTCTGAGATCATCCTGAGTACACTCAGACTCTTTCAGCTGTGTTTCTATGACTGCCTTCTCATTTTCCAGAGTTTGGATCCGCTGAAGCTGTATTTTGAGAAGTTGCTTCTGTTGAGAGTCCTTTATTGAAATAACTTGGTTAAGGTCTTCTCTGTACCGCACCAACTCTGCATTCAGCTTGGCATTCTCAGAGTTGAGGTCATCCATCTGGCTATGGAAACTTCGCATTTCTTCTTTGAGCTTGTTGTTTTCAGCAGCAGCCTCTTGAATTAGCTGGTCTTTTTCCAAGATTATAACAAGATGGCGTTCCTCAAGCTGCTTGTAGTCCCTCAGTATGCGGTCTCTGTCATCCTGCAGGGATGACATGGACTTGGTGAAGGAGTCCAGTTGTGCCTTCTGTTGCTTACTTTCTTCTCTGCTTATCTTCATCTTTTTGGTGAGATGATCGAGTTTGTCAAGAAATTTGTTCTTCTCATTTTCCAAGGCTTTTTTATCTTCCTCCTCCTTACTTAGCCTACACTCTAACTCCTTCATCTCTTCAGAATGTTGCTGCTGTAATTCAGCCAGAGAAGCCATCACTGCTTCTTCTTTGGCAGACAGCAAACTCATGATCTTTTGATCTTTGGTGCTGATTTCTTCATGAAGTTTATTTGTTAGGTCCTTGGAAGCCTGCAGATCAGCTTCAAGCTGTTCACAGTTGAGTTTAAAATTCTGGATACTGGTCTCTTGTTGCTTGACCACAGTCCCCAGCTCTTCCCTGGCCAGTTCACATTTGGTGAAGGAATTCTGTAAGTCAGCAAGCTGGTCTCTCAGGTTGCTAACTTCTGACTCCAGTTCCTGCTGTTCATTCTGAGACTTGCTGTACAGTTCCTGAGACCCCTCAAGCTGAATCAAAAGCTCTTTTTTTTCCTCCTGCAACATTTCACATGCTTTTTGATGATGCTGAATCTCCTTCCTACAGTCAGCCTCCCAGTCTCTCTTGTTGCATTCCAGCCTGAAAAGAGAAAAGATTAAGTTGGTCAAAAATCCACAAAGCATCTCAGTATCTAAGCCCACACTAATGCTGTTCTTATACTAATTTAGAAAAGCCACAGAATTTTTTTCACTTAAAGAAAGCAAGCTGGAAATCGCTTTAAATTTAAAATTCAAGATAACTTTTAAAGTTCTGACTGTACTACTGCATGAAAGGGGTGATGCCAGGGGAATATATTCTTTTACAGTTGTTCATGCCAATACTGAAAAAAATGGAGGCACTTAAACACGGAATGTTATCACCTCGTGATTACATTACTTTTCTCCTCCATTGTAGCTAACAATAAAAACAACACCACGCCACCCCACAATGAAATTGCTGCTCTGATACCTTTTTTTTGCATGCTTCAGCATGCAAAGATACAGCATATAAACTTTGTAAAACAATTTTACTCATGTAAGAATGGTTTAGTTTTGAATTTTGGAACTACAGAGATCTACACATATTTTGATAGGTTTCCATAGCTCCATCTTCCCCTTAAAATTTATTTTGGGATTAAACAATTAATTGGAATTATGTATCCCAACGCTCTCTTGACTTCTCAGTGCAAAAACTCCATGAAAAAGAAACTCTTTACTAATCTGAAATCTGAAAGACTCTGGACAGTAATCAGATGGTGAGTGCTTGTCACAGAGAACGGATTTAACAAAGGCATTCTAAGGAGGTGGGGAAGGACTGTTCTAGAGTGCTCACCCTGTGTCCTTGTGCAGACAACAAATACAAAGTAATCTTTTCCTGATAAACCTCCCCTGACACAGTTTATTTACCGGGATATATGAGATTGGAGTTCTTCCACACGCCTGGTCATGTGTTTCATCTGGTCCTTTAGCACAACACAAGCTTCCTCTTTTGAACGTATTTCTTCTTCCTTCTTTTGAATAGTTTCAGTGAATTTCTTCTCCCATGTTTTTGATTCATCTATCACTCTATCCCTATCATCCTGAAGGGAAGACATGCTCCTGGTGAAGGCTGCAAGCTGGGCTAGTGTTTTGTTTAGACTGCCTTCCAGTTGCTTAGCTTCTTGATCCTTAGTCTTCAAGGAGTCTTGCAGATCACCAACTGTTGTTTCCATAAGGTCTTTCTCCCTTTGCAGTGTTGCCAGCTTTTCTTCCATGTTTTTTATTTCTTTTGAGTGCTTGTCTTTTTCCTGTTCCAGTCTTCTCTCAAAGTCCTCATCCTTTTTCTTCATTTGAATTTTAATTTTCTCTTTGTTTGCTTGCAACTCTTCTTTCGCTCTGACACTCTCAGCTAGAACCCTTGCTGCCTCACTCTGAGTGTCATCCAACACTACTCTGCAGAGAGCAAGCTCTGCCTGGGCTTTCTTGGTGTCTTCAACTGCTTTAGCTGAAGTTTCTTTGGCTGCTTCTACCTCTTTCTGAGTCTCACTCTGCAGAAATTCCAGAGCTTTAACAGTTCTTTCTAAACTACTGCTCTTTTCCTGGCTTTTAATACAGTCCTTCTGCAGCTGCTTAATCTCCTGCTGTTTCTGTTTCAGCAGTTCTTGAAGCTCCTTTATATGTGTGCTGCTTTCTCCTCTCCAATTGTATTTTAGCTTTTCTACAAATTCCTTTTGCTTTTCTGAACTTGCTTTGCTTTTCTCCTTTGACATCTGACTTTTCTCCTCCTCCAGTTCGTGCATCATTCTCCGCAAACTCTGAAGCTCATGTTTCAATTGATCATTTTTGATTTGGAAGTCTGTTGCATCCTGCTGATAGTTTCCAATACTTCCATTAAGTTCTGCCAGCTGATTCATGAGCCTTTCTTCCAAATCATCCTTTTCAGCCTCTAGAGCATCCTTCAGTGCTGTCATTCTGACCAGGTCATCTTTGGCTTTTTGGACCGTTTGTTCCATCTTTGCTACTGTAGCCTGCAGATCATTTACTTCATGGACTTTCTCTTCCATCTGGTGCTCTAAAGCCCTTTTCTCACCTGCTAAAGTCTCAACACACTTGTGAATATCACCCACCTCTTGCTCTGAAGCCCTTCTATTATCTTCCAGCTCTGTGATTTGCTTGGTAAGCTCAGCTATTTGCTGTCTGTAGGTATCAAGATCCTCACAAGGTCTATCACTTGCAAATGCCTCTTGCTCCAGCTCTGCAGCAGGAGGCTCTGATCTAAAAGTTACATCCACTTGATTTCCAGACTTTTCCATGGGTGATGGTGTGGCAACTGCATTAGTTTCTTCCCCTGTTGTCTGCTGGACAACATATTTGTCTACAAGTTCTCTGCTTTCCTTCAGCTTAGATTCTGTTAACTGCAAAAGGCACTTCAAGTCCACGATCTCTTGATTAAGAGATTCCTTTTCAGCCATTACTGTCTCAAGCTGAGTAGAAAGAGACTTGCACTCCTTCCTAGAGCACTCCAGATCCTCTTTCAGGCTAGTGTTTGTAAAGCTCTCTCCAGTCCTGTGTAGCTCTCCATCTGTAAAATGCATCTCTGCTCGAAGCTTCTCATTCTCCTCCTCTAGTTCCAGGATCTTCTGTTGCTTTGATTTTGCAAATTTCCTCATTTTCTCCTTCATTTCATCAATTTCCTGTCCAGCTTCCTGTAGCTGCTTATCTGTTTCCTCTTTTTTTGCTTCAGCCCTTTTTAGCTGAATGCAAATTTCCTGCTTTTCCTGCCTAACAGTTTCCAACACTCGCTGAATTCGCTCAGCCTCATTACTCACATTCTCATATGACTGCAGCAGAGTTTCATATTCTCCCTGAAGCTCCTTGTATTTCTCCTGCCACTCAGAACTCTCAGTGGCTTGAAAGCTCTTCAATGATTCCACTTCCTTCTCCAGCTTCTCTTTCTCTAGAACAGCTCTGTCCAGAGTAAGTGAAAGGTTTTTACAGCATCCATCAAGATTCTGATTTTCTCTAAGTAGTTTGTCAATTTCTGCAGTAAGTTTTCCTCGCTCTCCAGTGAGGCACACTAACTTTTCTGTTAAGGTATCTGTTTCTTTAACATGGCCACATATTTGGCTTTCCATATTTGTCAGCTTGACAGAAAGTTTGTCAATAGTAGTTTTAGCATTAGCTAGCTCTTCCTTTAGAGATTTGCTCTCCTTTAGTGCCTCTTTTCTAGAGATAAGTGCAGCTTGCAACTTTCTCTGCATTTCATTCTTCTGTTTAGCTGCTTCTGCATTGTCCTGTTGCTTCTCCTGAATTTCTAGCATCTCTGTTTGTAGTTTCTTACTCCGTTCCTCATGCATCTGAGCCTGAGCTTCCAACTGACTGCACAGTCTTTTGACTGAGTCCTCTTTTTCCAGCAATTGTGCCTGCACGTTATCGAGAGCGACACTTTTCTCCTTTAACTGCTGGTTAAGAAATTCCATTTCTTCATCCTTTTGATGCATAAGGATTTTCAAGTCTTCCAGACTGGCCACTCCAGAAATTTTTCCTTGGCTCTCCTCCAATTCTGTCTGAACTCTTGCTCCCTTAGTTTCAGCTTGGTCAGAGGTTCTCTTTAGCCCTTCTATCTCTACAAACAACTGTGCTATGTGCTGTTGCAAATCAAAGATTAATTCTGATTTGTAAGCAAGTTCCCTTTGCATATGGCTGACATCACACTCCAGTTCCTCTTTCTCCGTCTGCAATTTGTCAAGGTGTTTTTTCAACGCTTCCTCAGAAACATCTGCAGCTTGTACAAACTTGTTATTTGTTGTATCTTCTGCTTCCATGCATGAAGAATCCAATCTACTGTGAATCCCAAAAACACTCTCTGCTGATCCTTTCTGTTCTTGGAGTTGTTTGAGCTGAGCCTGGATGCTGTCCTTCTCTTTGCTTTGCTGATCAAATTGTTCTTGCAGGATGTTGTAATCATCTTTCTGCTGTTTCAGTTGTTCTCTGTGATGCCTGTCTTTTTCTTGAGCCTTTTTTATAGTGTCTTTGCGAGATACCAGAGCTTCCTGAAGTTTTTTTTGAAGTTGTTCTTTTTCTTGTTCAAGAACTGAAATCCTTTCTTTAAGAGCAGACTTTTGTTTTTCTTCCAGATCTGTACCTGCTGAGCTATGTTTTTCATTTTCTTCATCATCTTCTGGGCTTTCATTGGTTTCAGTTACTTTGTCAGGAATTGTCTGATGCTCCATGTTTTCATCTTTAATTGCCTTACCTTGCAAGCTTTGCCTCATTTCCTCAAGCACTGCCTGCAGTTGTGCTTCAGTAGTTTCTTTATCCTTCCGGATGCTCTGCAACTCAGATTCCTTTTCAGAAAGCAGCTGAATTAGATAGTCCTCTCTGGACTGGTTTTCAAGACTCATTTCTTTGCTGATCATGCTTCTCATATTTTCTTCCCCTGCAGCTGCCTGAGCCACTGAGGTTTCTGATTTTTGTTCTCTACCCAGTTGCTCTAATTCATTCTCCAATCTGGTTACCTTCTTCAGAAGCTCCTTCCTGTTCACAAGTGCTGCTTGCAGCTTCCGCTTTACTTGCTCATTTTCTTTTCTCAGAAGTTCAACTTGATTTACTAATTCCTCATTTTCCTTACTCACTGCTTCTGTCTCACTCTGCTGCTCTGATGCCCCACATTTCATACATTTATCTTTTACTCCTATGTGCTGTTCTTTTTCTTCCTGGGCTTTTAGTAACAGACTTGTCTGCTCCTTAAGACTCTTCAGCTCATTTCCTAGAGAAAATTTCTCTTCATTCAGCAGGACCATTTTCTCAGACATGCTGACACTGATTTCTGCCATCTGCTGGTCCTTTTCCAGCAAGGCTTGTTGCAGGCTCTCTATAGACCTGGTATGTCCAGCAACAAGCTGCTCTAGGCTTGCTGCCTCATGTCCCTTTAAGGCTAACTTGTGGGAAAGCTCTTCCATCTCTGCTGTATTCTTCCTCAAAAGTTGTCCTAGTTCAAGTACTTCACATTCCTTTGTCTCAACCTGGCTTCTCAGATCCTTTAGTTGCATGTCCTGGTCAGAAAGCTGAAGTTGTGCTTCATCCAAGTCCTTTTGCAAAGCTTCAATTTTTATATCCTTGGATTTAAATTCAGTTTTAAGGCTCTGGATTTGCTCTCTTAGAAGACTGCTCTGACTGTCTGACAGTCTCTGCTTTTCTGAAAGAGCTAGTTCTTCCTCCAGCTGCTTCACTTGCTCCTTCAGTTCTGTTATGGTAGAAAGTTCTTTCGCCGGACACAAGAGCTGATCTTGCTCTTCAGTCAAAACGTAAAATGTACTGTCAGTATCCTCTCCTTTTTTTCTGTATTCCTCAGCCAACTGGTTTAGCCTATTTATTTCTGCACATTTTTCTCCTAGTTCCTTCCTAAAGGATTCTTCTGATTTCTGCAGAATTATTTGCAGTTCTGTAATTTGGTTTTGTAACTTTATCAGCTCTTGAGATTCAGAGGTGCCAGGGCTTCCCTGAGGCTTGTCTTGGAGACTGACTCCATTTTCCTGAAGAAAGGCAATATGCTGCATTTCTGTTTCTCTCAGTAATGAGACACTCTGTGTATCTGAAGCCTTCTGCTCTTCCCTTTCCAGACACTGTATCTGTGAATTCTCTTCCAGGTGGTTAGCTTCTGTTTGCCTGCCTGTAGAAGTTTGGCCACTGGGGCCCTTGAGCTGGCTTTTCAGGAAAGTTATTTCTTCTTGGGCTTCTTTCAGTTCCAGCAGCAAAACTGACAGCTCTTTCTGTTTCTCTGCAGCAATATATTCCAGAATTCCAGGTGGACAACTTTCCTCAGTAAGCTGCTTGCTTCCATTGGTAAAGCTATCTGTTCCTGCCTGAAAGAAAATAGCAGGTATCATTTTTCCTTTGAATCTTGTGAAAGGGCCACTTTTGGAATTATCTGTTTTCCACATTTCGTAGCTTTCTCAATTTGACTTCTGCAATAAATAGAAGCCTTGCTAATAATAGGGGGATTCTGCCTTGGCAGTGGAGGGTGGACTAGGTGATATCCAGAAGTCTCTTCCAACCCCAACTATTCTGTTATTCTGTGACTTCCCAGGTCACTTCTGCAAATTTCAGTTTCTGAAGTTGCAGCATGAAAGATTCTGGCTTCAGGATCAGACCATAAAGGGAACTTCCTGCTCCCTTTTCTCTCTTGACTACAAGATAGTAGGACTAAACTGTACAAGCTCTCCTGTGATTCTCACAAGCCTTCTAGTGAACTTAACCAGCCACATTTTTGTGATATCCTATTCAGTCTCTGAATAAGGAGGTTTTGTCATCTATTCTATCACTTAACATGGCAAAGAAGCGGGATAGAAGCCCATATTCAATCTGTGTCCATGCCCAAAGTGAAAGCACTAGACAAAGGACCTGGAACAAAGTACTTGGCTTTTTCCAAATAGCTATCTTAAGGTTTCTTCCCATCCCCCAAAACAGATTACAAAAGCTCAGAAAGCTTGGATCAACGGTCCACCAGTAAGTCAACATGCTGCACTGTAAAGGCTGTTCATCAGTTTGGATGAACAATTTATGGGGAATCACTCAAGGAGAGCTGCTCTTAAAAAGTCTGCTATCATAATGAAACAACCACTTTAAGTCACAGGAGGTTAAAAAAAGCCAACTCTTTGGGGCTTCTAAACTAAATTAAAGTTTTCATATCTGCAAATGCATACAATACTGACACCAAAAGGGTTTTGGACTACATTTGTACCTCAGAGAGCATGGAAGTGTCACCAAAAGGCTTTTGCATTTCAGAATTCACCAGCTCTCCTGACACACCTAGTGAGAAAAGGGACACTTGTCACTGTAAGTGTAATGACCTGCAGGCAAAGTCAGTAGGTAAGTGAAGGGACAATAAATGGAACCAGAGCTTCTACAGAAGGTGAGAAAAGACCAAAAAAAAAAAAAAAGGCAGCAAACCAAGCACACAAGAAAGCAACCCAGAGTTTGAGTCTGTGCAGTGCACAGACATCCTGTTGTGGTTTTATCCCAGCCAGCAATGCACACCCTGCAGCTGCAATACAGCTCTGTGCAACTCCCTGTGTTTGCTGCATGCTGGCACCACCTGCACATAGCACTTCTGACCCCTGCACAAGGATGAAGAGCAGAGAGAAGAGAACCAGGTAATAGATTCATTTGACTGTTTGGGGGATTTTTTTCATGTGGAATGCAGCGGGGAGGGATGGAACTAATTCCAGACACAAAAGGAAATTTACTGGCTTGCAGAGAAACACACAGTTCTTTTTTTTATCTTAATTCTCTTCTGTGCCTTTCACATCAGCCTTTGCATTTAGAAACAAACTCCTTCAAAACCCTTCTTTCTTTCTAACCTTAGCAACCACCTTTTTTTTTTATCCCCTCTTCTGGAATATCCTGCCCATCCCGTTTTAGAACCTTCTCTTCTACCTCATGTAAATATTTTTTCTGCCTTCTGTAGATTATCAACTTTATATTGATAAAATAATCTCCTTCTAAATCATCTTAAGATTTGTCCCTGAAACTTCTCAAATTTCCACAACTTCCTTGTCACATGATTTATTCTGTGTCCTCACCTGGAGAAGAGGAGCAGTCTACATAAGAGGCTGGAGCTTCCACAGTCCACAAGTCTTGCAATTTTGCCTCAGCTCCAAAATTCTTATTCTGTGGGTTGGAGAAAAAACACTGAGCTCTAAGCCAGGATCCTGGTACAAGAAGACAGCTCTCTTAGCTGTCTACTGCTCTGCCAAGCTCTAAGTAAAACCTATTGGTCCTAAGTTTCGACACAACTCTGAAACCTAATGAAAAATAAATAAATAATGAAAAAGAGATTGGTTTTGATGTTAAGCAATAGACTAAGACATATCTCAGCAGATTAACATATCAATGGATGCAATGATTTCAATAACTTCCTTCCCACCTTGAGATGATTCTCTTCCATCTTCACTACTTCAAAAGGACTAAGACTACAGTATCATAGCCTTTCTCTGACCACCCAAGCAGAGAAGGTGAAGAGTCACGTGTCTGTCAGTCTATGCCTCACTGCTCCAGCAGATAAAGAACCTGGATCTTCCCAACAAAGTTATGCTAGGCTCTACCACACAAACAAACCAATAACCCCACAAGGACTAGATGCTAGATGCCTTAACCTGGGTTTGAGTAACTACATTACTTGGCCTAAGGCCATGGGTCAGGTGCACAAATGGTAGGAATAGCTGTCCAAGTATAAAAACTTAGATGTAAGCTACTTAGCTTTTCTGTAATGAAGACATTGAAATGGACAATTCCAAGGTTGTTTTCCTTGACCCATTTTCAACATTCACCTTGTTCCAGGTGAGTCGTATGCTAAAGAACCTGTTCTGTCCACTGTCTATAAAGGTGCAGTAGAAAATAGTTCAAATGCTTATATCTGCCCTTGAAAAGACTACATGTGTGGGTCTGTGAGTACTCCCACTGATCTACCAGCATGCAGCTTGACTGAAGGCACTTGGAAGGTAAGGGCTGAGTCAAGCAGGATGAATGACTTAAAACGTTTGTCTGGTTCCAAATATCAACTTTTACCTGAACACTTCACAGTAATATACAAACCCTCAAAAAAGAGGAATATATTAGATAAAACACAGCATGGACCTTCCCCCTGTGGACAGGATGGGCCAGCAGAGCAGGCTGCAAAGAGCCGACCTTGCCCTAAGCTAACAATCAGTTCCACAGCAACTCCTCAGCACAGATACACAGAGGCTGTAATTTCCCTCCCCATGCTGAGCATAAAGCCAAGCAGCAGGTTCCTAATCCTGCATTCTTCCCAACAACAGCCTGACTGCATTTGCACCTGCAGCTGGACACGGCGGAGGAGCACAAGGATAGCGCCCACCTGTATCCCACTCAAGGAGCACACGGCTCCCCTCAGTCAGGCAGCCAGGTGCCCGTCAGGGCAGTAGGAATGGACAGGGCTGCTTTGAAAGGCATCTTATATAACGACAGCTGAGCCTTTGGAATTTTATTTCCAGAGACCTGTCTCAGATTAGCCCATAATTCTGCAGAAAAAACTAACTCACAACAGGCAGAAAACAGCACAAATGTGGATTGGGTGGCTGAAGGACATCAGAAATCCACACAGCTGGCAAAGGGAAACACAGTCTGTTACGAATGCAGTGCAAGCTGTATTTGGAAGCTATTTCTGTCTTTCACCATTAATCCAGTTAATAATAACCTTCCAAAGAGGATTGATAAAAAAAGACCATGACAGCTTAGCTGTTTTAAGGCCAGTCCTTGACCTGTTTTAGCTTATTTCAGCTGCTTAATCATTACCTGTTCTGCATCTTGCGTGACCATCACAGCTTCCTGATGAGACTCCTGGAGAACAGGTTGCAAATGTGCTATTTCTGAAACATTCAAACACAAAAAATTTTGAAACATAAGACTTTGCTTTAGACAGCAACAGGGTATTCTTCCAGGAGCTTTCGAGAAAGGACACGTAGCTGTTAATAACACATATGTAGTGGAGATATGTAACACTGTCATGGCATAATGTGGGTTTGGGTGTGCTTTTTTTAGAGACAACCACACAATCAACATGCCGTTTTAAGTAGCTTTTAGAAAAGAACAATTGTTGTCATAGAGGCATACTGAAAGACAGGTAATAGAGATTCAAGTTTTAAGAAAAAATTTCATAAAGGAGGGGAAAGAAAACTATTGTAGCAAAATGTTTCAAATTTCATTCGGAAAAAATAAAAAAAATTTAGAAAAGAGAAATTGTTATAAATGTACAAGAAAAATACACTCTGTAATTCATCCCAGTTCTAATTAATGTATTAGGTAATGCCTCAGCTTTTTAGTATAGAAGCCAGTAAAGCCACAAATACTGTCTTCCCCAGAAATACCAATTTAGAAGCATTAAAAAACAGACCCCATTTTTGTGAAAACCTTAACTAGCAATGATGGTATGAAAAATATGTTAATATATATGCAAAATAAAACCCAGGACCAAGTTAAACAGTTCTCTTAGGGGTACAAATTTCTGTACTTTTCACTTCCGGGCATGCAGAGAGGACACAAATATCATCGACATACAGTACAAGGTTTTCTTCTGTACTCCTTTAAACACTTTTCTACGTACAATTGATTATACAAAACTGTATTTGCTAAGTATTATGGAAGCTGAGGAAGCTCAAATGAATGCTTTGTGAAATTTCTAACAATTGGATGGCAGCCTGTGTTTTCTGTGATAATGGCTTTCCTTTATTGAGTCATACTATACTGCAGCCTTCCCACCACCTGAACTACAGAAAGCCTCATACAACATTCCCTTACATAGCAGGAGGAGAGACCTTCAATCACTCTAAGAGCTGTCTCAAGAAAAGCTCAAGGAACCCATACAGATGTAAAGAGAGTTACAGATGTTCTGGTCTAATGCACTGCTAAACCCACGGAAATGAAAACTGTACAAGGGTTTCAAGAATCTTTGTATTTCAAACAACAGAAGCTTGAAATTTGAAAGCATTTGTTGAGGTCTGTTTGAAAAGCACCAGAAATTGCAAAATATAACTTAACTGTCTATAAATCCTTATTTATTTCTGTCTAAGTTAGGAATGGATTACAGTGGGCAGTTTTAGGCATCCCACTTTAATTAAATTCACAGCACAAAAAGGAGTAACAAAGTATTTAGAACCTATATAGCAGGCTTAGAAGATGATGATTTTTATGTTTCATTTAATATTTTGGTAGTTTTTAAAAAGAAATCACATCTCCCAGTGTTTAAGATCCAGGAAAAAGTCTGTAATCAAGTGCTCAACACACCCAATGGAAACAGAATTATGACAACAACAACAAAAGCTTGTTTTGAAGTAAACATGCAGCTAAACATGCATTGGGAAAGATGTTTTAAGTAACCTGATAGCAAAGCTCTGAGTCACTGCATTTTTCAGGTGAAATTCCCTTCCATCAGTAGATGGAAGTTAATTCCTTCTTCCTCAGTAGAAGGAGGAGCTGCTTTTAAGAAAGCCGATCGTATTTTTCCAGGTGCATTTCGGACACACTCAACTGTAGCTTGGGACATGGTATCAGATTGAAAACTGGATTTCTGTAAGGCTGTTGATACAGTCTCCCCAGCACCCTCGCCACTAAATTTCCGAGATACGGGTTTGACAGATGGGCTGTTAGCTGGTGCAAGAAACCAGCTGTGTGCAGAGAGCTGCAGCCAGTGGCTCAACATCCAAGTGGGAAGCAGGTACTGCAGAAGTCCATCCTGGGATTGGTACTGTTTAGTGTCCCAACTGCTGACAGAGACAGTTGGGCGGAGTGCACCCATGGGACACCTGTGGGGAACACCAGGCTGAGCAGCTCATTTTGCTGGGGGCATGGGATGCCATCCAGAGGGACCAGGGCAGGCTGGAAGAATGCAGCCACGAGGCCCTTGTGCAGAGCAAGGTTTAATAAGGCCAAGTGCAAGGCCCTACACCTGGGCTGGGGAAATCACCACTACTAACACTGACTGTGGGGTGAATGGATTGGAAATAGGCTGCAGAGGAAGACTTTGGGATTCTGGTAAACTAGAAATTGGACAGGAGCTGGCAGTGTGTGCCTGCAGCCCAGAAAGCCAATCATATCCTGAGCTGAACCAAAAGAGGTGTGTGCAGCAGGCTGAGGGAGACAACTCTCACCCTCTTCTCTGCTTTTGTGAGAGCCCACTCAGAGCACTGTGTCCAGGTCTGGGGTTCCCATGTACAAGACAGATGTGGATCTGCTGCAGTGAGTCCAGGAGAAAACACAAAATTATCAGAGGGCTGGAACCTATCTCCCATGAAGAAAGGCAGAGAGACTGGTGGTCGTTCAGCCTGGAGAATAAAGGCTTCAGAGAGGCCTTATTGCAGCCTTTCAAGAGGGCTGCTTCTCTCTGGATTGCTCAGAGAAGCTGTCAGTGCCCCATCACCGGATGTGGTCAAGGTCAAGTTGGATAGGGCTCTGAGCAGCCTGACCTGGTGAATGATGTCCCCGCTCAGGGCAAGGGGGATGGACCAGATGATCTTTATGAGTTCCTTCCAACCCAAATCATGCCATGATTCTAAACAACGTCTTGAAGTTCATTAAAGACCTGCATCTCTGAGATCTTGGAACAAAAACAGAGAAAGATGATGTTCTAGGACTGCAGGAATCTGGTTTATCAGTTATCATTTATCAGTTATCCATTAGGATTCTTATGAAGAGGTTATATCTTTGAATGACAAAATGAATCTATTTCTCAAAAATCAAGACAGTCTACTGTCATAGTGCACCAGACCCTAAAGTAAACATGTGAAGGATCCATTGTTTCATAGTATAATTCTGATAGAGCTGTGATATTGCTGCTACCAGTCTATGTGACCAGACAGTCAAAACAAATGTAATTCTCTGGGATTTTTTTATATGTGGCATATATATGGGTCCCTTACTGCTTCAGTAAAAGCTATCAGAAATATCCCCTCCCCAAGAAGTACCACCTGCAGATTGTCAGCATTCTGTATGGGGGAAAGCTATCACTTGAGCTGTATCTTATTTTGTAGAAACTAATTCTAGAATGATTCTTGAGCATATTAAGAATATTAAAATAGGTAAGATAATCATACAACCTTCTGTTCTCTGTTTTTTCAAGTCTTCTGTGGGTAGGAATGAAGTCTCATTCTGGTCTTCCTGATCTACTATTTTTTCCTGTGAATTTGATTCATCCTGTTTAAACAGAATGGAGGGGAGAAAGATAAATTTTAATAGCATTTATAAATACATATTAGTCTTTGATAATTTGGTTAACTTTAAAAAAAAATAATCAATTGGCAACTTTTAAATTACTCAAATTGACTTCTACTTCTTTCCAGGCTCTTGTAGTCATAACTTCCCTGCTCATCAGCTGAGAGAACTAATAAAAGCCTTTCTTAAGCAATGCATGATAAAAAAAAAAAAAAGAATTCTAGACATTTAATTTAGTTTCAGTCCCTAAATATACCAGAAAAATTAATGAGACTAATTTGAAAATTCAAACCTGCTGCTCCAGTTCAGAGAGCTGCACTTGTTGCTGAGATTTCAGCTCATCCTGACAGTGGACAAATTCTTCAGATTTCTGCAGAAGTTCTTCTGACAGAGGGGAAAAAGGGGAGTTAAGGTCTGTTCTTGTCTTTTTTGCCAAACTATATCCATTTTACATGCATGCACAATAGTTTACAAAATCGCTTATCTCTCAGTCACTCCTTCAGCTTTGGGTCATAAAGAAGCTGGAAGAAAATCAATTTGAAATAAGAGCTTGAGGCAAGATAAATGTCATTATTTCTAACACGGGTCTGTTGGGAAAATGGTACAGTTTGCTTTTCTTGGTTGCTTTACTTATAATTTCAGTAGAAATTCAGACTGTGAACAACATGGCACATCTAAAAAGGGCTTATATAACTTGACGGAAAAATTCCAACCAATCAATAAAATCAACTAAAAAATACATCCAGCTCAAGACATCCATAAGCCCCAAAAGACAAGAGGCTGGGACAGTACACAAGCAAAGCTGATATGCTGTCCCACACTTCTGCTCCTCTTGCAGCTGCCAAAGATAGAACAGTGGGATCAAACTAGACCCCCTTAGTTTGAGACAGCAGCACCACTCCTATGGCCCTGTGCCATAGGAATTGTTACATCAAGCCATTCTTATGAGCTGTTATAAAGCCAAAGCCAAAGGGAAGGCAACCCAGTGATACTCAGGCTCCTGAGAACCTGCTTCACCTAAGTGCCATGCTTGCTTACCCAGTGGTCCGTGTGCTGCAGCTCCATGTTCTGCAGCTGGCACCAAGAGCTGGCCAACGTCGTGTGTCACCTGCTCCTTCTCAGCTCCACGGACAGCACAGCCACATCGCAGCTCTTCTTCAGCCACCGCAAGACAACTGAGCAGCTGGCTTTTCTCTTCCACCTCCAGCCTGTGTTCCTGTTCCAGGTCTTTATATCTCACCTCTAGTTCAGCTTGTGCTCTTCTTGCCTCCTCCAGTTGTTCTGAGAGATGCTGCACCTCCTCCTGCAAGCGATGGGAAGACAGCTTCCTCTCAGCTAGCTCCAGCTCCATCTGCTCCCTGAGATCCTGAGAGCCTCGTCTCTCTGCATCTAGCACATCCCTCATGGAGCTTAGTTCCGCTTCCATCTTCTGGCACTGACCTAGTAGTGTCTGTAAAATGACAGAAATTAATTTCTCTCTCAACTAGTTAAATACCTTGACAAAGCAAAGTACCTCAATTATATTTTAACGTTTTCATTAAATCCTTCTAAAATACCTGAGTAGCAGAAGGGAGGAAACTCAGAAATTTCAATTTGTTAGAAAGAAACTGCCCCACTATTTGGAAATTGCAAGAAAGCAATTCTGGGAGAAACAACTCCTCATCATTGTGGTAAAGAAAAGGTAAGTCTTGATTTAGAGGAGGGGAATTTAGAGGAAAGAAGCAATAGAACAGTGGTCAGGAGATCCTCCTTAGAAGAAGCAAACTTCCCAAAAAGGGAAGGAAGAGCTATAACAAACGAGGGAGAATTCAACAATTTCAGAGCAGAATTAAAAAAAAAAAAAATAGAATAGAAAAAAAAGTGTCTATGTGAAAGGGGAATGTTGAGATACAAATCTGGAAATAACAGAAGGCTCCACACAATACCCACTGCTTTAAGAAAGATCTCAGAAGGCTCCGGTCAGCACTGACCGGAGATTTAAAGTGACCAAGAGACAGAAACAGACCTACACTTGCCTGTTGTCAAACTTCCTCCTCCTGGAGCTGTGGACAGTCAGCAGAGCTAATTTCAGGAGGAATCTAATGACAAGCGCCTTTTACTTTATGGGTAGGCTTCAGCTACAAGGCCTCAAGTTTGTACCTACACCAGGTCTCCCTCAGACCACAGAATGTATGAGGGAAGTCAAAGACACCGAGGAGAAGCCAAGGGAGCCCAACAACCACGTCATGAAGATATCCATTCCACCACCCCAGGATACATCCTGTTAAGCAATGCAGTAGTGAGTAAAAGTCAGCTCACCGAGGTTTTTTACCTCTTCACAGTAGTAAGAGGACCCCGCATTGTGACTGACTGGGAGTCAGAGCAAAGAAAATACATGGGGTGCAAGTGTGCAAAAATTATCAAAGTGAGGTCCAGCATTAGACTGGCTGCAGATCATGCAGTCTACAAATATGAGACTGATTCAGTGTAAGTCTCTTCTAAAGGAATGGAGAATTTTCAGAAGTTCAGATATTGGAAAAATAAAAAAATACACTCATCCTCTATCTGCAAACCAACCTTTTCAGAGGTTGTGTTCTTAATCCTCTCTCAAGGAGCATGTGTCTATTTAGTCATAAATGCACAGACTTGATCTCATCCTCTTTACACTCCAACTGACAAAGTGAGAGCCAATCCTGCTCCGTAAGTTGTGTCACCATATAAGCAAGTTCTCAGCAAGATATACCAAAGAATAACTGTTTCTGCTCTGACCTGGCCTGGACACTGCAGTCCAGAGACACTGAGGTTTCAGCAGCACTGTTAGGCCCTTCTACTTTTGGCAAAGGTTTGTGTATTTGGTTTTGAAAGTACAGTCAGCAGCATGGGTATGGACAGACGTAAACCCAGTCCACCTGCCCAGAACCTGGATCACTAGAGATGGCAGCTGCAGCATCCCATTATCTGGCTGTACCTGCTGTAAGCTGTGCACACAGACCTGCAGTTCTAACAGCTGACCCAGAGAGGGCAGCCCCAGCTGATTTCATGATGGAAAGCTGATGCCAAAAAAACCCCAAATCTGGAAACTTCTGAGCTACTGACAAGGCCCCATCCACCACACAGAGTAAAACAATAAAAAGAACAACCAGGTACCTGGTTTTGTTTTTCAGCAGTGCATAACTCCTGCTGCAGCAGTTCTACCACCTGAGTTCGTCCTAACAGAGCTGCTTCCTGCTCCTCAAGCTTCCTCTGGAGTGTGCGCAGGTTCTGTGAGAGAGAAGGCCATTTCAGCATTAGGGAGACCAGTGTAAGTAAGTTTAGATTTTCCCAAGTTTCCTCAATACACCTCGTTTTTGTAACATAGTTAACTTTGACAGCCTGAATTAATTCATTTTTGTTGACACCTATTCTGGAGCCCTGGTTCAGTAGGAGGAGCTTACCTTGCTTCATGAATAGGGAAATGGAGCACAATAATATAACACTTTTTTCAACAGTTCTTTCTCTTCGACTGATAGCAAAGCAACAGATTGAAGCTAGGACTCAAAAGTCCCAACTAGCATTCCAAAAAACTCCAAACAACCAAAGCAACTTTCTTCTTATCCCTTCTGAGTTACTTTAACAAGAACTGTTCTTATAGGATGTCTTCTGGTAAAAGTCCTTTTCTTTCCTCCACCCATTATATAATTATTATATCAAATATACCTGTTGCATCGCTACTTCCATATCTGACTGGACCACCATCTTAAGCAATTCAGCTTGATGCTTTTCCAGGAGAGCTTCCTTCTCCCGAATCACTTCCTGCAGGGAACTCAGCTGAAAACATAAGCCACAAAGGAAAAAAAAACCAACAAGGTTATGAACCTGACAGACACACAAGCTTGCTTTCAACATGCACCAGTATACTGTGTGTGTGACGGAGTTTTCAGCTTGACAATCCCATACGTCATCTTAGTCAAATGGTATTTTTACCTGGCATCTTTATCCTACTAATATGTAAGATATCCTACTAATAGGATTTCAGATCCCAGAAAGCAAAAAGCATAGAATTTAATCTACAAATAAGGAGAATAATAAAATATATGATTACTACATAATTAACAGTTCATAAAACTTCTGGACTTTTAATTGTATAGGATGCATCCCAATTCACACTTCAAAAGCTAAACCTGAAATTTACAGTATTAAAAAAAAATATCTTTCCACAAATAACTACAACATAATATTAAAGCCGTTACATTCTGTGCTAAGCAGCTGCCCTCCACACCCACAGCAGAATACAGACAGGCGATGGCAGACCTGGAACCTGGAAGAACACTCTGCCCCAGGCACTGCAAAGCCCATCACAGAAAGCAAGGGCAAGCAGGGAAGAACCCAAATTCTGACTCAGAGGAAGGGACACCCTATCCAGGTCCTTCCAGGGACTGTTTCCCTCCTCCTCAGAGAGCCATTGTCTAAGGGTGAAACCCATTTCCTACCTGCAGAGCACCTTTTGCACGAAGGGTGGCTCTGGCCTGGGGGTAGAGGATGGGGGGGCAGGAGAAGATTTGGGGATCATGAAAGACTTACATAATATTTAGAGGAGGAGCCAAAGGCAGTGAAATTGATGGACCTATGTGATTTGAGGAGGAACAAAACTGAAAAAATTGAGGTAAAGGAATTGAAGACCAACTGTGTAAGCATTGTTCTATTCTATCATACTAGTCTAAGCGGTGAGGTGGGAAACACAGACCGATGAATAGAAAAAAATTTCTGTACCTGTGTTGCATACTTGATTTCAACATCATTCAGATTCACTTTGGCTACAGCCAGCTGTTTCTTCAGGTCCTGAACAGTCTCCTCTCGCTCCCTGAGTTGCTCTTTCAGTACTTCCACTTCTTCTCTGTGCCCTTCACCAGTACTTTTGTTTTTCTGACATCACAAGAGGAAAAATTGGGGAGAAGAGAAATAGAAGAATGTAAACTTATCAGTATTACTGGTTAATAAATTAAATAAAATGCACTCAAATACTCACTTTTGACTCCTAATCAGATGCTTATTTTTACTATATTGCTTCATTTCTTAACTTTACATTTATTTTGCTTCTTTAAATGAAGTTGTCCTATCTTAAGTAAATACTTTCCCTATTTCTATATACATAAGCACAAGATACCTTTAACCGGGAAGCATCAAAGCACTTGGAAGGGTCCATGACTGCTCACTATACAAACTAAGGCAAATTAGATTATTAACTACATTATTTATTATATGACTACAGTGATTTGTAGGCTTTTTAAAATCACAAATTTCTCTAATACCAAAAATAAAAACATTTTTAAATTAGATATAGAAGAATATTCTCCATGTGACAAAGGGGTAGACATTCTAGGCTACAGAAAATGCCTATCGAAATCTCTTTAAAGGATTAACAGCAATGAACTTATTAGATACAAGCAAAGGGAAGAGGCAAAAAATTGTCAGTTCTACTCCACTCTGAAGCACTTAAATCCTCTGTTTGTGACCAAGAAATGTAAACAACATTTCACATAAAACGTGCTTAGGTTGTGTCTACTCAGACAACCCAGCACACTACACCTGCATTCTCTCTGTGTCTCCACCTGGATGAGGGAAGGCATCTGGACCCACTGCTGTGCTTCACATCTGGGTGAGGGCAGGTCCCTCACCACCCCTCCCTGAGCAGACAAACCTGCTCTACATTCTCATTTCAGCACTTCCAGCTACTGTGAGCACTCAGTGCTGGGTATTTAGTACTGAATATATATAAAATGCCACTTTATTTGTGGCAGGTATTGGGTCAAATACCATCAGTAACACAGGAATTCTACAGAGTATTTATACCTTTAAACCCATTATGAAAATATTATGAAGGCTTTTAATAGTAGTTATAAATCAGTGTAATAAGAATAAGAGGTTACTGTTCCTCAAAGACATGTTCCACCTACAGAGGTCATTGGCAGGAGGCAGAACAGACAGAGAAGGAAGCTTCAATTGCACTTAAACTTATAAATAGAACAGGACAGAAAAATAAAGAACAGAAATGCAGGAAGCTCTAAGAAGCTAAGGATATACATAACTTATAAGACTGGGGCAGAGGGGCTGCTAGGGGGGAAGATGGGTGGATTAGTTTGCTTACTTGTAATTAGCTTTTAGGATTGATATTTACAGTCGGATTTGGAAAAGCCTCTTACATGACAGAGTGCCACAAATAAGGACAGTAGCACAGCCACAAAGTTCCCAGAGCTCAAGCTTTTAAATACTGTGTTTTTCCAAAATGTACAAGCTCTTATATCTGAACATAATTTATCTTCACCCTCTTCAAAAGTTTGAGAGGAGCCTCAATTTTTCTGTACACAAGTACTAGCTGATAGAAAGAGATAAGCTGATATTTCCATTCTTCTCAAAATAAGGCACTATGCTGTTACAGGAAGTAATAGCACTAACTAGATATTTAAAATACAGCCTGCCCACAGGGCCCACATCACAGAGAGGAAAAAAACCCAGCCCTTTGCTAGTATTCAATATTTCAGCACAACATGCAACACTAACCTAGAATTTTCACCTTCAAATGGCAGGATAACTGTCTAGGAAATACCCCCATTACTCAAAACAGCATCTACTTGGAGAAACAAGTGTAAACAGAGGACTCTGTATCTTCTCAGTAGGTCTAACCTTGCAAGAAAGAAGCTAATGCTTTCTGGGTCAAATACATAACACTGCAGGTAACTGCCCTAATGTAATTTCACTCAAACTATGTTCTAACCCAAACCAAATAAGGCTGTGGGTCCATGCCATGTCCACCGGAGACTGTCTCAAGCCCTCATTCCTCTAATTAGAAGGCCATTTTTCTTAATCGCTAATTTACATTCATTCATTCATTCCCCTGCATTATCCTTTAACAGTTCTCCCACTTTCTTGATGCTCACCTTCCTCACACAACTATAGAAAGAAATGATGTTTCCTCTCTGACTTTGGTTGACTAAATAACCAAGCTGTTTGAGTGTCTCCCAAGTGCAGGTACTTATATGATGGGAGAACAGAAAGTCTCTTGCTGCTCTCAGAATTTATCTTTCCTCATTCCAAGTGAGCAGAAAATGACAACACTTCACACAAGGCCTTGCCACTCAGAACAGTGAGAACAGTATATTAAAAAGATAAGGCCTCTTTTAAAAATCTATATTGCACCAATTAACTGATGGTCAGCTTTCTCTCATTTTGCCTTCTTCAACTGATAAATTTGAATTTTGAAGCAAGACCACTCACCAGTCCTCAACAGCAAGTCCACAGAAAGTCACGTAATGGCACACGGATGTTACACACACATGCTGCACATACATAAGCTAAAAAAGAGCCTCAGCACCAGGAGAGCAATGTCAAGTGACACAGCTGAACAGCCTCCATGGTCTCCACTGGGCTCTGCAGCCAGGGAATGTTGTTCATGACCTTGTAGTACATTTCTGGTGTCATGACACCAGAAATGCTTGATCATGCACTGGTTAAATTTTGATTTATTCTTCTTTTATGTCAGTCCTGGAGATCATCCAATTCTTCATGTATGAAACCAAATGGCACTTGGCATTGAGAAAGATTCTTTTCATTTATGATGCTCCCAATCAAAAATAGTCATTGCAAGTCACAGAACTGATCTTCACTTCCTTACTAGTCACATCTCATCTGACAGCTCTCACATGCAGCTTTTATTGTTTCTTATAATATCTTAATATTTTTTTCAATGTCTGAAATAACCTTTATGTTCTGGCTTAATGAATATCATCTGATGCCTGGAAACCATTTTGAACTTTTATTCCATTTCTCTTCCATAATAATACCAACTTTTAAAAGAAAACATTGTTCTGCTGATCACATAGACAAGTTTTCAGAAATTATCAGCTCCAATGGGAGCTTCTAGTTAGTGACTAATAGCCTCTTTAATGTCTCTGTGGTGGACACTTTCCCCTCAGTTTTTACCTAGTGTTACACAGTCATGGTTTGTCAACCATAAAACTTTATGACGGCTCAGGAAGCTCCATGACTGGAAAAAAAAAATTTATATTTAAGTTACTGCTATCCAGTTTCAATGACGACATTACCTCTTTGTTCTTGTACTCCAGCCAACCCTTCCTGTACTGACATGACAGGTAACATTTTGAAACTCATAGCTCAGAGAGAGACACAGTTTCTGCAGGAAAGAATTTGACTACAACGGATTACCACAGTTATGCAAAGGGAAACTAGCCCATGCCCTTGAGGAGATCAAGCTGAGCACTCCAAGGCCATCTGCAGTACAAGGAAGCTGGACAGATAGGCTTCCTATAGCACATAGACATCCTTGCTGGAACTATGGACATCCTGCTAATAAGACAAAATAGGCCCTGCTGGCTCACCATGACCCAAAACATCAGGCAGTACCAGGTTATCAACAGAAGCTACAGCTTTTAAACAGCCCCGTTCTCCCAACCTTAGGACACTCCAGCTCTTCTGCTAAGGCCTGTGTAGGCAGTGGTGATCCTTTCTCTGTCAACTCCTCGATGCGTTTGTTCAGAGAGGCCAGTTTGGCTTTGGCTTGAAGTTTAAGTTTCATTAGCTTCGCATCCGCAGCCTCTCGCTCTTTCTGTAAGAGAAGGACACAAAATGACTGCACAAACTAACCTCAGACTCCAGTGCTGTTACCCAAGAAGCACCACTCTGAAAAAGCTACACAGCTTGTCTGTCTGCCATATTCTGTTTAACCCTGCCTCCCCAATAACAGCACTATTTAAAACACATCTGCAAACTAAATTTGTTCTGAAACACTACACATACCAAAACTGTAGCTTCTACTTCTACCCCAGCACTTCCATTCAAGGGACAGAGCATTCAGGGACTTCACCCAGCAGTGAGTACAATCTGACTTCCTCTGCTATGCAGTCCCTCAGAACGATCTCAAGTAACTGCACTCTCACCATACCTCAGGGTAGGCAACACATACCTTTAGGAATGTGTCATAAAACCACTGGACTAGTGCAGGAGTGCAGCACAAGCTACTTTGTGTCAAAACATCCTGAAGCAGGGAAAGAACAACCTCACACAAAGTATTAGTATTTATTAGAACCACTGGGAATCTGCATGGGCCTCAAAGAGCTGTGAGACAAAATGCTGTGTAACTTGGATGTAACTTACCTACTCTAGACGAAATTAACCCAATCAAACTAACAGAAGATATCCTACATCTCTTGGGTTAGGGTCCATTCTTCAAATTCTCTGGAATTGATGCTATTTGTCATGCAGTTATCTCATGTTCAAAAGAAACCAGAGACTGGTTTGCACAGAAAACCAAGCAGCATTTTACTCTTGGTCCAGGAGAAAGAAATGGTACCTTGAATACAGTTTCTTTTTCCTGGAGTAGGGCATCCTTTTCTCGAATCAAATCTTTCAGCTGAACAACGAGCTTTTCTGTTTGGGCTAGGCGCTCCAACAGGTCCTCAGGCGCCTCCTCCATGCTTTCTGCTTTTGACTGCAAAGCTTCTACCTGAAACAACAAAGTGAGTGTTTTGAAGGAAAAAAACTAAAAACAGCCTGAAGCAGAGCATCCACACGATATCTTCAGCTTCAGTCCTCAATGCTGCACGCGGCTCCCTGCAGGCATTTCACAGAGCCTGTAGAAACATATAGATAGATGAAACCAGGAGGAAAGCTCAGAGAACTTGTAAGTCAATACATAAAAGAGTACTTTGCTGAACACCACATGAAGAAATCTGAAACAAGGCACCCTAACACACTATCCACTGTCTCAATACCAAAGGGCAGCACAGAGATGAAGCCTCCAACTGTCATCCAACCATGCAGAGCTTCCCTTTCTGCTACATACAATCCCTAGTACTCTTAAAAGTCTTTCTTCACCCTAATTCTAGTTTGTTTCCTAGGATCACCTTGAGATGTGGAAACGGAGGAGATTATGGTCTGCTCAACAGAAATGCAGACTTAAGTGGTGAGGAGTAGAAGAAAAGTGGAATGACAGCTTAGTCTAGTGCTCAGCAAGGAAGAAGCAGGAGACAGTTCTCACTGCAGTCTCATGAACCATGCTCCCCAAACTAATTTTCAGAAAGATCTGAAAGTATTTAGGTAACACTGTACTTACAGCAAGAGATGATTCAGTAACTGCATCTCCATCCTCCCCAGACAGCTCTTGTAAAACAGTACTTGCTAAACCTGACAAACGGCTCAGCATCTTGAGCCTAAAACAAAACCAAGAGTCAGAATACAGTTCCAGAGTCAAAATTGCTATGAAGAATAAGCTCTGTTATGCTGATCTCTAATGCTACAGCAGTTGGTGAACAAGCTTGTAGGGAATTTATCTCCTTTGCCAAGAGAGGAAAGCCAAAGTAAAACCTCAGTAAAAGAGAAATGGTCACATTAACAGGAACAGCTGGACCCTCTGAACATTAAAGCAGAGGATGCGCTGGTGTCAAGACACATGAAAATTTCTTCACTGCTCTACAGGTATGATTGAAAAATACATTTTTTATACCAGATGCTAAGTCATCCTCATAGTTCATTCTTGATCCTTCTTAACAATGACATAACAGAACCATGATCTGTTCAGTTTACTGAAAAGAAGGGTGATTGTTAAATGAAGTAATTTCTCTTCATGTTTGGCCTGTAACATAAAATCAGCTCTCTGCTAATAAGTAGTAGAAATAATGAACCGAGCCTTGATGTTCGCTGAACAGATACAAGTGTGTTACATTAGAGAGATGATGAGACCTCTGCATGTTACATACAGGACAGGACCCCAACATAGGGGAATAGTCTGGAGAGGACATATATTCCTGGCCGCTGCTTAGCACATCTTCTTTCCTTTCCTTGAAATTCAGGAGCCAAATTAATCCAGCAAGTGGAAGTGAAGAAGCAAAAAACACACAGCAGTACCAGCCAACAATATACAACTTGTCATTTTGGGGAGAGCAGTAAATTAAATTCTCCATTATTAACTGTCATGATGGGATGAACTCCATCTCATTAAATTCACCAAATTCAAATGAGCCTTTGATAAGCTAAAGTATAGAGCTGCCAACCAGGTGGATAACAACAGGCTGGAAAATCAGATGTATAGAAACATTGTGAAGTTCATGAAAAGTAGAAGCCTGTGCCTGGAATGGGAAAAGCGTGAGTGGTACAGGCTGAGGAGCTACTGGCTGTACAATTGTATTGCAGAAGACAAGCTCAAAGTGCTGGTGCCCAAGCTTGGCACAAGCCACCAGTGCGCCCACAGCAAAGGTCAGGTACACTGAGCTGTGTTGGCAGGACTGCAGGCAGCAGGTTGATTAAAGCAATTATTCCTCCCTGTTCACACCTATAAGACTACATTTGAAATAGACTGCCCACTTTCAAAATAGCGAATCAAGTACAGCAGAGAGCCCCTGGGATGACTGGGGTTTGCATTACAAGGCATGTGGAGAGTGTAAGAATGCTGGGCTTGCTCAGCCCTGAGAACAGCAGGTGAGGAGTGGGTTATAGTTGCTGTTCTCCCTACAACCACCCATAAGGTAGCTAAAGACAGTCACACACCTCTTACAAGATCCACATCAGATGGATATGAGGCAGAGGACACAAGTCACAGCATAAGCAATTTCAATCAGAGAAAAAAATGCACACAGAAGATTTTAAAATACTGTATTGGGCTCACAGCAATCTGACCTGATTTTTGGTGTTAGACATGCTAAGAGCAAAGGATTTGACCAAGTGAACTCCTGAAGTCCCTTAAGAATCACAGAATCATCATTCTAGCGTTCCATAAAAAGAGGTCACGTGTGACACTTGATGCCTCTGTAACTATCTCTGAACTATCCATGTCTGTAAGTGGCAAAATAATTTGTACAATTACTGGAGTTCCAGTAGTGCAAGCTGAAATTAGGCAAACTCACATTAGCTATAAGATCAAGTTTACATCATTAAAATTATCTCCATCAAATGGAATCTTTTAATATGATAAGATGTTAAAAGCAGGCTCCTGAAGCTGGCTACAAAAACTCACTCATTCCTGACCTTCCTTGTCTTACTAAACAAATCTTTGGTCTTAGATTGCCACTTAAATGCGTGAAAACGTTGACACTGGAGAGAAACAGTGTGTTACTTTTCTGTAGCAGTCACCTGATTTTCCAGAGGTAGAAAACATGACAATGAACATTAGAGCATCAATAGCAGAAAAGAGCATGTGAATACTAACCTGCTTTGTGCTCTAAGGAGCACATGGGTCTGCTGATTCAGTAGCAAGGTTTCCAAGGTAAAGCAGTCCCGCACAGGTCTTTCCTGCAGTTCCTTTTTATCTCTTGAGTACTAACAGGCTGCATGAGCCAAGACTTTTGATGGAGAGAAAAGCAAAAAAAAGAAGAAAAAAAAAGAAGAACATTAATTACCCAATAATAAAGAAATAAGCCCATCCTTCATCCTACACAGTACACTCCAGGACTGTTAAACAGTCACTTGCAATAAGCATGAAAAATTACAAGTCTGCTCTGTTTGGAAACACGGATTTGCAGACATGCCCTGGTTTCTCACGCTGCATAGCATGAGCTTACTCTCCTCAGTGGAGGGAATAAAATGCTCAAGCAGCAGTTAGTGTAGCAAAGAGGCATTCAGAGAGAGGCCAGGCCTCAAACCTGCTCCTGCAAAGACCTCAAGGGGATACAACTTCTCCAGAAGCACAGTCAGAATGCCAGGATTGTTCACATTCTGCAACAACACAACAGTCAGTGAAACAAGTCCTGGTGCTTTGCTCACTTCTCAGCTGGCCCTGGGCAAGACTGAGGCATGGAATTCCAGAACAGTACACCTTTACAGTTCCTGCTAGGGAGATTTCTTCTGCCAACATCAACTGCTCACCAAGCTCTAAATGAGATGCTCATTTAGAGACCTGGAATGTCTGGAATACATTATAAGAATAATGAAGTATTTATAGTGTTGTAAACCATCACTCCCACAACGCCCCAAAGAGGAACTGAACCTACTGTCCTGGCAGTGCTACATTTTAAAAAACACCCATCCAAATGCAAAAATTCCTCTTTCTAACTGCCTCCGATACTCAAAGAGGATGGATCTGATCTTCCAGCTGAGTATTAGGCCACAGCTTCTTAAAGTCACAAATACAAAATATGTGGCTGGGACCAAGAGAACCAATAGATGAATTATTAGAAGTGGTATTAGAAATACAAAAAAGAAGCAGAATCTAGGCATCTGCAGGGCCTCAGCACATATCTGCATGCTACAGGCATTATAATTTCAAGCATGCACACCTGGACTGAGAAAATATTCCTTGGCCTTTGTCCAGGTTGGCCACATTAACCTGATGCTGCACTCAAGCTAATAAGCCTTGCTGGGTTTGGCTCACAATTGGCCTCCTTAAAAATGCAAACAGAGGAACCATCTGCAGCTATTTGCATGGATGTGGTCTTTAATAACCTGAACTCAAGTCTTAAGAGACTCATGCCTTTTGAATTAATTTTTAATTTATATTCTCAGGTCAGCCAAATATGGCAAGGGATGTGAACGGGGAACAAAAAGTGATTCTACAATTCTATAAACAGCAACAGGTTTGCTGCCTATGTAGAGGAAGCAGGGAAAACACGGGCCTAGGTGGGCCACTGCTCTGGACAGAATCCCTCAGAACACATCCCCGGAAAGCAGCAATGCAGAGAGAGGCTGGGGATTGAGGTGGACAACTGACTTAAGTCATCAATGCAGCCTCATGACAAAGGCCAGCAGCAGCATCTTGGCTGCATTAGCAGCATTGTCAGGAGGAAGGTGATCCTTCCTCTCTACTGGGCACTGGTCAGGCCACGTCTGGAGTAATGTGTCCAGTTCTGGGCTCCCCAGAAAAAAAAGTGCGAACTTGTTGGAGAATATTCAGTGAATGACAACAAATAAAAGGCTCGGGGAGGATCTTATCAGAGAACCACAGACTGGCTGAAGTCAGGAGGTCATCTGGTCCAAGTTCCCTGCTCAAACAAAAGCTGTGCAGGCAGCTTCTGAGTATCTGCAAAGATAGAGGCTTCACAGCCTCCCTGGACAGCCTGTGCCAGTGGTCAGTAAGCCACAGAATGAAGAAGTATTTCCTGATTATCAAGGTAATCGCCTGTGTCTCAGTTCATGCTCACAACTTCTCATCCTTTCAGCCAGAGATCACTGGAAAGAGCCTGGCTCTGCTTTCTTTGAACCCTCCCTGAGAACAAATCCAGGAGCAAGCATAACCTGGCTTTAAATTCTGTCCCAAAGCAAACAGCCTGCACAGAGGGTGGTGCCTTTCCTGTGCATTAGCCTCAAGGACTTGTGGCAGGAATATCCTGGTGTTATACAATGCCAGCCAGTTTCCCCACAAACATGAAAGGATAGAGGTTATTCTGTCTTCCACTGTCTCACCCCAATAAAGCAAACAGTGCTCTCAGAGACAAGACTGGTGGTCTCCCAGGCTCACACTGGCATACGGATTCCCACCTCTGCAATGAATAGCAAAACACGAGGAACCTTGCTATGCTCAGGATGTCAGCAGGATCTTCTACATCCTCCACCTTCACTCAGCATTCCTGTGACTAATGAACTTTTGCTGTGGAGACTTGACTTTGAACACTGGAACGACCAGCAGTGATCTGGAGTAGGCTCCTTTCCTCTGAAATACGCATCCCTGACCCAAACAGTCTAAGCCCACTGCTAGTCTCCACAGTCTGCAGTAAGCAGGGCATTTCTATCCCTAGGTATCAGCCATAGTAAAGACGTGACAATGTTTTTCCCTAATTAATTCTACTGTAAGTTTATTATATATTAATGGAGTTAATTCCTTGCATTTCCCTTCGTTTAAAATCAAACACGCATTAAAAGCACTGATGCTGTACATAAGCCCTGGGCCAAACTTCTCACGCTGTGCAGAGAGGTTCCAAGAGAAACCAGTGGGGACGGGGAACGCTGGAGCGCCGCGCTGAGTTCCGGGAACGGCGGCTCCTGCCGCCACGGGAGTGGCGGCCAAAGCCGGAGGGCCCCGGCAGATTTACTGGCCCGCACGCCTCAGGCGGGCCCCGCGGAGCGCGAACCTACCCCGGCNCTGCGCTCCCGGTGCCTGGAGGCACCGCCGACAGCGTCCCGCCGGCGTGGGGGGACTGCGCTGGGCCGCGAAGCCCCGAGCGAGAAGAGAGGCCCTCCCCGGCCCACTGCCCCTTACGGCCCGGGCCCCAGGGTGCTGCGAACCCGTCCCGACCCCGCATGTCCACGAAAGCAGACCCCGGTCGGAGACAGCTGCCGAGAGCCGGCCGGCAGAGTCCGCGGTCCGCACAGGGCGGGCGGACAGCACCGAGGGTGGAGGCAGGCACTGACCTGCAGCACGGCGGGGCGGCTCTAACCTGCCGAGGAGCCCCTGCCGACC